>JADBJO010001886.1:347047-362047 GCA_016801955.1 Conus betulinus
ACCACGACCACTATCACCACTAGCAATACAGCACTGGAACCCTGAACCCGTGGTCTTGGCTGTCGTTGCTTTCCTCTTGGTGAGAGACATACAGGGTACTAAATGTAAAAGAATGATGTGGGGTGACTGACTGTTGACCTGTCATAATGATGCAGATCTCAATGATAGAATCTCTCCGGTGAGCTCGACAGACGAGTAGGCAGTTGATTTGCCAGAACGAGCACTCACGTGAGAATGTCTGTGAGGCACACAGTCGGCTGCAGATGTTGCACGGGAAGAAGTTCAGAAATTAGAGCCCTGCTTCCTCAGGTTTTCATTGCCTGAGTGGTAGATACATTGTTCCGTTCGAAAGTCTGTGTGCTGTGATGGCTCGGGAGTCTCCAGCGAGGCCTGTTGACGGCAGTGTATTCTAGGGTGACTGTGTCCACCTTCGTGCCTCTTGAGACTGCACACCTTCAGCAAGTCGCTGTGGTTTATGCCAGGCCTGCCTAGATCCCACTGGGGCCTGCTTCAGCTGGCCCTAAGAGAGCATTTTGAGGATCCTGTCGTCCTCAATACAGGTGACATGTCCCACCCATTGTAACTGACTCTTGATGAGTGAATACTCGATGCTGGGATTCATTTTTTCTCACCTGCAAATGGGACGCTTTTGTCGTGTCACTCTGAGGATGCAGAACTGGCTAAGAACATAAAAACTGTGGTGAACTTGTTCCAGTTGTTGAATACGCACCGATAGATGGTTCAGGTTTAACAACAGCACAGAAGAAATTTGAGGACTAATGGTCCGTAGATAAAGAGTCTATGCCGCGATTTCGCCACTGTTACTCGTGGGCCAGCTAAAGGCAACGCTGGACTTTGCAGTTGGCGGTGTCAGCTCAGCGTCCGGACACCTGTTGCTCCTCCCAGCGCTGCCAGGATAGCAGAACGTGTCCATGGTCTTGATCTTTGTGTGATGATGACAACAGGCTGTGGAGGAGGAACACCGCCAGCCGGGGGGGGGGGGGGGGGGGGGGGGGGGGGGGGGGGGGGAGGGGGGAAATGAGGGGTGTGTGAAACAATGGGGTTCTTCTTCTTCTTTCTTTGAGTGTCCACCTTCATCGAGTTGAAGATTCTGACACTTTTGTGTGTGTGTATGACCGTTTTTTTTTTTTTTATCCCTCCATTAAGGCAGCCATACTCCAACTTCGGGAAAAGTGCATGCTATGTGTAACGTGTCATCCATACCAACGGCAAAACTGGCCTTCTCTTCCGAAAGTTGGTGATGGGATTTTACGTGTGTGCAAGATGTTGTGCGTGCGTTCACACACGGAACCTCGGTTTATAGTCTCATTCGAAGGACTGTATGGGAAATGGATTCAGAACCAATGTTAACTCCGAGGGAAAAATCCCCCTGTACCGAAATTCGAATCCGTAACCTCAGGATCACGAGTCCGGCGCTCTACCAACTGAGCTATTCCGGCCTTGTTTTGTAGAAAGAGTATGATATATTAGTGACGGTAGTGAATAGGGGTGGACTGATAATAGTGCGTAGTGGGGAAGAAATTCAAACATAAAAATCAATCAATCAATAAATAGATGACTTTAATGGCTGGTGATGGTGATGATAGTGATTATGTGTAAGTAGTTGAATGTAGGGGTATGGGTAATGCTAATAAAATAAAATGAATAAAAATAATAAGAAAATAGTGATAATAATGACAACAATAATAATGATGATTGAAAAAAAATGAATAAACGAATAAGAAATAAAACAGATAAATGTATGAAAAAGAAATTGCTGATGCCTTGGGGCTGTAGCGTACCAAGTTTGGCAATGAGCTGGGTCTCTCGCGTAGTGCGTTTAAAGTTGTCTCTCTGTGATTGCCAGAGTACCAAGACTTTCACATGGTTGATGTTGTGTTGGAAGTGATTGACATGCAGGGCAACGGGTTTGGGTCGGCGGTGGTCGATGTCAGCCAGGTGATCGATTCTTATATTTGAATTTCTTCCCTACAAAGCACTATTATCAATCCACCTCTATTCACTACCATCACTAATATATCATACTGTTACTACAAACAAGCTACAAATCCGATTGGTTGTATACACCCCCCTTCTCCCCCCTTAACCCCCCCCCCCCCCCCCCCCCCCCCCCCACAACCCCCCCTCCCCATATTTCCGCTCCCTTCTGGGTGGCCCCGTTTCCGTCCGGTGGCCATTTTGAACACGTGGCGACCATGAGGAGCCAAGTGATTTCACATTTTTCGTTCACTGTCCTATATGTTATTTTGTTTCCGCCTGAGGAAGACCCAAGAAGTCGAAATGCATTGTGTCTTGTCCTGTGCTGTGTTTGTCTGTGTCCTTGGCGGTAACTAGCCCCCTCTCTTTCGAAATTTTGCTTCATTTTCCGCCCTCAGTCACACTGCTTTGAAACTCATTTTTGAGTTTGAATCATTCCAGCTCTTTTGCCCTCGCTTTTCTTTCCTCCCAACCTCTCCTCCATCCCTTTATCTCTACGCCCCCCCCCCCTCCCCCTTTCCCGCACTTTCCCCATCCCACCCACATTTACATTCAGACCCCATGTACATATATAGCACATTTAAAACATAACATGTAGAACATAATATGTACACCCCAAGCACCATCTCCACAATCCAGGTATCCATACTAGTAGACACATGCACATGTGGACAATCCATATGCACCTATTTTTTGTTTTTTTTAAGAGAGTTTCCACCCAGCCCCCCATCCTGACACACACCTTCACTCCCGCGTTTTTTTTTTCTCCTCGTACATACCCACAAGCGCCCCCTTTCCAAGCCGTAGACTCCCCCTCTACCACTCTCCCCCTTTCTTTTACACACCCTCAAGCGCCCTCTTCCAAGCATAAGACTTCTCCTCTACCGCTCTCTCTTTTTTCTCTATGTATTTCTGTTTGCCTTTTCCCTCTTTCTGCCTCTCCTTTTCCTTTCCCCATTACCACAACCACACACACACACACACACACACACACACACCAAATCGCAGGCACACACACACACACACACACACACACACACACACACACACACACACACACACACACACACACACACACACACACACACTAAAACACGTATTCGTCGTTTATGTAAATGTTTCATCGTATCTTTGTCTTTTGTTTTATGTCACAAGTCCTGAAGACGGTCTATGACTGAACGTTGAAGATCTTTGTTCTGTCTTTTTTTTTTGTTTCTATCTTAAAATCTTCTGAGCAAAGTCAAAGAAAGTTTATATTGTTCACACAAGATCTGCAGTCAAAAATCTCTGTTTTATTATTGTGTAGAGGATGATTCTGGTGAATACTCTCCCTGCTATGCAAAAGAGGGAGAACCTACGTTTTTTTCGCTAGGGTTTTTGCCTTCCTCTTCAAGATATTGCTATAGAGGTATTCCCAAAGAAGCCTCGCCATTCTTCCAAATTTCAGACTTTTCTCAAGAGACGTTTGCACCCATTCTTGTAATGTCTACGGGAATGTCATCCACTCCAAGTGCCTTACCAGCTGCAGTCTGTTTCAACGCTCTCTTAAATCTCACCACGGGAGGATTTTTTCTGGTTGCGATTCCATCACAGGTAGTTATAGCGACGTTAAAATCGCCTCTTTTGAGTAGACAGAGACAAACCAAAGATCTCCATAACAACTGGTTACATATAAAAGTGAAATTGCCGCATTCTTCATAAGCTAGACACTCATTTTACCTAGTTTTATTTAACATTTTCCTGAAAGGTTGCTGGCTTCCGTGTGATTTCACTTTTTTGTGCTAATCTCAAGTGCTCCTCCGTACTGGAACGTCTTGTTCTATGTCAGTGTATCTCATCGAAGAAGGGCGTTTTTTGCAATGCAAAAAAAAAAAAAAAAAAAAAAAAAAAAAAAGAGAAGAGATTAACTGTGTTGAAATAATACTTTATAAATACTTCATGTTGAGATATGCAAAAAACGTATGTCACTCGACAATCAAAATTGTGCTCACCAATATATATAACTGAGCTGTTGATCAATTTGTGAAAGGCGAAATAATGCGTCAATCAAAGCCATAAAACTAGAGGCGAAGACGTTAAGGACCATGTGACATGTCAAGGATATTCGCTCTCCCTCTATACTTGTAGCCCCTGCCCTCCCCTCCCATGAAGTGCATATTTTTTTTTCATTTGAGCTACGGCGCTTGTTGTAAGTAAAACACAAATCTACAACAGATCGATTAAAAAAAAATCTAGAATAAGTGTAAAAGAGATAGCTGGTTTTACCTGATATGTTACTTAACTTTCATATATGTCAAACTTTTTTTTTTTTTTTTTTTTAAAGAAGAATCTTCCAACCCGATCCTATTCTCACATCACTTTGAGGTTTAGGAAAGACGATTTGTTGTCTTGAATGAAACTTCCAGTCCAATAGATCTGGTAAAACTCTATTTCATTCTGCTTTTGAATGACGAAGTAAACCTCTTTCGTTTGATCCCTTTCTTGTAATGAAAGACACTTTTCAATTAAGTGATATTGAAAAAAAAAAACAAACAAACAAAATCTGATCTCATGCTTCATTTAAATAGTTTTTTTTTTTTGTCTGTTCCTGGCATTTTTAATTAAGCAAGTCTCGAGATTGTAAATTTGTAAAACGTTTTCAATTTGTGCACAGCTGTTGTGGGCGATTTGCCGAGTTTTATTATCATGGTCTTAAAAACCCAGCTGGCAAATAGAACTGATTTAAATTGCAGTGTTGGACAATGGGACCACCATCCCCCCCCCCACACACACCAACCATACAATCACGTTCAAAACCCTCCCACTCTCTCGCTTTTGCCTTGCTGATGAGTCACTTCGGAGAGGAGAGAGAGAGAGATCCTGAGAGAGAGAGAGGAGAGGAGTCGAGGACCAGGGGGGGAGTTTTTTTAAGAGGAGAGAGCGAGGGGCGGGTGAGAGAGGGATGAAAGTGAGGAGAGATCGAGAAAAAGAGCAGGAGCCATAGCGAAGGAAGAGGAGGCTTGTGGGCGGGATCAAGGTCTCGATGAATGAAAGGCCAGGAACGTCACTAAATAGAATCGGGGGAGGGTACTATGAGGAGATGTCATTGGGGATGAAGACATTTTCAATTAAGTGATATTGAACGGAAAAAAACAAACAGGACAAAATTACTGAGGCTGAGCTCCCGTGGTCAAAAAATTGGGGTTTCGGGGCATTTATAGCGGTGTAAACTTGGTAGGGACGGGGGGGGGAGAAAACCAGTGCTGTGGGCGATTTTCTAAACAGCGGGCAAAGAGGGAAGTTCGGAGGGGACGGATGGGGAGGAGGATCCACGGTCGTCGGTGGATGACTACAGAGAGAGACAGAAGAGAGTTCAAGGAAAAACGGAGGCGGGGATGAGAAAGAAGAGAAAGGGAGGAAGTAGACGATGAGAGAGAGAGAGAGAACGGACGCGGGATAGAGAGAGAGGAGAGAGAAGAAGCGACGAGAGAAAAGAGCCAGGAGAAACGAGATGTGGGTCACTGAAGGTCTGGACAAACAGCCATAGCATGTATAGGTTACGGGATCAGTCTCTGGCCAGAAACTGTCACGTATAGTCGATTGTGTCAGGGGTACAAGTCTTTCCGTTTCTGGAGCAACCTGTCTTTAGGGGAATTTCAGAAAAAGGACGAGGGGATGGGGAGGGGGAGGAAGGGGCGGGGAGAAAGAAAAGAAAGAAAGAAAGAAACCGCAAACAAGCAAGCAAAAATAAACAAAGACAAAAGAGACATAGGTACGACAGTGGGAACAGAAACGGAGCATCTTCTCCTCGTGCCATACGATCCCTGGAGCAAAGCACCACTGGCTGTCAAACGTAAGCATACGACGTGTGCTTTTCTGTCCGATGTGCATGAGACACCTCAGTCATGGTGCACCGAGAGAAGATGCCCCTGATTCCCATCCAAGGATCTTTTTGGGTCCATGGGCCCCAGTTTCAGTTTCAGTGTCACTCATGTAGTGTTCTGACTGTGCGTAGCCTGCTACGTGCAGTCAGTGTGATGGCAGCGCAGTCTGGTGCCATGATTTCTGCTTGGTCTCTCATTTGTCTGCCCCCTGTTTCCGTTACCTTTCATTTCCCCCTCTCCTTTCCCTCCATGTTTTCGCTGTCCGACTCTGTACTTTTCCCACAATCTCTCTCTCTCTCTCTCTCTCTCTCTCTCTCTCTCTCTCTCTCTCTCTCTCTTTCTTCCACTCTCTCTGTCTCTCTCTGTCTGTCTGTCTGTCTGTTTCTCTGACTTGGCCCAATCAACACAGGTCATGCTGCTTGTAGCCCAGCCCATGGAAAGTTCTACCTGGGCTGGGTTAACAGTTAGAACCCCAATAGCTTTATATTATTATATTATTATCTTATCATTATTATTATCATAACTATCGTCATTCTTGTTATTGTTTTTATCATTATCATTGTTATTGTTCTTGTTCTTGTCGCTTTTGTTGCTGCTGCTGCTGCTGCTGACGAGATTACGCTTTGCAGATTAATTTTGAACAAGTCTTACTTATCCATCCTTCAGAGTAGTGAAGAATCGGCCTTCGTGTGATGACACACGCTGAAGTGTCCAACATCCTCATCACATTGCTTGCTGTAGTTTCCATCAAACCATCATTGCTTTCGAGGAGGGGGAAGAAGTTAGAAAGATTTTAACCCAGCCGATTTATGGAATCCTGAATTTTTTTTTTTTTAAACGTATTTGATTTCTGTTACCTTTTTTTCTGTTTTTTTTTTCTTTCTTTTCTTTTTTTGTCTTGATGGATCAGTTTGCATGAATGTTTTAAATCCAATTTTCATTAATGTCCCCGGCCGCGAAGGAGGAACTTGTGTTCAAAGGATTAGAGCACTTTGCAAAGAAGCTGAGGATCTGAAGTTCGAACTACACTCGGGATCAGCTTCACACGGCTTGAAACCCTCTTTGCCTACCCAGCAAAAAAAAAAAAAAAAAAAAAAAAGGTGCATGATTCAGGACAGATTCCATAAATCGGTTGGGGTAACATCTTTCTAACTTTCTTTTCTTTATTCATTTTTAATGTATTTTTCTTTTACAGATGTAATCACATTGCTTCTGCCACTGTGTTCGATGGTTAGTTTGAAGCTTGTTTCTACTACGACAGCTCAAATGTGAATGCCTTTCTTTTTCTAACTTGTCAAAAAGTGGTCAGTTGACTACCATTCATAAATTGTACACGACATGATAGAATTCACACAGCTTTTGCACAGATCGACCTGAACCTAAAACTGGAGTTCTGAAGTCGAAAACATGGTAATAATGTTTTATTTTGAAACAACTAGAAGTTCAGAGTTCTTTATTTTATTTTTAGCGCTATATGAATACATCTTCGATCGAATTGGCAATTGAACACTTATCCAATCACACACACACACACACACACACACACACAACACAAACACACGCACACACACAGACACACACAAGACACACACACACGCAGACACACAGACACACACAGACACACAGACACACACACACACACACACCACACACACACACACCACACGAAATGAAACAAATCAACTGTCATGAAATGCTTAAGCGAACTGAGCCGGAAAAAAAAAAAGAACAAAAACAAAACAAACAAACAAACAAACAAAACAAACAAAAAAAAAAAACAGCAACAAAACAAAACAAAACAAAACAAAAACGAAAGTAGGCGAAGCGAATATAGGCGAAACGACTGCACCAGTTGTTGCCACCACCTGAAAATGAAAGGCAAGTGTTCAGGAGGTGGTCGAAGCTCTTCCAGGCCTGTCCGTCATTGCCGCCTGTCCCACCCTTCGTCTGGCCTGTCTCATCTTCCCCCGCACTTCTCCTTGGGGGATCATCACGGACAGTCCTGTTGGATCATGTCGCATGTCCGTTCAACCTCCGTTTTCTTTTCCTCAGTGTTGAGTTGAACTTTGGGATAAGGTTAGAAGGATATTACGGTGATCGGGGAAGTATTGAGGACATCGAGCACAGCAAAGCTGAAGAACAGTTTCCGAAAGACGTGGGATTTGGAGTATTCCTAGGAGTATTTCTTTGTTTGTTTGTTTTTCTTTTTTTCCGTAGAGGACAGGAAATATGTGAAGACTGGTACGTGCAGCATGTATTGGTAAGGTTTGACAGAAGGGACATACGATTTTTCACATGGACAGAATCTAAAAGTGGCCAGCTTTCATCGCTGACGAACCTTCAGAGTGTTTGATTAATTAAATATACACTAAAGACTTCTGACGAGAGGAATGGTTAAAAAAAAATGACAATAATCTGTTCAGATCCGGACAGACTTACATGAATTCTTTCCACAACTCTAACCTAATGCAGGGAACAGTGTTGTGGAGATGGTTTTCACACCTGCCATAAGAATTGTGAGGGAGAGGGAAGAAAAAGGCTTCGACGTCGATGTGCACGTGTTTTGTGAACGAGGTCGACGACATCTTGCCAGCTTGATTCCAATGTTCTACACACTGAGGACTTAACACATAAGCAAAAGCAGAATAAGGGAACGAGCAGGGAAGGAGGTGGGAGGGGGAGGGGGGTGGAACGAGGGAAGGGTGGTGGCTGGTGGCTGGAAATGTCAGGAATGTCACCTATTTTAGTTCAGTGGAGCATAAAGAAACGAAGATTGTCAGTGTCAGTGAAGGGCTTTCCAGAGATAGCTGTCGATGCACCTGCCTCAGGGATAAGAAGTCTAATGCTGAAGGACTCGAGGTATTGGAGCTATGAAAGTATTGGAGAATCATGCACAGTTCCGCCGTTGTATAGTTGGAATGAACCAAAGAGGTAGAAGAATTTCAATGAAAACGACCAGTCCATTCCATAATTTTGGACAATGAACATGGAGAAGGCTTGACATTCGCAAGCACGCACAGGCTCGCACGCGCTGTGTGTGTGTGTGTGTGTGTGTGTGTGTGTGTGTGTGTGTGTGTGTGTGTGTGTGTGTCCCACTCGCGCATGTGCATGTGTGTACGTGCGTGTGCTTTGCGTGCGTGCGTGCGTGCGTGCGTGTGTGTGTGTGTGTGTGTGTGTGTGTGTGTGTGTGTGTGTGTGTGTTGTGTGGTGTGTGTGTGTTGTGTGTTGTGTGTGTGTGTGTGTGCGCGCGCGCGCGCGTCTGTGTGCGTGTGTGTGTTGTATGCATATGTAGAACACCTGTATGTGTTTGCGTACGGGCGTGCGTATATCATGATGTCTGTTGTGTGTGTGATGTTCATGTGCTGTGCATGTGTGTGTGCACGCGCTCGCGCAGGCTAGGCTGTCTACAGTCACCAGTTACCTTATACTGAAAAAAAAAATCAAAACGGGGGAGAAAGGAAGAGGGAGAAAGGGGAGGCAACAACAACAACTGCTACTACTTCTAGAAAGAAGAAGAAGGAGGAGGAGGAGGAGGAGGAGGAGAAGATGAAGTAGACGAGATAATAAAAACGAGGGAGAAAATGGAGGGAGAAAACGAGAGTAAAAAAAGATACAATGGTGGGCAAGATCAAAAGAAGCTGCCAAGAGAGTGAGGACAGAAAGAAAAAAAAAAGGAAAAGATGAATAAAACGAAAAGAACAAAGGCAAGCAAAGACGACTGTGATGTCTCTATCTCGTTTTGACAAAGACAGAATGCAAAGTGAAACGCGGGTACAGAAATAACAAAGTCGCGACTGAACTTTGATTTGATAAAGTTTCATTTATCCCCTTTTTTCTTTGTCGACTTCAGATCGATTTTGATGTAGATAGAAAAAACATGATGTGTCAAAAATTCGTTCTGTATTATTTCTAAATTACTTTGACCTCAGATTCGTTCAGTTTTAATGTTTTGTATTTACTAGAGATAGTGACTTTCATGAGAGACAATACAGACGACATACTCGACAAGAGTTTTCTTTTCTTTATTTATCGCGTACGCCTGTGTCACATGATAATGTTTCCAAGTGAAATGCCCATTCTGAAGAGGCCCAAAACTGCGTGAAGCAGTTCGAATTTTGAATGTTTTTTTTCATGACCACCAACTACGCAACTGGTGCAAAAAGTTCATTATCAGAGAACCCGCCTGATTTGTTTTTTGCTGGCTGTTTTTTTTTCCAGTCTTCAGTATTGTGCCCTGCAAGTTCAGTGTTAACGGATGAAATTGAACCGAAACAAAGTTTTAATCACGTGAAGAAGTTGAAACGACCTGTGCAGGTCTCGTCCGCTGCTGAATTGTCAAACCAGGGAAAGTAACGTGTCTCTCAGTGTGCCGTTTCTGGGCCCACGATGTGAAAAAACAAGAAATGTATTTCTCCAGACATAGCACACATGAAATAGCTACGTGTGTGTGTGTGTGTGTGTGTGTGTGTGTGTGTGTGTGTGTGTGTGTGTGTGTGCAGTTACCGATTCGTAACACTGAAAAAACAAAACCCACAACAGGGAGAAAAAAAGAGGGAGTAAGAGCAGGCAACATCAACAACTGCTACGACTTCTAGAAAGAAGAAGACGAATAATAATAACAAGAAGAAGAAGAAGAAGAAAAGAAGAAGAAGAAAGAAGAAGAAGAAGAGAAGAAGTAGAAGAGAAGAAAGAAGAAGAAGAAGAAGAAGAAGAAGAAGAAGAAGAAGAAGAAAAGAAGAAGAAGAAGAAGAAGAAGAAAAAGAAGAAAATAAAACGAGGGAGAGAAATGGAGGGAAAAACGACAGACGGGAAAAAAAGATACGATGGTGGGCAAGATCAAAAGAAGCTGCCAAGAGAGTGAGGACAGAAAGGAAAAAGAAAAAGATGAGCAAAAAGAAAGAACAACGGTAAGCAAAGACGACTGTGATGTCTATCGTGTTTTGACGAAGACGGGATGCAAACTGAAACGCGGGTGCAGAAATGACGAAGTCGCGACTGAACTTTCTTTTGATATTTTATTTATCCCGTTTTCTTTGTCGACTTTTAGATCGATTTTGAAATGGATGAAAAAAAAGTGTCAAAAATCCGTCCTGAATTAATGCTAAATTAAATTTGACCTCTGATTCGTTACTGGTTCCTGATGCGAAATGCACGAATGTGTTTCTCTAGACCAGAGCACGCGTGAAATAGCTACGAAATCTATGTTTTAATCAAACAAACATGCAAGACCGAAAACACAGAAAACACTGTTTGTGTTGCGCATTATTTCCGCATGACTTTTTTTTTTTTGTTACTTCCGTATATAGGATAACGCATACAGCACAATCTTACTCGTATGCCAATTATCAAAAGTGTGTGTGTGTGTGTGTGTGGTGTGTGTGGTGTGTGTGTGTGTGTGTGTGCACGTGCTCGTGCAGGCTAGTCTGTCTACAGTCACTAATTACCTAACGCGCGCGCGCGCGCGCGCGCGCGCGCGCGCACACACACCCACACACACACACACACACATCACACACACACCCACCACAAAACCATCAAAACGGGGAGAAAGGAAGAGGAGAAAGATGAAACAACAACAACTACTACTACTTCTAGAAAGAAGAAGAGGAAAGAAGAAGAAGAAGAAGAAGAAGAAGAAAAAGAAGAAAGAAGAAGAAGAAGAAGTAATAAAAACTAGGCAGAAAAGAAATGAAGGGAGAGACGAGAGAGAGAGAGAGAAAAAAAGAAAAATGAGGGAAAAAACATACGACGGTGGGCAAGATCAAAAGAAGCTGGCAAGAGAGTGAGGACAGAAAGGAAAAAGGAAAAGACGAACAAAAGAAAGAACAAAGGCAAGCAAAGACGACTGTGATGTCTCTATCGCGTTTTGACGAAGGCAGAATGCAAACTGAAACGCACGATCAGAAATAACAAAGTCGCGACTGAACTTCTTTTGATAAAGTTTTATCTATCCCGTTTTTCTTTGTGGTCCACTGTTAAATCGATTTTGATGTAGCTAATAAAAAGGTGTCAAAAATCCGTTCTGTATTTCTGTTAAATTAGTTTTGATGTAGATCAAAAAAATGTCAAAAAATCCGTTCTGTATTAATTCAAATTAATTTGACCTCAGATTCGTGCAGTTTAACATTTGTACTCAATAGTGAATACAATAGGGAGTACCTCCTGAGAAACAATACAGACAATATACTCGATGACAGTGGTCTTTATTTTCTCCATCTACCGCACACGCCTGTGTTCACGATAATGTTCCAATAGAAATATCCATTCTAAAGAGTTGAAAATGAAATGAGGCAGGGAACAGTAAACAATAAGCAAAAAACAAGTAGGGTAACTCTTGGTCCCATAAGAAAACCTAACATAAAGTAACTTTTAGTCAAGACTGGCACAGCCTTTCAAACTTAAATAAAGTCAGACGAATACAAAGATGAACAATCTAATAGTGGGGGAAAAACAAGCGCTGGCCAACAATCCCTCCGTCATCACTGTAATGGCTTGGCATGGACTTGAACTTAAGGCGCGGGGGGGGGGGGGGGGGGGGGGGGGGGGGGGGGGGGTTGGAGGGGGGGGGGGGGGGGGTTAAAGCCGAAGGAAATGGGAAACATAAAATTAAGAAAATATTTTATAAATATAAAAACTCTTCACTAGAGGCCAAAACTGCTTAAAGCAGTTAGTATTTTGAATGTTTCGTTAAGGCCACCGACTACGCGACCGCTGCACAAAGTTCATAATCAGTGTGAGAACCTGTCTGTTTGTTTTTTGCTGTCTGTTTCTTTCAGTCTCCAATATTGTGCCCCGCAGGTTCAGTGTCAGTCGACCAAACTGAACCGAAACAAAGTTTTTATTCCTGTGAAGAAGCTGAAACGGCCTGTCCAGGTCTCATCTACTGTTTGAATTGTCAAAGGAGGTACAGTAACATGTCTATCAGAGGTCTGTGAGATAATGCACACAGCACAGCTCTACTCGTATGTCGACAATCCGAAGTGGTGTGTGTGTGTGTGCGCGCGTGCTCTTGTGAGTAATGAATTCAAGTGTGCATCTTTTCAGTTCAATCTTGGGCGAGCTCATTTTGTTGTGTATACGCACTGCATAAGCAAAGTAAAGTGGCGAAGGCCGAGGGAAACGTGAGTTGTTTTCAATCACAACTTAGCAGGCTGTGACAGTGCTATAAAATGAACAGTGCTTCTGATGAACACCAATCGCCTTGAAGTTCGCAGAATGCAACGGATCGTGCAAGCAGACAAATCTAAAGGTAAAAGACAATGTGAAAGTTCAAATATCCTAGTCTTTGATTTAACTTAGCTTCTTTTCGTCATTTTTTTTTTTTTTTGGTGTGTGGTATATACAAGATCTTTAATGACTTGAGTTTAGGAAGAAAACTGGTTTTCCTATTGCACTCCGCTATCAGTATTTCCCCCATACATCATAAAATAAGTGACATGGCCTGTGCAGAGACTAAAACGGACTGCAGGGATATACTGGAAAGAAGCCAACGTATGAATGAAAACAGCTGCTGCGTTACAGAAAGCAAGCCACTATGCCATGTGACTGAGAAAACAGCCAATATTGAATAAAGCTAAAACACTAATCGAAAGGACTGAAACCTTACTGAAAACAAGTCAAAACACAAACCAAAAAGACTGTTGCCTACAAAACAAAACAAAACAAAAAAAAAACGCCAAAACACTAATCAAAGAGACTGTGACATTACCGAAAACAAGTCGAAACTCCAATTAAAGAGACCGCATCCTCACTGAAAAAACGCCAAAACATTAACCAGACTGTAGCCTTACCAAAAAAAAAAAAAAAAAAAAAAAAAAAAAAAAAAAAAAAAAAAAAAAAAAAAAAGAAAAAACCAAAACAGCCAAAACATCAATCAAAGAGATTGTAGCATTACGAAACGAAAAAAGCGAAAACAATTATCAACGAAACTGTAGTCTTACCGAAAACAAGACAAAACACTACTCAAAGAGTCTGTAGTCTGACTGAACGAAAAACAAACCAAAAACATGAATCAAAAGAGACTGTAGTTTTTATCGAAAACAAGCCAAAAGACGAAACAAAGAGACTGTAGTCTTATCGAAAAGAAGCCAAAACACTAATCAAAACAAGCCCAAACACTCATCCAAGAGACCGAAAACAAGCCAGTATCTAAATCAACCAACTAAATCAAAGTGCAAATCAACTCCTTTTTCATACACACACGAAGCAGACAAGACTGTCAAAAAAAAAAAAAAAAAAAAAAAAAAAAGGTGAAATCTCATCCACATGTGTTCCTAAACCATGCCCCAAACCAACCCTCACAGCTAGTTGCAAAGTGAGACGACTGCAGGCGGAAATCTAAACAAATCTTCAATAAATGTTAGCGAACCGCCCAGAGAAACGTGGAATAAACGAGTCACAAGACAAAACACTACGCGTTTCGACCTCTTAGGTCTTCAGGTAAGACACAAACGAATAGAACAACGAAAATTCACTTAGCTTTGATCGCTTCAGAGTTCAGCGCAAGGAAGAAGGCGTTGAATGAGAACGAGCAAAGTAGGTACACTCACAGGTAGCTGTCAGCATCAGAGAAATGGCCAGTCACATTACGCGTCACTTCTACTCTCAGTAACGAAGCGAGAAGATAGCAATGATACACCATTCACTGCTGACGAAGATTGTCACGTCTCAGCCGACTGTTAAATGCTGAGGTTATAGAGAAAAAAGACAATGAGAAAGAAATCGTCCAGACTGCGCAATGATTAGTGATTTAACCAAAGAGCTCCCACACGCTTTTCAATATTTTCACAACGTTTGGGACGGATTACTCCAACACGACGGGATTTTCAGACCCCTTTCTTCTACAAACATTGGTTTGAGAAAGGTGTGTATCATTTCTGGTGTGAAATTGAGAGTCAGAGTTCAATTTAATGCCAAAACAACCTTTTCACTTACAACGGTAGTGTACAGGCTGCAGGAAAATAAAGGAGGGCACAGAACAGTTCAGTATTCAGTGTAGTAAAGCATCACGGAATATCAATCATTTGATCCTGATCTGTCGACGGCAGCATCATCTCAGTTCCTAAAGGAAGGGTAAAGCCAACGTACGACTTTCTGACTCATAACAAATTGGTATCTGACTGTTTTAGTAGATGGAGTG
>JADBJO010001887.1:15000-18131 GCA_016801955.1 Conus betulinus
TTGAAGGTTCCAAAAATGAGAATGAAGCAAATGGAATTGGCTTTGGTGTCTCCATTATCGCACAACACTTAGTCTGACGTTTCTCTTACAGCTGATCACCACACCGGAGGTTGGGGTATGTGAGGAACACATTGTCAAGTTTGTGGGTGTAATATTTCTAATATTGTCCATCGTCCTGATTGCCCAGACAGGTTTTGTATCTCTGTTTTATCATATGTACACACACACAGTTACCTGAATGAAAGACAACAAAAACAACAACAGCATGGAATACAATACCGTGGTGTTTTCTTGTTTGTTGTCAGAGACCCAAACATCTTCACAGAGTGCATGAAACCCTTCTCATTCACACAACATACAGACTTCAACATAAGTTAAGGACCACACCACAGAATGCCTTAGGTGCTTTCAAAATCAAATATCAAATAAAGGTTAGTAATTGCCAAGGTTTCTGAACGCAACAGTCGTCAGGCCTTCTCAATAAATACTGCCAAGCATGCAACAGCTGCACTGACTCCCCTTGAGCGTGCAGAAAAGTGCTCTTGTTTGGCAAAACAAGCTGTTTGTCAGCAATCCATGCAGACTGACTCGAACTGTCTACAGGTGAAAATCCTGATGCACTTGACAGCATGAAGGTATGGGAGTGCGTTGTCCTCACCACAATGGCCATAAAAGCCGTCGAATACCCGTTCTGAAGCACAACACCAACATGCCAGCGAGACGAAAGTTGAGAAATTTCGATCATGCCTGAGCTATCGCCTGGCTGCAGGACGGAGTAGGCGTCGAGAGGTGGCCAGAAGGCTGCAAGTGTCACACTCTCGTCATCATCCGTCTGAGACAGCGCCATCAAACCACAGGCACTGTCCAGGAACGGCCACGCCCAGGGTGTCCCAAGAACATCAAACAAT
The DNA here is from genome assembly GCA_016801955.1 of Conus betulinus. Taxonomy (NCBI): domain Eukaryota; kingdom Metazoa; phylum Mollusca; class Gastropoda; order Neogastropoda; family Conidae; genus Conus; species Conus betulinus. The sequence continues at coordinate 15,909 of JADBJO010001887.1, forward strand.
GTGAGGACCAGTACTGCAGACAGGCCCTTCGGGAGAGGACAACCACCACCAATGCCTTTAGTCAGCAACTGCGTGCTTCCACCAACACAGCAGTAAGCGGGCAGACCACTCGGCGGCGTTGCCTACATGCCGCCGCCGCCTTGCGTTCCAGGCATCTGGTGAAGAAGCCCATGCTGACTGCAGGTCACAGGGCACGCCGACTTGCTTGGTGCCAGGACCATTTGAGGTGGACTTGTGCTCACTGGGGCCATGTCCTGTTCACCAACGAATCGCGCTTCATGGTGAGCCCCAAAGACGGCCGCATCAGGGTGTGGCGGCGCACACACGAGCAGCTGCAAGATGATGCTATCCAGGAGGCAGCTGCTTTTGGAGGTGGCTCCATTATGGTTTTGGGGGGGGGGGGGGGGCATCAGCCGACACTACAGGACTCCTCTCTACCATGTGGAGGGCATGCTCAATGGGCAGCGCCACCTGCAAAATATCTTACAGCCTCTGGTCACAGCGACCCTCCAGCAGATCGGACCCCAAGCTGTCCTCCAGGATGACAACGCCACGCCACACCACACCGCTGCAAGGCTGTCAACACTTTCATTCAGGAAGCTGGGATCACCAGGAAGGCATGGCCTGCGAACAGTCCAGATCTCAATCCAATCGAGAACATCTGGGGAGAACTTGGCTGGTGAGTCCATGCAAACCACCCAAGTCCAGCTAATCGAGAACAGCTGCTGCATGTCCTGTGACAGGAGTGGGAAAACATTCCCCAGGCCGTCATCGCAAACACCATCAACTCCATGAGGCAGCGCTGTCTCGATTGTGTTGCTGCATGGGGTGGACACATCCGTTTTTGAACAGAATAAAGAAACATGTTTGTGGATTTTCTTTTCCCAGGGTGGGTCTCTTTACATTGCTTTATCATTGCAAAAAACATTATGCAATCCAAATGAAATTGCTTTAATTTGATTCACAAGGATTGCAATTAAATATCTGTACACATGAAAAACATTTTTCGTTTCGCGCGTGTTGCATTTGTCAGACGGATTGCAAGTGATCCTTAACTTATGTTGAAGTCTGTACATTGCCCTGTTCGATGCTGTGTGCCCCATGATCCCAACGCTGCATGTAGACATATAGATATCCTGTCACTATAATATAATGTAGATGTTTGTAAGCCCCATATTGAAACACTGTCACTAGTGATGCAGAAGCTGTTCATGTTTAACATTTATAAACAGCTAGTGTGTGTGCAGATGAACACATATGGGCACAGTGACATACAGATGAGAAAGGGTTGGATAGGTGCAAATGAGTCGCCTACCACTGTACACTCATCTTTCTCAAGTATCAGTCCTGGTGAAAAGTTATTTCACAACATAACGAACTGGTTACGATGCAACAGCAAATGTTTTCATAGGTTTCTGTCTTCTATGGGGAACTGAAGGAATCCCTCGCTAACTTACCTCCCCAATCTTCCTCTGACCACTTACTGATTTTGTGAACCATACTAAATCTGCCAAATAATTAGGTCAAAATCGACGTCCAAATCGTTTCGCTTCTAATCTAATCTTTTTATAGTGTAGGCCTCCAAAACACTCTATTCCTGTCACAAAAGGAAATGACTAGTTGCACAGTTACTTGATCCGCCACTTTACCAGGAAATCTTCGCGAGAAAAATCACAGCAGCCAAAATGCTCCATCAAAACTCTTGCAAAAAGGAACAAATTGGCGCCCCAAAATGGCCGTACGGAACGACTTTTGTCGTGATTGCATTCAGAGATATATGAAAATGAAAATGAAAGTCATGGACCAAGTCTTCAGCGGACAATCTTCATCCATCTGGTATTCAGAAAGAGGAAATGTCGCAGTTGATCTCCGTCGATGCAGTAGGCAGTGGGTTGATGCCTTTGCTCGTACTCGCGCTCACGTTCGATTTCTTGTTGCTTTTCAGCGTGAACAAAACACTTTGCCTATAAGGCCAAATGCTTCCGTGTATGGTCTGCATGGAAAGAAAGGGGGTCTGGTTTAACGGGGCTGTGGAGAAGTACCCTTGAGTATTTATTGTCCAGTGTGGGTTTTTTTTGAAGACCAAGGCCAGGATTTAAACCACAGTGCCAAGGACATCCACGCTGTTGGTTCGGATGAGGAATTTGCACAGGCCCTCGATGCCAGGCACCTGAAACTCAACCTGCCACGAGCAAACGAGACTGAAGATTGGGAGAAACTGGA
>JADBJO010001887.1:25808-55808 GCA_016801955.1 Conus betulinus
TAAAGGGAATACTGTCGACTGTTCTGTAGTTAGTTCTGTTAATGGTTTAGTAGTGATAGAATTGTATGTGAACACGAGCTATAGTTTGCTGTTAAAATCGTCCATGGCATTAAGACAGACCTTGTGCTGTTAATGTCCGACTGGTCAGTTTTATTACTTTGCTGGTGACAATATTGGTTTTGGGTTAGTGTGCCACTGGTGTGAGCATGGTCCACCTTTATAGTCGCGTTGTATGAGGAGGGGGGGGTACATATTGGAGAAATACAAACTCAGCCCCATGTGCAAATGAGCTATGGTGATTTAAAAAAAAAAACTGTTGTCTGGACCGATAACATTTACGACTGCTAGTCAAAAACTCGGGTAGGAACAGCAGTGGGCTGGGTTAAGTGGCGTTAAACCAGTGTCGGTACCGTGTAGTCATAAGGACGTTTTGTAACTGTAGGTGCTGACAGACCGCCCTGGCTTCCGCCTTTGACTCCCGCCTGGGCTGTCGTTCCTGGTTTGCTCCTGAATCTACCCTGGCAGCTGTCCTGTCGTCCGCTGTGATGTCTGCTCTGATGGTCGCCTGACTTTGCCTTGGCTTGGCTCTGACGCGCCCACCACCCGTACCAGTCCGAGGTGGAACCGACCTTGGGTGGGTGCTAAGTGAGGCTACGGGGGTGTGGGTGTGGTGTCTCCTGCCGCCTGCGTCGTCTGCCATTTGGAGGAGAGTCCTACGTGCGTGACCGGTCCAGGTCACGTGTGTCCTCACCGCCAGCTTCCGGCCTGCGACTCTGTGACTGCAGGTTGTTTCCACTGTGGCCCTCAGGTGTCACACGTAGGGTGTGATAGTTACACTACTGCATACACACACTTTGTGATAGGTAGTGCACTCTACAATATCATCAGTTGGTGATCTTCAGTCATCTTCAGTCTCCGTTGTTAGTCTTCAGTCTTCTTCATCTTGTAGGCTTCGGTCATCGTCATCGTTGGGTCTCGACAGCTGCGCCTCACTCTGTCGTCCTTCTTCATGCCCGTCTGATTACCCAGTGGTGATGTGGTGACCACTGATGGTTGCAGAGACTTGCTAGGGTGAAGCCGCTGTTGATGGTGTTCTCGGATGATGTGTGTGTGGGGGGGGGGTGTGCGAATGTGTGAGTTGGGAAACTGTTTGACATAGTATATATATGTTTCTTAGTAATTTGATTATTTGAGGGGAAGAAGTGGTGGGTGTGTGTTTGTTAGATAAGTGCTCCTGGGTGAGCAAATTGCCAGCAGAGGTTGGTCAGGTTATCTTGAGCGGCTGGGTATCGCATGGGCACCAAGGGTTCGGTGGCGCTGTCTAATTGCCTGGCAGTCCAGCCCTTGGTTACCATGTGATTCCGCCAGTGGTGCCCCTTGTCTAGGTTGGACTCTGGGTGGGTCGGGATCCCCTGAGATTCCCAGCGACAGGAGGGCATGTTGTTATTGGTGGGTGTTTGTATGCATAGGAGTTGGGTCTGTGCTTGACCGCTGTGCACTTGGGTGCTGTGGCGAAGGAATTTGCTGCTGGGGTTATATGCCTGTCCTTTGAGTGCTCATGGGTTGTAATGTGGAAGTTAAGGTATATGTGCTGTTAGATGATTGTGAATGATTGTGGGAGTGACTGTAAATAAAATTGGCTGTTTGTGCACCTGTATTCGTTTGCTTGTGTCTGTTTGGTAGTGCGTGTTAGTATTAGTTAGTGGGAGGGAGGATTTAAATAGGGAAACCCATTACATCCCTAGGGTGTTCCCTGTCACCGTCTTATACGTTGTGACATATATGGTGGAGATGCGGGGGGTTGAATAGGTTTAGTTGGGTGTATAGTCGGGTTAGACTTGTTTCGGTTTTTTTGGGGTAGAGTGATAGGGTCTTGTTGTGTGGAGTTGTAAGTTAGATGTAGGTGGTTGAAGGGTGCATGCTATTTGCTGAAGTGGCAGCATGGTTACCTGGGTTTTCAATAAAAACATAAATAGCCTGGTCACATGGTCCGTGTCCTGTCTCGGTGTGGGGCAGCCGGTGTGACATGTATGGTGTGTATGAAAATGTGTCGCCTTTCCCCTTTTTCTGTTGGGTTGGGGTGGTACGTTGACATGTTTAAATGAATGTTGATAGGCTTTGCTGAATGTTGAAATGCCATGATGAATTGTTGAGTATGCATAAACCATGATTGTGTTGTGAGAACAACTGCACAAAACGTTCGTTACCGGTGCTATGTGCAACAGGGGAAAATATGTTATAATGGGGAGTTAGAGGCTGAGGGTTAACTTCCTGGTTAGTGTTACTGGGGGATTACGTTGGACTAAAGTTGGTTAACCTATACCTGGAGTGAGTGGGGTTAGGTGTTAGTTGAAAAAAAAAAAAAAAAAAAAAACTTTGTGAAGGGGTTGGCCTTGCGTTGGCGTCGGTGGTACGTGTGTTGCGGCATAGTCCGTGCAGGGCGGCGTGGTCCGTGCATTGCAACGTGTTGTGTTGCGGTGATAGTCTGCGGTTGTGGGATCAGTGGATGATGGCGTCTGGTACAGATCGTAAACTTAGGTCCCATCGCGTGTTGCAGCAGGAGGAAGTCAGTGGTGAGAAAGGATATGAGTTCACTCCTACTGGGCGTACGGGTGATGCTGTTGCAGCTGGCGAACCAACATCCAGTAGGAAGGGGTCACGGGTTGCTCCGGGGTCCGCAAAGTATGAGGTCACCATGTCCCCGGTGCAGCGGTACACTTTGCTTGGGAAGGATTTTTGGGTCTCGACAAGATAGAGTTGGCCCAGTTCGTTGCGGATAATAATGGCTAAGGAGGAGGAACGGGGTCAAGAGTTGATTATAAAAAAAGGCGCATAGGGCTCGGGAGTTGGCTAGGGAAGAGCAGCGTGCTGCGGCTAGGTTCGCTAGAGAGGAGGAGGAGGCTGCAGCTAGGCTGGCCAGAGAAGAGAAGGAGGCTGCAGCTAGGCTGGCCCAGAGAAGAGGAGGAGGCCGCACTTAGACTCGCCATTCTTCGGGCAGATGCCCAGAAGAAGGAAGATGAAGTTGCCCTCCAGAAGTCCCGGCATGCCCAGGAGGTAGTGGATAGCCAAGAAGAGTTCGAAGCCAGGAGAAGGAAGGAGCAGGATGAGTTAGCATTGCGTCAGAAAGAGGTAGACCTTAAGTGGGAAAAATTGAAGCTTAAGGAGCGCAAGATGGAGCTAGCTGCGCAACGTGCGGAAGATGAAGCTACCAGCCATGTTGCTATTGATCCTCTCAATGATACCGACGATGTGGATATGTATCTTGCCCATTTTGAGCGGGTTGCCACACTCTGTCGTTGGAAAAGGACATCTTGGTCGTCTCGACTCATTGCTCTGCTTCGAGGGAAGACCAGAGACGCTATCTTACGTCTCAACGCTACCGACCTCGCTGATTTTTTGAGCATGTGAAGGAAGCGTTGTTGTTGACCTTTCCGGTTGGACGCCGAGGCCTACCGGAAGAAGTTTAGAAGCATGAAAAAGGATGTTGGGGGAAACGTTTGAACAGTTTCTAGACCGGTTAAAGGCTTGCTTCAGTCTGTGGTGTTCGGCTGCTGCCAAGGACGAGACGAAGGCAGAGGATGTGAAAGACCTGATCATGGAGGAACAGCTTTATGGGACGTTGACTCCTGATTTCGTGACCGAGGTCCGTCGCACATCGCCCAGCAGTGCTAAGGCGGTGGCAAGGGAGGCGACTCGGTTGGCTGAAGCCCGCCGTATGGGCCGGGAATGCAGGGAGAGCAAGAAAGCTGGATCGGCAACGGGGAATGGTCAGGAAGGGAAGTCTAAGCCTGCAGGAGGCAAGGGCCAGGATCAGGCCACTGAGGTCAAGATCTCTCAAGCTATTGCGTCGAGTTCAGGCAAGCCGGCCAGGGGTTCGCAGAGCAGGTGACTTGTTACGCATGTGGGTCAGCCTGGACATTACCAGCGTAATTGTCCCAATCCGGATGCCCAAGTGCGGTTCCTTGCAAGTTCTGGAGGTGAAGTCTATGCAGAGACGTCGACACCATTATGCATATCCTGCTCCAGGAAAAACCGTTCAGTCCACGGTGCCGAGTTAAGGTGGGAGAAGCATGGGCTGATGGAGTTAGGGACACCGGGGCGTCGCACACCGTGGTTGCCGCAAGACTGGTGCCCTATGATGCGTATATACGGGAAGACCCAGACGGTGGTGCTGGCAGAGTCACGTTGCCGTAGTGTGTTACCAGTGGCGTCGGTGATGTTAGATACACCATACTTTGTGGGCAAAGTGGAGGCTTTGGTGATGGAAGACCCGGTCACCGAGGTACTTGTGGGGAACTTCATCATCCGTGAGGGAGCGATGGTACCAGAGAGGGTTCCAGTGTACCCTGTGAGAGTGATTGGTGTGTCAGACGGGCACGTGAGTCCGGCAGAGTCGCAGGTGGCGGTACTGACCCGCGCACAGACACGAGCGCTCGACAAGCCGACTGGACCTTTGTCCCTGAAGGAGCAAATACTGGCGGCGACTCGAGGGGAGCTTATTCAGAAGCAGAACCAGGACGATAGTTTGGCCCCAGCGCGAAAGGCTGCCGCGGAAGGTTTTATTTTCCAACCCCATGGAAATAAAGGTGTCCTTCCTGTGGGAAAGACAAGGTTCTCATGCGACGCCACGAAAGTGCGAACGGCGTGGCGAACCAGTGTGTGTGTACCTAGGTCATTGAGGAAGATAGTGTTGGCTCTTGGCCACGATCCCAATGGCAGGGCATTTGGGATCCAACAAGACTAAGGATCGTATTTTTCCATATTTCTACTGGCCAGGGATGTGCGGAGATATCGGCAGATATGTGAAGTCATGTCCCAATTGTCAGCGCACCCTGGACAAGGGGCGTGTAAGACCGGTACCCCTAGTCAAGATGCCAGTGGTGAAAGAACCATTTGACAGAGTTGGCGTGGACATCATCGGGCCAATTGCACCTATGTCAGCGTCAGGAAGTAGGTATGTTCTGGTGCAAGTGGATTTTGCGACCAGGTATCCCGAGGCCGTCCCTCTTCGAGCTATCACGTCTGAGACTGTGGCAGAAGCGTTGTTCTCAATGTGGTCGCGAACGGGTATACCCTCCTCGGTTCTCACTGACAGAGGAACGCAGTTCACCAGCGAAACAATGAGCCAGGTATTCAAGCTGCTGTCAGTGAAAGGGCTGCGTACTACTCCCTATCACGCTCAATGTAATGGTCTTGTGGAGCGATTCAATGGCACATTGAAAAGGATGCTACGTAGACTCACCCAAGACAGACCAGAGGAGTGGGACCGATGGATGCCAGCATTACTCTTTCGCATACCGAGGTTCCTCAACAGAGCACGGGGTTTTTTTTCTCCATTTGAGATGCTCTCTACGGACGTCGGGTGAGAGGCCCTATGAGTGTGTTGCGCGATCTCTGGTCGAAGCCTGAGAACGTAGACACCCAGACTGCAGCCGAATGTGTTCGATTTGCGCAACAGGATCGCCGAAACCTGTGAGATCGCCCAAGGGAACTTAGAAAAAGCGTCGGCCAGGTACAAGCAGCACTTCTTCGATGTGAAGGCACGACCTCGTGTTCTCCAACCGGGGACGAGGGTCTTGATCCTGCGGCCAGTGAAGAATAACAAGCTGGAGCTGGCATGGCAGGGTCCTTTTCCCCGTGGTGGCGAGGGTTGGCGAGGCAGACTACAAGATTCGGGTGCGCGGACGGGAGAAGCTCTACCACGCCAATTTGCTGAAGGAGTTTTGTAGAGAGAGACAGTGAGTTGGAACAGACAACCGTGGCTGCAGTGATCACTCAAGAGGAAGATCCCAGTCAGGTTATTCCTACCCTTCGGAAGGATATTCCTTTTTGGTACCTTTGTCTACACCGAGACAGCGAAGGATGTGGTCATCGGTGCAGAGGAGGCCCAGTTCCGGGAACAACTTCAGCAGTTGGTGGAGGAGTTTAAGGATGTGTTGACTGACCTGCCTGGGGAGACAACACTGGAGACGTGCGAAATCAAATTGAGCACGGATGTTCCGGCGCGCGCTAAGCCATACCCAGTGCCCTACTCACAGCGTGAATGCGTCCGAGAAGAAGTGGAAACAATGCTCAGGATGGGGGTGATAGAGAAATCTGTGTCACCATATTGTTCTCCGATTGTGTGCTGTCAAAAAAAAGGAAGACGGTAAGATACGATTTTGCGTGGACTTCCGCTGTCTTAACAAAAAGTACTGGAGTTCGATACTGAGTCAGTTGGACGCGTGAGGCATTGAGTGGTTGTAGTGAATTCTGATTTTTTTTTTTTCGGGTTGTTCATACTGTTCATGTTGCTGCTCTTTGCGCGTGTTTGCTATGGTGGGGTATTTAAAGACAGGCTTTAAATCTCAGGATGGGGGTATTGTCACGCGCAAGACGCCGTTGCGTTTTTGTCGTTGAGGCGTGTAGCCGTTGTAATTCTGGCTTGTGTGTTAAGGGAGGTAAGTCCAGGCGAGAAAGTCTGTGGGTGCGATGTTCACGTGTGTGTGACCATGATCACCGCGAGGGTCAGCTTGTGTTGTCATTGTCTATTGGTTGAGGGGAACTGGTGAGCTGTGGTCAGTTTGTCGACTGGGGATGCTAGCTTGGCTTCTCTCATCAGTTTCGACTCCTGGAACCGTCCGCGAAGGTTCAGTTGCAGTATGGTGTCTGACACTCTTGCTACCTCGCTTGGTAGGGTGTCACGGTAAGCTCTCGGTCAACTGTGTGTTGGCTTGGCTTCCGAGCGTTGGTTTCTATGTTTCGGTGTGCCGTCTGCAGTTACGTTGAGCAGTGGTGCAGAGGCGTCCACTGGTACACTGCAGCGCGGGTGTCCTGTCCTGTCTTGTCCTGGGGGTCGACCGTCCTGTAGGGAGACGGAGGTCTTCAAGGTCGGGTCCTGCTTCCAGGCGTCCATGTGTTTTTTTTTGACCCAGGTGAGGTTATATGGGATGTGAGGAGTGGAAGGTGGTAACGATCGTGACCATGTAAATAATGTATAGACTGGGGGAAGTTGTGCCGTTAATTGGCGGTTATGTATTTAAGGTGAAGCTACGGCGTTGTTTGGTCACATTTGTGAAGGTGCAAACCATAATATCTCGGGTGTGGCGCTTATTGTGGTTATTCCGTGATGGAGGAAAGATGGGGGGTGAAATGGTATTGTTTGTGCGGCGTCGTATATGTCGTGCGAATGGTTAAACGCCACATGTGCTTGGTAAGGCCGCCTGAATTGTGACGGTAAGAAAAGCGGGTTGCGCAACTAAAAATACTTTCGTACATTCGTTATTTGGAGCAGCAGACGCGTTAAACGTACGTGTAGGCTGTTGTGAAGTTCACTTATATAAGGTGTAGGGAACAGGGTGATATAGAGAATGGAGAGGGTGGTGGTCCTAGTTGGCTTGCTATGGTAATCAAATAAAGGGGTAGGTAAAGGGGGGGGGTGGGTATGAAGAGGGTAGGGGTAACTTATGGATATTATAATAGCGTATACAATAGTTAGGTTAAAGTTGGGTATTATACAGGGGGTAGCTTAAGGGTATCTTTGGGTTAAGAATAATACTGATTATAAAGTGAGTGCAGGGATGTTAATTGTTATGTATATGAATAGGTTTTCATGTGCGGTGCTATGATATGTGATGTGCTATCCCATGTTTGGTTGTGAGGGAATGTTTATGCGGTCATGTTTTTTTTTTTTTTTACATTTTTTTTTTTGTTGTTTTAACAAGACTGATTTAGTGTTGATGAGGATGTAATTTAAGACCGAGAGAGTATTACCACAAGCATTTGTCAATACGGCTTTAAAAATGGAGATTTGAGGTCGATACGGGTTTGCCTATTCTAGTTCGGTACCAAATATAAAGGGAATACTGTCGACTGTTCTGTAGTTCTGTTAATGGTTTAGTAGTGATAGAATTGTATGTGAACAAGAGCTATAGTTTGCTGTTAAAATCGTCCATGGCATTAAGACAGACCTTGTGCTGTTAATGTCCGACTGGTCAGTTTTATTACTTTGCTGGTGACAATATTGGTTTTGGGTTAGTGTGCCACTGGTGTGAGCATGGTCCACCTTTATAGTCGCGTTGTATGAGGAGGGGGGTACATATTATGGAGAAATACAAACTCAGCCCCATGTGCAAATGAGCTATGGTGATAAAAAAAAAAAAAAACTGTTGTCTGGACCGATAACATTTACGACTGCTAGTCAAAAACTCGGGTAGGAACAGCAGTGGGGCTGGGTTAAGTGGCGTTAAACCAGTGTCGGTACCGTGTAGTCATAAGGACGTTTTGTAACTGTAGGTGCTGACAGACCGCCCTGGCTTCCGCCTTTGACTCCCGCCTGGGCTGTCGTTCCTGTTCCTGGTTTGCTCCTGAATCTACCCTGGGCAGCTGTCCTGTCGTCCGCTGTGATGTCTGCTCTGATGGTCGCCTGACTTCTGCCTTGGCTTGGCTCTGACGCGCCCACCACCCGTACCAGTCCGAGGTGGAACCGACCTTGGGTGGGTGCTAAGTGAGGCTACGAGGGGTGTGGGTGGTGTCTCCTGCCGCCTGCGTCTGCCATTTGGAGGAGAGTCCTACGTGCGTGACCGGTCCAGGTCACGTGTGTCCTCACCGCCAGCTTCCGGCCTGCGACTCTGTGACTGCAAGGTTGTTTCCACTGTGGCCCTCAGGTGTCACACGTAGGGTGTGATAGTTACACTACTGCATACACACACTTTGTGATAGGTAGTGCATCTCTACAATATCATCAGTTGGTGATCTTCAGTCATCTTCAGTCTCCATTGTTGTTAGTCTTCAGTCTTCTTCATCTTGTAGGCTTCGGTCATCGTCATCGTTGGGTCTCGACAGCTGCGCCTCACTCTGTCGTCCTTCTTCATGCCCGTCTGATTACCCAGTGGTGATGTGGTGACCACTGATGGTTGCAGAGACTTGCTAGGGTGAAGCCGCTGTTGATGGTGTTCTCGGATGTGTTTGTGGGCGGGGGTGTGCGAATGTGTGAGTTGGGAAACTGTTTGACAAGTATATATATGTTTCTTTAGTAATTTGATTATTTGGGAAGAAGTGGTGGGTGTGTTTGTTAGATAAGTGCTCCTGGGTGAGCAAATTGCCAGCAGAGGTTGGTCAGGTTATTGAGCGGCTGGGTATCGCATGGGCACCAAGGGTTCGGTGGCGCTGTCTAATTGCCTGGCAGTCCAGCCCTTGGTTACCATGTGATTCCGCCAGTGGTGCCCCTTGTCTAGGTTGGACTCTGGGTGGGTCGGGATCCCCTGAGATTCCCAGCGACAGGAGGGCATGTTGTTATTGGTGGGTGTTTGTATGCATAGGAGTTGGGTCTGTGCTTGACCGCTGTGCACTTGGGTGCTGTGGCGAAGGAATTTGCTGGGGTTTATATGCCTGTCCTTTGAGTGCTCATGGGTTGTAATGTGGAAGTTAAGGTATATGTGCTGTTAGATGATTGTGAATGATTGTGGGAGTGACTTGCCATGCTTTTTTTTTTCTTTTCTTGGAGTACAGTATTTGTTTACATTACATGATGTTACAGAAAAGTGCCATGTTATAATGAAACGAAAAAATGGCGATAAACATCAGAACACACAGACTGCCCACTCAAGACTATTGATCTTTATTGTCTGTTCATCATTCCATATCCCATTAGCAGAAAATAGAAAGATTATGATGTGGAGTCTTAGTATCAAACGTGGATTAATCAATTAAGTTCCACAATTTCTTCCATTGTAGGATATGCAAACAAAAAAAAAGACTGTTGATTATGGAAATGGACCAAGTGATATTAATTTACGATTAGTTTTATGATTAAAATGTGCCAACAGAGCCGTCACTTCTCAGACAGTGGAAGGATTGTCACACACCTCTATTGAAGACTCCAGGTTGTCTTTCAAGCTCTCACTGGACAGTTAGCCTTTTTCGTATTATAATGTATGCCTGTCAAAAGAAAAACAACACGTCTTCTAATTAATTAGGTCACGTTAATGCTCAGCACACCATGCTACAGTACAGAACAGTGCAGTACAGTACAATACATTACAGAACACATATATTTCATTGGTGGCCAGGATTTGTGCCCAACATTTGACAGTCGCCATGTTCACACCAGGAACAGGCAGGACATATGAACCAAATGAGCGGACTGTGCAGCTACAAAAACACCATGAAGTCCCCCTTACACACCAGGGGCTGCACTCAGACAGGCTTTCATCGTAAAGCTGTTCTTTTGCCGTGAGCAGACCAGCTGAGTGGAAGGACTGTACGGTGCAGTGGCTGTGCACAGGCGTCAGCAGACGGGCAGGCCGTGGGAAAGTGTGCGGACACATCACTGGTTGAACTTTCCATTCAACTGTCGCTCACATTCTCACTCGTTCACGCTGGTGTGCCATTTTGTACACAGGTGTCTATGCATGTGTGTGTGTGTGTGTGTTTTTCTCTTGCTGGGTGGTTTGTTTGTTTGTGTTTTTTTTATATGACATTTGTAGATTGATTTTTCACATGTTTTCTGATAGAAGCAACATTTTAATGCATGTGTGCATGGATGTAAGCTTGTATATGCACGTGTATGTGCTTGTGTGTGCGCGCGCGCACACACACACACACACACACACACACACACACACACACACACACACACACACACACACACACACATGCACGCACGCACGCACGCTCACACAAATACACATTTATTGGCACACTTAAATGTGTGTGCATACACATAGGCCTTTGTAGAGAGACTAACTGAATCCAGTTTATTGTTAGATGTGTGTGCATACACGTAGGCCTTTGTAGAGAGACTAACTGAATCCAGTTTATTGTTAGATGTGTGTGCATACACGTAGGTCTTTGTAGAGAAACTTAGTGAATCAAGTTTGTTGTTAGATTCACTTTGGTCATACTGACATGTCAAAATTGATGATGATAAAATGCCAACACAATTTTTCATTAAAAAAGATTTGTTAAATATGAGTGAAAAAGAGACAAATTTAAACTCATGACATCTGATAAAGTAATCTTCAACACTTCCCCTTTTTTCTCGCTGTCCAGTCCAACACCTACCCCATCTATTCTTCCCCCTTCCTCCCTCCTCCCTCCCTCTTATCACGCTACATGGTCCCAATCCCAACTTTTGCATTCAGTATCTTCTGTTTTAATGCAGAATATGTCATGAAATTGAATAAACAAAAGTTAATATATGAAGATAACGAGTATCCTTGAGCACAATACCATACACACACACACACACACACACACACACGCACGCGCGGGCGCGCGCGCGCGCGCGCGCACGCACGCACGCACGCACACACACACACACACACACACACACACAAGGGTGGAGAAGATAGTGTTCACAATTTATTACAAACGCTTTTTTCGAATAGAAGTATCATTGTGACACATGTTCTTGTATGCGCATCTACGTTACATGACATTTGATGACAGCTTCGTTAAAAATAACCAAAAAAAAAAAAAAAAAAAAAAAAAAATTCACCGCGCGTGCAGCAGTCCATACACACAACTCTACATCAGCTGGGCCATGTGGTCTAAATGCACAGAGATTACAGCTAAATACATTAAAAAAAGGAGATGAATAAATAAGGAATGAGTTGTGAGGGAGCACTCATGGCAGAAGCCAAAGATGTAGAGTGGAGAGGATTCGCATCTCGCTTCGTTTCTCCATTCTTCTCCTTTGCCAGAGTCCCGTTTGCTCGCGTGCATAATAACCACTTTCGGGGAAGAGAACTGTTCCAGGGCTAGGATGCCTTCTCAGGTAACCATGTCTGCCAGCTTCTTCTTGTCTGTTGAACAGCTTGGTCACCTGACCGTCTGCATGCAGGATTTGCCTGTATACCGCCTGCATGCAGGATTTGTCTGCATACCGCCTGCATGCAGGATTTGTGTCTGCATACCGCCTGCATGAAGGATTTGTCTGCATACGAACCACAGCATGTGAGCTTCAGAATTGATGGTTTGACACAGTCTCAAAGAATGGTGAAATAGCTGGCCAACTTGTAAAACAGAAGGCAGACACAGTCAGTCAGACCCACAGAAAGTTGAATGCCATCCATAAGCACGATGGAACTGACAACAAGCAAAAGGTGAAGGTACTGAACTTTTTTTCCCTCCGTCTTTTTGTTCTTTTCTTTCTTTTCTTTTCTTTTTTGTTTTCAACAGTGGGGCCTCTATCCTGCTATGTTTTCCCCCAGCATTTTCTTCTGGAACTGACTCATACTCACCATGCCTTGTCTGTGGACATTCACTCGCAGGTCTTAGTGTTTTAACATTTAACGTTTCGACAACAACAAGCAAAGATGAAGGCACTGATCTTGTCCCCTCTACATCTTGGACATGCCTTAGCTGACGCCTGACCTGCACTATAATCCAACGCACTGAGAGGAGTCACTGCGGCCCCGCTCGTCACTTTATGCTACGCTGCTTCTGCTAAGCCTTAGGGCCATTTACATCACATTAGGACTACAAAAGGCCATGTTACGAAATATTCCATTACCGTCTCTATGACATTGCTACCAGGATTTTGTGCGCAACACGTACAGGTAACCACTATCACATCAGCTTCTAGCTTATCATCTGTACATCCCAACTCAGGAAGATGGACTGGACGAGCAGTATCAATGACACGGCTGTTTCACGTAGCTCAGCTCAAGGAGTGGTAGTTGAATGAAAACTGATTGAAACATCTCCAAGACCCATAGCCTAACATTGAACTGTTGAACAGGGGGTTGGGCGAAGACTCGGATGGATGAAATCCTTCTGAACAACTGGAAGGAAGTAGGAAATGCTTTATTCAAAGTAATTCCTCTGTTGTACTAATACAACCTCAGTTAAGGGGCTGAACAGTGCAGTGGCCGTGCACAGGCGTCAGCAGACGGGCAGGCCGTGGGAAAGAGGTGTACAGACTACAGACACATCACTGGTTGAACTTTCCATTCAACTGTCGCTTACGTTCTCATGCTGGAAGGTCGCGTTTGCTTCTTTTTTTTTTTTCTTTTCTTTTTTAACTAAAAAAATGTTTTTGTGTATATGGGCATTGTCTTTTGTGCGAGGTTTTGTTTCGTGTTCGTTTTCTTTTGTGCGTGTGTTTTTGTTTTGTTTACTTTCCGGGATTTCTTTTCTTTATTTTCGCAGTTATTTTATTACGTTACTTGTTCAGCTAGAAGCAATTTGTTTTTTTTAATTGTCTTACGTGCATGCATTCTTTCAGGTCCAAATCTATGGTGATGGGATGCATCCATGTGCAAACACACACACACACACACACACACACACACACACACCACACACACACACACACACACACACAACACAACACAAACACAACACACACACACACACACACACACACACACACACACACAGAGTGAGAGAGAGAGAGAGAGAGAGAGAGAGAGAGAGAGAGAGAGAGAGAGAGAGAGAGAGAGAGAAACACACACACACACACACACACACACACACACACACACACACACACACACACACACACACACATGCGTACGCGTGTGCTCAGATGTATATATGCGCATATACACACACAAAGGTAATTCAGCTTGCTGCGCTTTGTTTTCATTGACTCTCTATCATATGTTTCTTATCACACACACACACACACACACACACACACACACACACACACACACACACACACACACACACACACACACACACACACACACACACACACACACACGCTATTGATCTTAATTTGTCACGTTTTGTTTTCATCAACTTTCGATTATTTATGCTTTATAAACCATGCCAAGGGTTTAATGACTAAGTTGATTGTAAATCTGATTCTCTCTCTCTCTCTCTCTCTCTCTCTCTCTCTCTCTCTCTCTCTCTCTCTCTGACTGACTGACTGACTGACTGACTGAAACAATTTACTGGGTTATTGTTGTACTGACAAACATACTTACAAGCACATGTGCCCTCATGCACGCACGTACACACACACACACGCGCGCGCGCGCGTGCGCGCGCCCACGCGCACACACACACACACGCAAACACACACAAATGCACGAGTACACACACACACACACACACACACACACACACACACACACACACACACACACACACACACATGCGTATGCTGACATCAGGCAGGCAGACCGAACACACACACACACACACACACACACACACACACACACACACACACACACACACAGAGAGAGAGAGAGAGAGAAGAGAGAGAGAGAGAGAGAGAGAACATGTTTGGAAATGTGATGGCAAGGGGCTGCGATGGGTCCACGCTTGCAAAAGGGTCCATGCAGGCACACAGAGACGTGGACATTAAACCATGATCAATGAGCATTGTTGGCATCCACGTAGCCCTTCAGTGACACGCAGACACCCCTGCAACCCTCTCCCGGACACGTACATGCACGCAGAGAGACAGAGACAGAGACAGAGACAGACAGAGACAGAGAGAGAGAGACATACATACATAGACAGACAGACAGAGAGAGAGAGAGATGGGGGGGGGGGGGGGGGGAGAGTGAGGGGGAGAGAGAGAGCGAGTAAGCTTGAGACTGTATAGGTCGAGATGTTTACAGTCTAGGGGCTTTAAGGGAGATGGGAGATGGTGTGTGTGTGGTTAGGGGGATGGGAGGGAGTTTCTAGTTCTAATGATATTATTATTGTCCACAGCACAGAGAATGAAGATGACGTTGTACTTTCACAAATGATGTTAAACCAAATGATGGCACTGCATCACAGTGAAGGGCTTTAGTAAGTAATACTGCTGAGTTCCGCTCGCCTCATAGTTTAGACGTAAGGCTGTATGACTATCATCGACGTCCTTCACCTTCATGAATGAAACGAGCGAGCCACCTCAACGGTTGCCAGATCCGTCAGCTCTGATTCAGCGCAGGCAGGATTCCTGGCATTCATTGCTTGGAGTGTGGCGGCGTCAGGCTGATCCCTTCACCTCACGAAGCAGACTGTCGTCATATCCCTCAATTTCACCGGGATGGAGATGGAACACCCCGACGCAAACGCACAAAACTCAACATGTTGCACACTGAGAAAATGTCCACGTGGAACCGGCTCACCAATAACAAACCACATCCTGTCCTCCCCTCCCCGCCCCCCCCCCCCCCCCCCGCCCCCTCAGTGTCCTGATGCACCAAACAGACCACACCCTCCCCCCCCCCCCCCCCCCCCCCCCTCCCCCAGCTTCAATGTCCTGATGCACCAAACAGATCGCATCCTGCGTTATAACCATGCAGATCAACCTTGGTTGGTCAGGGAAGTGAGGATAAAGAAAAGATTGGAACCGTAAAGCCCCCGACCCCCCACGGTCCCACATCTCCCTTAAAAACCCTAGACTGCAGACATCTCGACCTATACAGTCTCAAGTTTACCCGATACATTTCGCCATCTACCAGCGGATAAGGTTTTTTTTTTTTCAATTGTAATTTTTATCATTATCGTTTTTAATTATCATATCCACCTGAACACAGGGACTTTTCAGAGCTGTCAAACTTGTGGAGTAAATATAAAAAAAAGGTCATGCCCTGAAAAGATGTATACCCTGAAAAAGAAACTACAAAAAGTAATAGTGAATGACATGGTACATATAATTAAAACATGGTCGATAATCTACTGACATCATGGCGGCAGATTAAAAAAAAAAAAGGCCATGCTATATCTATCGCTCTCAGCTGTGCAATAAAAAAAGGAGCGAAAAAATAATGAATGAAAAGACAGTAAAATATAGCAAATGATACTCACACAAAGCCACGTGGCCAATAGACACTGACGCCGCAGAGTGGGTAGCTAGTGTCCACCTGGTCACATCTGTGCAGATTCTACGACCTTGGCACCAGATCACAGCCCAAAACGTTGACAGTCCTAAATTGCGACATCTGTACAGATTCCACGACCTTGTCACCAGATCACAGCCCAAAACGCTGACAAGTCCTAATTGCGACATCTGTACAGATTCCACGACCTTGGCACCAGATCACAGCCCAAAACGCTGACAAGTCCTAAATTGCGACCAGAACAAAAAGTGTAAAAGAGTTTCCAGAACAGGGACAGGAGAAGGGTCCACAACGGCAAGAAAAAAAAAAAAAGAAAAAAAAGTGTAGAAGACAGTAAAGAATGACAAAAAAAAGTGTAGAAGACAGTAAAGAATGACAAAAAAGTGTAGAAGACAGTAAAGAATGACCAAAAAAGTGTACAAGATTGTAAAGAATGAACAAAGTGTAGAAGACAGTAAAGACTGAAGCAAGTGTAGAAGACAGTAAAGAATGAACAAAGTGTAGAAGACAGTAAAGACTGAAAAAAGTGAAGAAGACAGTAAAAAACGACAAAGTGATCTCTGGTTGAACTAAGTCAACATTGACTATAAGATGATTGATCTGTGATTACGCTTGTCCAGTTATATATTCATAACGGTATGTTGACAGCATACTAAAGTTCTGCCTTCTGTTTGCGATTAACTGTTATATAAAATGACTATAATCTAATGACATGCTGAGCAAGCCTGTATGGTTAACAAGAGAACTAAGTTTACATAAAGTCTATTATTAAGTACTATACTAGATATTGACATTGTGTATGTGTTACATGATCAACCCCATGTATGTAAGAATGATGACACATTTGTGTGCAAACCTTGTTCAACTGAAAAAAATGGAATTAAAAAAAATGATGACAAAGTGCAGAAGATAGTAAAGAATGACAAAAAAAAGTGTAGAAGACAATAAAGAATGATAAGAAAAAAGTGCAGAAGACAGCAAAGACTGAAAAAAGTGTAGAAGACAGTAAAGAATGACAAAAAGTGTAGAAGACAGTAAAGAATGACAAAGTGCAGAAGACAGTAAAGAATGACCAAAAAGTGTGTAGAAGACAGTAAAGAATGACCAAAAAGTGCAGAAGACAGTAAAGACTGAAAAAAGTGTAGAAGACAGTAAAGACTGATAAGAAAAAAAAGTGCAGAAGACAGCAAAGACTGAAAAAAGTGTAGAAGACAGTAAAGACTGACTGAATAAAAGTCAGACAGAGTGACGGGGTACAGGAAGTTACTCATTATGGTATCATGACTGCGACTTCCGCTTCCGTTTCTGGACAATTGTGCCAGAGCACTGTTAACATGATTGCAAGGTTCCTAAATACCGGCAGTCAAAGCGTAGTAAAGGTAAGAGAACGGGACGCAGGCAGAAAGCACGCTTGAACCTGCTGTGTGTATTTACTCGCGCCAATCTCACCTATTTCTGGCCTCTGAGTCGGGTCCAGTTGGTCTGTGGCGTCAAACACGTGGGCGGCGATCACCATTGATCGGCGTTGCTTCAAGCACGGCGATTAGGACCCGCCCCTTGATTCCTACCCTCCTGTCAACCATGGGCAGTCGTTAGAAAACATGACAGGTTGAGCTTGACCTGGTTACGGCACGGAGACACACACACACACACACACACACACACACACACACACACACACACACACACACACACACACAGAGAGAGAGAGAGAGAGAGAGAGACAGACAGACAGACAGACAGACAGACAGACAGACAGACAGACAGACAGAGATGTCATATTACCGTTGGCCCTGTCAATCATTAAAATAGGTCGATAAAAGTAGATCAAATGATACATACATTCTTACACACACACACACACACACACACACACACACACACACACACACATATATATATATATATATATATATATATATATATATAAACATATGTATATGTCTGTGGAGAGAGAGAGAGAGAGAGAGAGAGAGAGAGAGAGAGAGAGAGAGAAGAAGAAGAAGAAGAAGAAGAAGAAGAAGAAGAAGAAGAAGAAGGTGGGAAGGAAAGGTAACGGAGAGAGAGTAGATTTGGTCACCGTTGTTCGCCTCTCGTAGCCTCCACGCAAAATCTCAAAATCTGTCTGTCTGTCTGTCTGTCGCCCCCCCCCCCCCCCCTCTCTCTCTCTCTCTCTCTCTCTCTCTCTCTCTCTCTCTCTCTCTCTGGGGGCCAGTTCTTTAGGCAGGGGTAACAATAATAAATAATGATCGCTACAGCCGCCGGGACAGTTGGCAACAACAGCAGGTCCCTTTCTTATGGCACAGCGACTTCAACAACAACGACGACAACAACGACGACGACAACAAAGAAAGCAAAGGGACGCTCAATCTTCCCACAGGATTATTTCATTCTCCACCACCATCCCACCTCTTCTCCCCCTCACCCCATCCCCCCCCCCCCCCCCCCCCCCCCCCCCCCCCCACCCCCCACCTTCCGCGCACAACACAACACCACCAGTCTTCGCCGGGTATCTGGTGCAGGGTGGTGACTGCGTGCAGCGGGGGCAGTCAAGCGTGTGCGGTTCACAATCAAGGGGACCGCTCGCCGTGTGGAACTGACAAGTCAGCTCGCACCCACCAGGGTAGGAGGGGTGACAGTGGCCCGGGTCTCTCTACACAGACGGGCTTGTTGAGTGAGCCCAACGGTTCTGAGAAGGCCGGCCGTTCGAACCTCCGTGTGTACCACAACATGATTATGCGGGTAAAAAGCTATGAATGCCGTAAGCCAGGCACTGATCAATTGATGAGAACGCCCGTGTTAAGGACGGCGACTTTAAGAGAGTGCGAAAGCTGAAATAAACTGACTGCTGACTGCTTGTTGGAATGTAAATCAGAAGTCATTTGAAGGTGCTGGAGTGGAGGTAAAATGGTGACTGAGGCGAATGATGGGGTGTGCTCCTTTTTATGGGGGCACATACAGATAGCGGAAAGGTTGATTCTGGTAGCAAGTGCCAAGTCTTTCCAGCAGATGATTATTCTTCCTGTGACCTCTACATCGGACTCAAAACGGCGGTGTGTCCTACAGCTCCTGCAACAATATATCTGTTCCAGGCAATAAATCAGGAGAAGAAAACTCCTCCTTGTTCACTGCTAATAGAGTTACTTGTTCACTGCTAATAGAGTTACCTTTTCTCAGTTTGGGGGTCAAGTAAAGTAGATCTAGAGAGTCAGATCTTTTAGTTGAAACGCAGGCCAGGGTAACAATCGGAACATCGACTGTCTGCATCACAGGAGCACTGTTTCATAGCCATGTTTTGGCCTGTTCTCTCTCTGATTGAATTGCTAAGCTGACATGGGGCTGACTTGCGCCTGGCGTGCACACCAGCGGCGTCTGTCCCATAAGCACGGCGTGGTCTTGTTGAACACTTGCTCCAACACAAATTACCCTCCTTGCATATTTCTGACCTTCGTCTATGTAATGTCACTCTCTAAGAAACATCCCACATCCTGGTTATTTTAGAGTCTCGTTTATGGTGAAAGTTCGTGAATCATGTTGTGGTGCAGGCAACGAAAATGCAGAGAATGTTTAAGAAAAGTTCGAGAAATATAACGGCATGAAGCAATTCAACATGCATGAAACATTGTAGAAACCATGTCTGGAACCTTCAGGAACTTCCAGAGTGTTCACGAAATGGTTTTGAGAATGTTCATACGAGATGATGTCACCTGTGTGCATATCATCTAGCATATAAACGTAACGTGAACACTTCTCTAAAAACTCATGCAATACCTCACTCACATACTATCCATCTAATACGACTAGAGATGGAAAAAAAAAAAAAAAAACGTGTTCGTAAGACTGTTGAACCTCATTGATATTAGGTAAGTGCTTCCTGCTTTGAAGAAGGTGTAAACGATTCGCTCGCTCGAGCATACTTATAAATACTATCTCGTTTGAAACAGGGCAAGACAGGAACATATATCAGCCTGATCCGTCGGCTGGCTGCTCCAGCCCCACACAGCCACCACAAAGATGCTGCAATCTCTTGTGTTGAGTATACCAGTTTGTGGCAGCCAAGGTTTCATATGGCCGAACTTTGAAGATAAAGATGTTTGCTGTTGTTTTGGGTTCATTGGTGATTCTACTACAGAAAGTCGTAGCCACACACTTGAAGATTTCCTCCACTGTGTTCTCATGTGGTGTTCCACTCCTATTTGCCAGCGGCGTATTTCTTTGATCAGAATTCTTGAGCATAAATCCGATTCCCACTGGCTGGATGGAGCGGAGGATTCACTCGTTTGCAATGGTTGGACACTTTGGAAACGGGCACATCACACCGGTGGCATTCAGTCACTTCAGACCTTTTTACCCAATGGTGACACAGGAAGTCGATCCTCGTTTCAACCCTTCGAGTTTTTAGATTTGTTTGTTTTTTTGCCTGGCATGGCAGATTTGGGCTGATCTGTATGATTGAAAAGGGTAGGGCATGCTGAAACTATAACATCTCAAACATTATTCTTACTGACAGGTAACAAAAAGTGACAGTACACTACCATTGCTCTGTTACTCATTGAGATGAATAATGCGTACTTTTCCTCGCATGGACGAAAGCGCATTGCAGTTATGAAAATCACATTACGAAGATTGTGTTTCTTTGTCGAATTGCTATACCGACGTTTCGACAAAGTTGACATATTTTCCATCATCATCATTTCAATCATCATTATCGGAAGAATTTCTCATTGATCCTGACTTGAATCGCATCATTGTGGACCAGTATGACTTCTATATATACACTGGGATCGTGCTAAGAAATCTCTGACTCTCGCCATTTCGACTTGAGAAGAAAAAAAAAAAAAAAAACGAAACCTTGGAGATCGGGTTCAACCTCTTCGTTCTAAATGGAGGACGCAAGACTTGCATTTTCTAGCCGATTAGCTCCCGTTGGAGGCCCATGACCTCTGGTCTATAAACAGCCGCTGCCAGCCAGAGTGCCAAAAGGCAATGAAAAACAGAGGGGACACTCGATACAGCGCAATCCTCCATCAAAATCAAACAGATCCGGGATCCGGTTTTTGTTCCAGATCCGCACTATATGTTACGGCTTCATCTACAGGCCATATTTCTTCTTCTTTCTACCAAGTTTCGTTAAAATCGGTCGGGTGAATTTTGTGTAATCTTACTGGCAGACAGACAAACAAACGAACGCGGAACATAAGCTTCCTGCGGACGTAATCACTTGCCTGAAGCAGAAATTCTGACAAAGGTTCTAACGATCACGGTATAATTTTACTTTTATAATTATAGCCCAGGCGATCACCCAGGACCTAATCTCTGTACTATCACCCACACTGAGGGAAACAGTTCTATCTTGTAAAGCGATAACAACAACAAGAATAACCAATAAGCGCAATAAGATTCTTTACGGAATATTTTCGTGAAACACAACATGACAAGTGATGCCCTAACTTCGGCTGATTAGTCCAGTCCGTGTTACGAGCGCCAGACATCTCCCCT
The DNA here is from genome assembly GCA_016801955.1 of Conus betulinus. Classification (NCBI taxonomy): domain Eukaryota; kingdom Metazoa; phylum Mollusca; class Gastropoda; order Neogastropoda; family Conidae; genus Conus; species Conus betulinus. The sequence goes on from JADBJO010001887.1 coordinate 47,084, forward strand.
AACTTCATTAAGGCTGAGTAGTCCAGTCCGTGTTATGAGCGCCAGACATCTCGCTGGGACTTGAATCTCCAGTTAAAAAAAAAAATGTTGATCGATAATGAAAAACCTTTACACGTACTAATGAATAGAAGTGACAACAATCTTTCCCGTGGGACCTACGCAATGAAACAGAACACAGAAAACTAAACCTAACCAAAAACAACGAAATAATACTTAACAATAACAAGAATAATGATGATGATGATGATGATGGTGATGACAATAATGCTAATGATAATGATGATGGCGACGGCTGCAATGTAGATGATGCTGATGATGACGATCAAGCTAATGGGAAAAAAAAAAGGAGGAGAGAGAGAGAGAGAGAGAGAGAGAGAGAGAGAGAGAGAGAGAGAGAGAGAGTTCAGGACACTGCGAGTGGGGATGTGGAGGGATCGTAGGGGGAGGGATGGGAGAGACGGAGATCGAGAAGCGCACACACACACACACACACACACACACACACACACACACACACACACACACACACACACACACGTGCACGTGCACAGAGAGACAGCACACCAAGGATGATGGGAGCACACACACACACACACACACACACACACACACACACACACACACACACACACACACACACACACACACACACACACAGCACACTAAGGATAATGGGGGTGGTATACTCATCATGTAACGAAAGAACAAAGTATTCCCGTTTGTCCATATCACGCTCGTGTGTGTTAATACATGTGAATATTACATATAAACTATGCGCTTGTGTGTGTGTGTGTGTGTGTGTGTGTGTGTGTGTGTGTGTGTGTGTGTGTGTGTGCACATAATGCGTGCGTGCTTGTGCATACTTCAGGGTGTGTTCGTAGCTCGTGTGTGTGTGTGTGCATGGTGGTGAATGCGAGCGTATGTACTTGCGATTGCGTCCGTGTGTGCGTGCGTGTGTGCGTGCGCGCGCGCTCGTGTGTGTGTGTGTGTGTGTGTGTGTGTGTGTGTGTGTGTGTGTGTGTGTGTGTGCTTGCGCGCGCGAGCGCACGTGTTTATTTCCTGGGAGCACGTTAGTTTCCTTCCCCCGGCCGTCACGCCCACTTTCCGAAAGGGACAGCAGACAGACTCTGTTCTATGGGGTTGTATAAATGTCAAAAGTGCTGTTCTGATTCTCCATGTAAAGCAATATTCATCATAATTATATGGGAAGACTTTTCGCTATAAACATGATTTTCCGGAGATACAGATACCTGCATTGCTTCAGAATTATGACTGTTCCGGTTTTGGCACCGTCATCACATACAAGGTGAGCGGGAATCATCAAAATAGTCAGGCCCATGACTCACGTGCATGTGCTCGAGGCTCTTGGCCCATGGAAGAAAAAGTGTTGATTGCCGGAAGGAAATCCTTGTTTTGGTATTAACGTTACTGCCGATGCCATTATGATGAGAAAGTGGTGCCATCATTACACGGCCAGATGCTTCCAAATTTGGCAGGGATTTTTTTTTTTTTTTTTTGCTGCTTTCATGATTTTTTTACATTTTTTTTTTTTCATAGCAATGCCCGGAAGAGAAGGGCGGGGAGGGGGAGGGGGAAGGAGGTGGGGGGGGGGGGGGGGGGGGGCTTTCAGGATTGATTGTATCCCCGTCTTCTGAAAATCCAACGAAAGCAATGTCCTCTTTTCTGTCACTTTCTCTTTCTTTGGATATGTTTTGTTTGTTTGTTTGTTTGTTTGTTTTCAAAATTTTCTCTATAGGGATGTCGGGGTGGGATGTGGGCAGGGGGTGGGGTGGGGTAGGTGGGTGGGTATCTTTCTGTGTAGATTGTATCCGTGTCTTTTGCACACACACACAAAAGAAAACAGGAATCTCCTCTGCTCTATGACTCACTGTCACTCCGTATGCTTTTATTTCATGTTTTTTTTTGTTTTATTTTTTTTGTTTCTTTTTTAAAGCTGTATTATCGTCCTGTACTTGTCCCCTTGCATTTGTAGTTCATGTACTTCTTGAAAGTCGTTAAAAATCTTGTGGTTTATAATGCGCAAATTTTTGTCATTATTTATTTTGACGACTCAGTAGTGACAGTGAGGATCTGAGAAATGAGCACTAGCTGTCCATCATGCGTTGCTGTTTGCTGACATTACTTTTCTGTCAATGTCTATTTTCATCGTCGTTTTGACGATGTTTTTGTTGTCGATGTTTGTGATGTGACTGCGATCAACTATGCTTAATGGCTGGGGCACTTACCATGGTTTTAATACATCATAATTCATTGTATTCCTTTCTTTGTACCTTTGACAGGATCGACTTTTTTTCCCCCTGTGTGGTGACAACCCTGAACAGGCCCCTATGATAATTCCTGATAATTATGCCTACCCCCTCTCTCCCCGCCTCCCGTAGTCGGCTGGGCTATAAACAGCATGACTTGGGGTGATGATTGTTCAGACTGGGCGCTGGGAACAGGCAGGAGATTCAGGGTGACTAATAGTCAGACCGGAGACAGGGAACATGCAGGAGAATTAGGGTGACCGTGGTTAAGACTAGAGACAGGGAACATGCAGGAAAATTAGGGTGACCGTGGTTAAGACTAGAGACAGGGAACAAGCAGGAGAATTAGGGTGACCGTGGTTCTGACTAGAAAAGGAACAAGCAGGAGAATTAGGGTGACCGTGGTTCTGACTAGAGACAGGGAACAAGCAGAGAATTAGGGTGACCGTGGTTCTGACTAGAGACAGGGAACAAGCAGGAGAATTAGGGTGACCGTGGTTCTGACTAGAGACAGGGAACAGGTAGGAGAATTAGGGTGACCGTGGTTCTGACTAGCGACAGGGAACAGGTAGGAGAGTTAGGGTGACCGTGGTTAAGACTAGAGACAGGGAACATGCAGGAGAATTAGGGTGGCCGTGGTTCCGACTAGAGACAGGGAACAGGTAGGAGAATTAGGGTGACCGTGGTTCTGACTAGAGACAGGGAACAAGCAGGAGAATTAGGGTGACCGTGGTTCCGACTAGAGACAGAGAACAAGCAGGAGAATTAGGGTGGCCATGGTTCCGACTAGAGACAGGGAACAGGTAGGAGAATTACGGTGGCCGTGGTACCGACTAGAGACAGGGAACAAGCAGGAGAATTAGGGTGACCGTGGTTCCGACTAGAGACAGGGAACAAGCAGGAGAATTAGGGTGACCGTGATTCCGACTAGAGACAGGTAACAAGCAGGAGAATTAGGGTGACCGTGGTTCCGACTAGAGACAGGGAACAAGCAGGAGATTAGGGTGGCCGTGGTTCTGACTAGAGACAGGGAACAGGTGGCCGTGGTTCCGACTAGAGACAGGGAACAGGTAGGAGAATTAGGGTGGCCGTGGTTTCGACTAGAGACAGAGAACAGGTAGGAGAATTAGGGTGACCGTGGTTCTGACTAGAGACAGGGAACACAAGCAGGAGAATTAGGGTGGCCGTGGTTCCGACTAGAGACAGGGAACAGGTAGGAGAATTAGGGTGACCGTGGTTCCGACTAGAGACAGGGAACAAGCAGGAGAATTAGGGTGACCGTGGTGCCGACTAGAGACAGGGAACAAGCAGGAGAATTAGGGTGGCCGTGGTTCCGACTAGAGACAGGGAACAAGCAGGAGAATTAGGGTGGCCGTGGTTCCCACTACAGACAGGGGAACAAGCAGGAGAAATAGGGTGGCCGTGGTTCCGACTAGAGACAGGGAACAGGTAGGAGAATTTGGGTGACCACTATTTAGACTGACTATGCTGACATCTGTTCAGACTGGAAACCGACAACAGGCAGGCAAACTAGGCTGACAAGTGTTCAGGATCTGGTTGTTTAATGGACGAAAATTCTATTCCCCATCACAGGATTTCAGACTGGTTCAGCTGCAGAGCAGTGAGTTGTCAGTTCAAATCTGTAGTCCTCCTGTGGCATCCAGCATTAAAGCTGACATTTTTTGGGTACCTATCGTGGCGCGTTTTCACACTGTGGTGTTGCCAGTGTAGTGTTGGAGAGATCAGCTGCCCCAGTTCTTAACGGACGTATATCCCCATCAGCCACACCACCTGAAGTGGCTGTTCAATGGAATCTAAAATTCTTCCTGGGGAATGAACCCACAGCTCCTGAGACAGGCGTGCCGCTCGACTCTTAACCATTGTTCCCCTTGCACCGACCGACCGAAACCAGCCACTGAAATCAAATGTCCATCGCCGTCATCGAACATAATCATGACTTTCAAATGAACGGCACATTTAGGGCGTGGTAGTGTTCTTATGATGTAGAAAACTGCCCTTTCCTTGGAAGGAAATGCCGATCTTTTGCTTCGCGTGTTTCCCCATACAGCCATGACTGGGTGTCCTGTAATGGTAGGTTCCACCAGGCAGTTCCACTCCTCGTCTCATTACAGTAGAGGATTAACCTTTCGCTGCAAATTGTGATAGTCACTTGCCAGAGAATAACTGTCACTGAGGACTGGAATGGACTTCAATCAGTTGTGTCGGTGATCTTTTAATATGAAAAAGAGTTGATGTGCATCTTTATATGATTTGTATACATCTTCATTTATATGCATCTATGATTTATCATAATCTACATCGAGAAAAACATTTTCTTTTCAATGTCTTCTAAGTCTCTGAACAAACGTAGTTTGATATTCCTCAGTCACTGAGTTAATTTGGGGTACGGATAGAATGATGCTTTGGAACATTGCTTTTGAAGACCTGTTGAAATCTGCGGGCAGAAGGCTTTTAGACAGCAAAAAAAACAACATCCATAAACAAATCAACAAACGACTGGCTTACTGCAAGGTGAGGTGCGGCAAACCCACGCGCCTGAGTGAAGCAGTTTGGACATAGATGGCGGAGTGTGGAAAGAAAGAGCGTGGGCGAGGGGGGGGGGGGGGGGGGGGGGGGGGGGGGGGGAATGGGGGGGGAATGGGGAGGGAAAGTTATGGGGGCTGCTGCTCAATTATCAATATTACAAAATCTGGGTTGTTTGCTTACACTCCAAATTACGGTGACGTCATCTGACTTACCACCTTGCCACTAATGGGATGCAGTCACCAGATTGTTTATTTTCATCTGATTTCTGTTTTTTTTTCTTTTTTAATTTGATTTGGTTCTTTGTCTCTCTTAGTATGGTTGAGGTGTTCGTAAAAGTGTGTGCATTGAATAAAAAAAAAAAAAAAAAAAAAAACTACAATTTACTTATTTTAAAAAAATCGCTTACACTTTGAGACTGAATCGTAGTATGAATGCCGTTTCCTGTATGAACCTAGCATAAAAGGAAAACAATATCAACACGTTGTTACGCTGGGCTTGAGGGTGAAGCCAAGAGTAGGCCTGATCTATTTCTTTTAGTCCATGCAGTTGTTGGTGACCGTTTTTTTTAAATTTTTGTTTGTTTGTTTTTTTTTCACAGTCCGAATTTTCGCTTAGGAGAGATATAGGGGAGGAGGGAAGGATGCAGGAGTACTGGGGCTGGGGGGGGGGGGGGGGGGGGGGGCTCAAGGGAAAGACAAACGGGCGACTGGAATTGTCTGGTTAGTTTCCGAACTTTATCCTCAAGCCCCCAGAAATTACATGACACATGAGTATGCACCGCCAATTAGAAGATTAAAAAGCCGCAATACCCGCGGTTCGTGCAAGTGTAGGGAAAGAGAGGTGCACAATCGGAAGAAGAATACTGAACTGTGATGACAAACGCGCCAGTGGCTGGTTTGGTGTATGGTTGGTTCATCCTGAATCCAAGTGATCCCCTAGCTTGGGGAATAGAGACCAAATAAAGAGGCCAGTCAGCGCGCGCGTACCAGAGAGAGAGAGAGAGAGAGAGTGGTTATCAGTGCGGCCCGAGGAGGAGATAATCTGCCAGGCTTGTATTGTGCTCACCACCTCTTTCCCCCGGGTCCTTTGTTCCCCCTGCAGGACATTTTCCTGTGTGAGTCCCATCTCGCTCTCTCTCACTCTCTTTCTCTCTCCAACAATCACCCCACTCTCTCTCTCCCTCAGTGTCTCAATACGTGTTCACCCCATCTCTTTCCGAGGTTCGCTGCTGTACAGCCGCGGGCGAGCGAGCGAGCGGGCGGACGAGTAGACATGCTGTTCCCCCCCAGTGTTGTGCGAAGGCATGGACTCGTCCATCAGTAAGCGTGCCGTGAACTATGCAGGCGCCGAGTGGCGACTGGCCGCATTGTAGCGGGGGCTGGGTCCCAAGTCAGCGCTAGACGACACAGCACAGGAGAGTGCGTGTTCCGCTAGAGACGTGCTCTATGGTGTGTGCGTGTGAGTGTGTGTGCCGTGTGTGTTTTTCCCCCAGCGTGTATCAGTGGTACATACTCGGTGCTCCGCACCCCTCCCACAAATGCCTCATCCCATAGAGTGACTTCTGGCCGATCAAGGCATCGAGTGGAGGGAGGAAGGGCGGTGGCTGCCTGGAGTACTGATCCCACCATTGAACTGGTGCAGAGTTCAACAAGGAGTGCTAACGGCCATCTAACTGTAGTTGGGCACAGTTGTGTTTGCTGGTGGTGTTTTGCCTGAGTTTTTTTTTTTTTTCTTTTTTTTTTTCTCAGGGGGGCCCTCCCGAACTTGCACGGGAGAGGGCAGTGCAGACAAGACTGCGTATCAAAGCGAATAACTGGAAGCGAAGGAGGGGGGGGAAAGATCGGGGGGAAAAAAAAGTGAAATGAGAACCCTCGGGGTTGTCCCATTACATGTTGTGATACACTACATGTGCGCATTTTGGAGTACTCGGCCAACTCTCGACTTCTTCTTCAGTTCTTTGCCTGCGGAAGTCTGATGTAAGTAGAGTGCTGAGTGTTTGACAAGTTCATTTCGCCTCCTCTCAGCTGGGAGAAACTTTTTTTCGGTGCGCAGGGGATCTGTTTGCAGCGCCTGTAGTCTGTCAGCTGGGGCTTGACGTGTCTTGGTTCTCTCGGCCCTGGAGCCAGTGTCTGGTGACTGTGCCCACAGTGAACGTAGGTGAAGCTGCTCCACCAGACAGGGGAGGGAGAGGTGGAGGCGGGGGGGGGGGGGGGGGGGGGTGGATGTGACGGCTGCTGGTGCAGCCTAATTGGGCGCGCGAGTTGAGGAGGGCTGTATGAAGTGGGTGGGAGCAGCGCTATGTCATCCTACTGATTAGCTCGGGGACCTTGTGCGTGCCTGTCTCGCGCGCTCTCCCGTCACCCCTCTGCCCCTTTCCACCGTCCCCCCCCCCCCCCTCCCTCCCCCCACCAGCCTCCAGCGCAGGCCAAATTGAGAGTATTAGCAGCAGACCAATCCATAGAATCAATCAAGTGCCCTGATGGACCATCCCCGCCGTTTTCACCAGTAACTTTGCAAGGTGGACGGTCACAGAGGGCTAGGTGCTATTATCACGGCTATCAAAACATTGAGAGAAACGTGAAGCGTGCTGATTCAGAAAGTTCACTGCACTGTGCACATTTAATCAGTTCCATGTTTATGAACCTTGAGTGTGTAAGGGCCGGCTGTTGAGAGACCCTGTTACATAACGTCCTTGAAAGGCAGTTGGTCTCCCGTCATGCGCCAAATAATGTTGGTAGTTATTCCATTTATGTCAAATTCACCAGAACTTCAAATAGAAAAATCTGGTGTTTCTGAGAATCAGCTCGTTTCAAAATAAGGGTCCCATATTCGGCTCAGTCTCCACCGTTGCAGTTTGTTTTGGTCTCCAGGACATTTCAGCTGATAACAAAAACTTGGAGAAAAATGGAATCTTAAATGGGGCAGAAAATACTGAATAGCAAATCACAAAAGACGGCTGCCCCTATGGTAGGTGTGTCAAATGTGGAAGGTTTGGGGGTTTACTGTGACCCTTTGAGTTATCCCCCCCCCCCCCCCCCCCCTCCCCCCCCTATGCCGCTCACATTTCTCTCTGAAAGAGTGCTATGGATTATTTTTCCAAGGTCATAGTAGTGTCAGTGCACTTTTCCTGCTCCTTCAGTACTTGATTCCTATGATACTGCTATGACAACTTTAAGTGAAGAAAAAAGGAGAAAAAGAACTATGTTAACACTGGCTGACTAATGAAAGTATTATTAATAAACAACCTCTATGTGTACTCCATCTAGACAATAATGAGAAAAGAAATTACTTCCCTTGACACAGAGTGGAATAAACTGCAATCGTGTGATATACTTAAATAGTCTGATTATAAAACCAGGCAACAAATGCTATTCTCAGTTGCATGTATATTCCATGTAGTAGCTGAACTAAACTATTGTATTATTCAATGAAAAAGAAGGTTGGTAAATCCAGTTTTGACCCTGGTTATGCATGTGATGAAAGAGCATTAGGGGAGGGGGAAGGGAGTGGGGGGGGGGGGGGGGGGGGGCGGAGGATTGTTGCATAGAAAGACCACCTTCCTCGACTAGCATCAGACAGATACATGTTTCAGTGTACCAGACTCCTGTCATTTCACACCATTGTAAAGGATGTTGTTTATAATTTCATTTGTAAGCTTTTCTTTCTGGTTTAACCCACTTTGTGCTGTTCAGTTGTGATTTGAATCGCACAGATAAACTGATGATGTATCAATCGGTTTTATTTGGTTCCATTACTGTGGAAAAGTAGGGACGCTATTTCAGTTTGCTGCTTTCATGTTGATTCATGACCGTATGTTCAGCGCTTACGTTGCTATGACTGGCATGATATTCAACTAAGTGTGGCCAGTCAGTGTCAAGTATACTCTACTTAGTAAGTATATCTGCTCCTTT
>JADBJO010001887.1:65808-70808 GCA_016801955.1 Conus betulinus
TGATTTTTTTTTTTTTTCATTTTAAGGAAACAGCTGTAGCGTACTCTATGTATCATCGTTGTCATATTCATAGTTGTCTTATTAAATGGGATTGTTTGTTGTTGATGGTGCTTTCTTATCTTTCAATGTGTCTTATCAGATGTATTACTGTCTCGATTTTTATTTCACCCCCCCCCCCCTCCCTTCCCGCTTCCCCTCCCTCCCTCCCCCCCTTCCCACGCCAACCCATACACACCCTCAGCTGAGTTCAGTCTGTCGCAAAACAGCGAGTTAGTAATGATTTATGAGCGTTCAAATGTAAATTCTGGTTATTGGTGTCATGTTTTGTTACTTTGATACCGCCATGAATTAAGCTTGACCGTTGTAACTTTCGGAACGAGACACTTTATCAATATCATTTAAAACTGTCATGGAGAAAAAAAAGTTCTCATTGTGAGAAATGGCACACTTTTCATGGTAGAGGGTTGTTGTTTTCGTTGTGAAAATTAGGTCCGTGATGAAAGTTAACGGTTTCATGGTGATAATGACTGATTAAAACAAACACACAACAACAACAACAACAACAAAACAGAAAGAAAGAGAGAAACAAACAAGCAAAACCCCAGCCTTTTGTGGCCAGCAGTGTCCCATACAGGGACCATGGGCAGCGGGTCAGCTTATCGCCTGTGGCCAGGAGTCTGCAGGGTACTTGACATTCTGGATGGGGCCTGGAGAGCTCTGGTCTCCGACCAGGTTGTCTTGAGTGCGACTTCTTTTCCCTTTGTTAGGCGACCTACACGCCACTACCCTCACCTTCCCGCCCCCTAACCCCCCCCCTCCATCTTTCTCCCTACCGTATCCACTTCTTCACTAAAAAGCATCGTTGTTAGAAATCGGGGAATAAAACAGTCCACCTTGGTACATTGGATAGCGTTGTGGTTGTGAGGCTGTGGGTTCGATTCCTCTCAGAGGCGCTTCTTTGTGGGATTTGTTTTTGGCCCCTTTCGGCGCGTGTGGTATGGGCTTCAATGGGAAGACTTCAGTGGCACAGTAAATTCATTCATGTTAACGAACGTGTCGCTGAGAGGGTTGCGAAAGTTTCCTGATCAAGCCTGAAGGTGTCTGTGTATTTTGGGCCTGTATGATGGCGAAGCATTCTGTATCCGTCTGGCATGGTTGGCGCCGAGAGAGGAAGGAAGCACAGGGTTCATCCGTGCCGTGTGGGAAGGAAAGACACATAATAAATGATAATGAAGACAGTTTCTATAGCACCTATCCTAACAACGTAGACTACAGGGCGCGCTTTTGCAAATTTTAACAATTCAACATAAAAAAAAATATATAAGCAGACCACACACACACACACACACACACACACACACACACACACACACACACACACACACTTCTGCGTACACTAGTCATATAAACACACACACACACACACACACACGCACACACACACACACACACACACATGCACGCACACAGCATACTCGCGCGCGCACACATACACACATACACACACGCGCGCGCGCGCATGCACACACACACACACACACACACACACACACACACACACACACACACACACACACAGAGCCGTCAGTATCTACACGGTGATGGGGACTGTCGTGGGATGGACATAATGGTGCCCGATGCAGATAATGTCAAGGGGCGCAGAAAAGCACAAAAAATTAAGAACAGTGTGGTGTGTGTGTGTGTGTGTGTGTGTGTGTGTGTGTGTGTGTGTGTGTGTGTGTGTGTGTGTGTGTGTGTGTGTGAAGACTCGAATAAGTTAAAACGCTGTTTTTGAGCAATGCGTGTTTTCAGTTCGATGAAACAGATTTTTGGGGGTTAACAAGTATACAAGCTTAACAATGCAACGCCTGTATTTCCTTCCTTCCAGAGAACGACCACAGTAATCCGTTGATCATTGTGTCACTGTATGGGAGATCAACAGAGACTATGAAAAGCCGCAATCGACGAACCGAAAGACCGCGGACGGCGAACCTTCAAACGGGGCCTTTTCACTGCTTTTTGGCACCGAACCTGGCAGAGGCCGGCGGTTCTTGTCCATGACAGCGCGCAGCCAGAAGTCGGCCTGTCTGTTGTACTGCCTTCTGCAACCAGATCGGGACCAGTTGACCCGAGTTTGAGCGATGTTAGGTAGCATTGACCAGAGTTTGAGCGATGCTAGTTAGCGTTGTGATGCTGGAACGACGTGCTGTAATTATACACACTCCATTTCCATCAGGTTGTGCCGCAATGTGCATGTGCGTCCGCGAGCACGAGCGCGTCCATGGAAGAAGTTAAAAATGATGTAATGAACAGAGTGTGTTTTGGTTGTCCGTGCAGCTAGGAATTAAGTGGAAGAAATCAGATGGTGGGAACTCTGTGGGTTTTCTTTGCTGAAAGGTGTTGGATGTCAGTTTGTGTAAACGTCCTTCAATACAGATTTCTCCAAATCGTACGGTTCTCCCCAGACCTTATTTATTTATTCATTTATTTATCTATTTATGTTTATTGCATGGCAGAGAACAACTGGGCTCCAAGCTAGTCCGCGACACATGATTAACGAGCAAGCACAGAGCAAGAGGGAGTGATTAATCTAATTGGGCAATTAATAACACATCGGCTGATAGAATTGTACAGTGGCTGGCATGCTGATCGCTACGTTGGCTCATGACATAAGAATCAAATTAACCCGTTGTAACTTTGTTGGTGCGCCCAACTTTTTTCTCTCCCTGTCCTGTCCATTAAGCGATTCGTGTCTGTGTTTTCCTTTCCTTTTTTTATTGTTTTAATTCATTTTCTTTCTTTTTGCGTTTTTTTTTCTTCTTTATTTGTTGTTGTTATCATTTGTTCTCTTATTTTGTTTCTCTCCACATCTGTTATCGTTTCTTTTCACTTTTAAAGCAGTCTGTGTGCATGATGCGTCGTGATCTAAAAACTTGTTCAAACAAAGCCATTATTACACTCTAGAAGGAAGATTCCTTACGGAAACAATAGTTTGTAATGTGTATAGAATAACTTGGGTACACTAGAATTAGAACCGGTAAACAGTTTAAGATGTCTATCGTTAACAGAATTGACAGGTAGTAGGCAGATTGGTTGAATGGAGAGAACACACACATACACACTCACACACACACACACACACACACACACACACACACACACACACACACACACACACTTACACACTCTCTCTCTCTCTCTCTTTCTCACACACACACACACACACACACACACACACACACACACACACACACACGCACGCACGCACGCACGCACGCACGGAGAGAGAGAGAGAGAGAGAGAGAGAGAGAGAGAGAGAGAGAGAGAGAGAGAGAGAGAGAGAGAGAGACAAAACAAAAACAAAAAAAAAACAAAACAAAACAAGACAAAAGAAAAACCACGCCGGAATACGATACTATGTGAGATACGTGGAGTCGTCGCTTAGGATTGAGACCCCAATTTGCAATGCCAAGATTCACTTAAGTTGCAGAACACACTGCTTCTCAAATGCTGGCCGGCAGTGGCAGTGGGATCAAGCCGACAACAGTATTCCCCATGATGATGTGAAAGTATGGCAAAATAACGGCTTGAGGTTTGGATACACTTTCTCACACCACCACGCGATGAAATGTACAGTACTTAAGGACAAAACGGCGGGCTAGGTTGACACAATCTTCAAAACATCACCACATTACGCCGTCGAGGAAGCTGGGTATGAAGGTACCAGGTAAAGTAAGGTAACGTTGCTTATAGCCCAGCCGACCGCAAAGGGCATATCAGGGCTGTCACCACGTTAAAATCAACTCAAGTCATTCATTCACACAATTCTTTAAAATACATCTAAAAACCCATCCGAAAATTTTGTTAAAAAAATCTTTCCTCTGTAAAATCTCAGATCCGATGAAAAAATGTTAATCTCTTTCAAGAACTCCAAGATCGCGTCAGGCGGAACATCTCTGAACAAGGTTTTCATGGAATCTGCAACGTTTAGTGATGGTCCTCAAAGTACAGTTTGTAGCGTTGTCCTGTCACGTGACGATGTTTTCAATTGAAGGACGCATTCCTTAGAAGAACGATCGAATTTCAAAAATGTTTATTCATTTGTTTTATTTAGAACCAGAGAATGTTTCCAGACTGTAAAGGCCGACATCACACGACTTTGTTTCCGGGTGAAATACCCAGGTCCGTGTCACGCAACATCAATCGTTTCCATGCTGTCTCTTTCAAGGTATGTCACACGACGAAATACCCACGACAAAATGCCACAAATTCGATCGGTGATACTGTATCTCTGACTGCCCCTTTGGGGCAGAAATGTACGCTCAGTTAGCAGCGATCTCCGTCGTCACTTGGTTTCTGGTGCTCCATTTTTTCCAGTCGGCAATATTGCACCGTACAAGTTAGATGGCAGTGGAGATAGATCTGAAACAAAGTTTTTTTTTTTATTATTTTTATTATTATCTTAGAATCTGAAGTAGGCCGGTCTTGTTTTCGTCAGCTCTTTGATCGTCTAGCGATACATACTCATAATTATGTCTAACACCCGCGTCGCTCTTCAGCTCCCGATACGATGGGCAAGGGATTTATTTCGCCCGGCTATAGCTTGTTGCGAAGCGAGTTCAAATGCGAAACAGCTTCCAAACGTTTTGTGTTTTTTTTTTACCCCACAGAAGTATGTCGGTCTTGAAACAGTGCAGGCACGGCATGTTGTTGTTGAACGACTCCCGTATGACATGGACTTAAGGTGTACCCAGCAATCAACTGTCCTCGGCAAATACCACTGGCATTGCGTTTTCTCGCCGCCTGCCGAACTGGTGCGCAGGATTGTCAGTGGAACCGGACCGCAAAGTTGTGGTGCCCATTCCTTTCGACTGTCTCCCCCCCCCCCCCCCCCCCCCCCCCCTTTTCCCCATCCCCCCCATCCCCGAGGATCAAACAAATGGCCCTGGAATAAATCCATCCGAAGCGAAGCTTTCGCCTTGTTAAAACGGGTCAGTCTG
>JADBJO010001887.1:80808-90808 GCA_016801955.1 Conus betulinus
CCAGAATAGTGAACAAGGAATCGGACGGTGGTGACAGTATTCTTACTGTCGTTGTCCTTTCTTCATCGCTGTGGGTTGATGTACATTGCTGTTACCGTAGAGGGACGGAGACATCTTACTGCCAGACCGCTACAAACAGGTGCTGGATGTTGCAAGGGGAAAGCACCCTGTTCTTGCTCTCTTCCGTATTCAAAGTAATAAGGTAGTCAAAGCAGTAAACCAGTCCGCTGTGTTCTTTGTTTGGGTACATTCTGCTCTCAATGCAGTAGAAGTCACCTATGCAGGCTTACGGCTCTAGCTCCAGTTCTGCGTGGCTAGGATCTGACGGTAAGTTGATCAAGGTGGTTTTACGTTCTCGTCTTTTGAAGCACGTGTATCCAGTTTTACCATTTTTTTTAAACAAACTTTTTCTGATCCTGAAATGCGTTTGGAAAAAAAAAACCTGTCCAGCCAGCTATACACGAAGCCAAATTCCTAAGGTATATTTTCATGAAAAAGCCCATCTGATCTTTTATAGTCATAGTCAGTCAGAAAGCGGTGATCAATCTGCAAGATGTGGCGCACAGACTGGTGTTCTAGTAAGAAAACTGTTTTCCCCCACCTTTACAGGGCTTTAATTCGCTACGACCCAGCCATTTAAAAAAAAAAAAAAAAGAAATTGCAAGACCTTCGGATCTCAAAACTGTGGATGTCATACACCATCAAGTGCTTCAACTTAGTCATTAGGGTGTTCCCTACCACCTTCACAAGTACCATGCATGCAAAGGTGGGTGATGGAGGTATTGTAGGACGGGGGGAGGGGGGGGGGGGCATCTCTGTCCAACCACAGACTAAAATTCACTTTCAGCTGTTGTTCTTTGTATTTAGAAATGTTGATTATAGCTGGGTTCTGAACATCCCATTTCTGCTCCACTCTGTGGAATACCTTCCCTTTCCCTCTTGCAAGACGCTGACATTGAGGATTGAATTGTGTGTGATCTTTCAACACTTTTGACCATTTTAACGCCAGGGAACCACTCTGATTTTGCTTCTGTCTATAGTCTCCCAGCTGCTTGGCATTACAAGACGTTTTGGGTCGTGCTATGTTCTAAAATTTTCGTCCTTTCAAAGCATATGACGGTTCAAAGTCTGCGGAGGGAATTGCCTCTGCAGCCAACTGTTTCTGCTGCTGGAGAATTTTCAACATGCCCTTTGACAGCTCTATCTGCACTGCAGAATAAACAGCCACAGCCCTGGCACCCAAGAGGATGACGAATCGATTGGCACAAAGGAACTTTCTTACACTCTTCGACTCTCTTTCTGCTCTCGAGGCCTTTGCTGGTCGTGATCTCAGCCGAAATCTCTTAAATCAGATGGTTACAACATCGTTTTCGTTTTGGTTCCCGGTCTTGTTGGTAGTGGAGGGAACGAGGTGGACTGTCATCGTACCAAGAATGGCACAAAGAAAGAATGGTTTAGATCCTCTGTGCTTTGAAACCCAAAGCTCACAGTTAGAGATCTCTGGCAAGAGGAATGTATGGAATATTCAGACGGATATATTCTCTCTCTCTCTCTCTCTCTCTCTCCTCTCTCTCTCTCTCTCTCTCTCTCTCTCTCTCTCTTTCGTCCGTCGAAAATCATAGAGTGTGTTTCTATTTGCCGCTACTGGTCGCCATGAAGAAACACTTTGTGCTGATCACACGCAGGCCACTTCTTATGCACACATTTATATTATTACAAATCTTTTCATAAATATGAGGAGGCCTCACGGAATAAGGGGGGGGGGGGGGGGGGGGGGGGGGGGGGGGGGGGGGGGGGGGGGGGGGGGGGGGGGGGGGGGGGGGGGGCATCTTTATCATGTCAGCGTTATCGCCTTCCAAACAGCCTCGTTTTCATTCCACGCCCATCTTGTCCCTAATTAGAGATGATGAGTGATTGCTCGTTGTCACTTTTCGTTGTCCTGATTGTGTTGTTTATTTTTGCCTGAAGAAGACCTAACAGGTCGAAACGCGTGGCGTTTTGTCTTGAAGTATTGTCCATGGTAACTGACGGAGTTATATAATTCATTCTAATTTTTTTTTTTTCCGCCTACAGTCACCTCACACTGCAACTAACCATGTTCTCACAGAGTTGTGGAACTTGCAAGTCGTTGGACAGACGTACTTTCAGCCTACTCTGTGTATGACGTCCTTGTTCAGATGCGTTTCT
This sequence comes from Conus betulinus, assembly GCA_016801955.1. Lineage (NCBI taxonomy): Eukaryota > Metazoa > Mollusca > Gastropoda > Neogastropoda > Conidae > Conus > Conus betulinus. The sequence goes on from JADBJO010001887.1 coordinate 82,996, forward strand.
TCCACCTAATGTAGTTTTTTTTTGTTTTTGTTTCTTGAAGAGGTAACATTTTTTGTTTACATTTTGATAAAAGAATTAGAGGAAGATACCTCTGGTTTTTAAGCCGTTGTAAACATGGTGGAAGTCACTTTTTTCACAGGTTTTGACATGTTGGTATGTCCTGTCCTCGCCCTCTGTTCGATCGGCTAGGTTCTGTAAACAACATGAATAATTGGAAATGAAATTAAAAATACCCGTTTCTTTGCAGTTATAAGTGATTTGTGGCTTTTTCTCTCCCAGTAAATCTTCTCATTGATCAGCGTGTACTTTGGAAGGGCGTGCCTGTTTCTCGAGAAGGAATGATTTAATGTGTGCAGCGTGGAGCTGGACGAGTCTGCAGTCCTTGAAATGAGCTGTGTTGACGTCGCCCCTTGGCCAGTTCGGGAAGACGGGAAGAATGCCTCTGAAGGGAAGGGTGGGAAAGGTTGAACGGTAGAGCGAGTTACTGAATGAATTTGAGCTGTGGTGTGAATGAAATGGTTAAATCTGCATTCTTTTTTCAAAATGAAAAGAACCTGTACGGAAAAGGGAAGGAAAGGGGTTAGAGAAAAAGAACAAAGGAAAGAGAAAGAACAACAACAGAAATTAAACGAATGCCGAAGGCGGAATCGTTCGCGGACGACTGAACACCGTTGTGATGTGACACGCCATTATCAGCCGATTCAGCGAAGACCCACATCGTGCGGTGATCGGGTGACGTCACGCGCATCAGCCGACAGGAAATCCAAAACAATGTCAAGTGTCAGAGCGGGGTGTGGGTGGCGGCGGCGGCGGCGGTGGTGGTGGTGGTGGTACAGTTTTACTGTGTGAAGGAGATTGTGTGACTTAGAATGCAGACTCGGCATCCCCCCCCCCCCCCCCCCCCCCCCCCCCCCCCCCCCCTTTCCCCGTCCTTTTTGTTGTTGTTTTGGTGGGAGGGGTAGTCGTGTGTGTGGTGTGTGTGGGGGGGGGGGTGTGGGGGGGGGGGGGGGGGGGGGGGGCATTACCATGATGTGGTGTGTGTTGTGTTCTGTGGGTGAAGTGGGTGTAGTTTGCTCTGTATAGGATGGAGTGTCGGATGGACCCCCTCAGCTCTGGCCAGGAGCAACAGCGTTGAACTTTGGATCAGGAGTGACTGGAAAAAGGTCTGCAAGAGGTCTGGCTAAAGAGGGAGGAAGGGAGGGGGAGAGAGAGAAAGAGGGAGAGAGAGGGGGGGGGGGGGGGGGAGGATAAGAAACGAAGGGGGAGGGAGACTGTGGACGTGTTCAGAGTGACAGTGATAGAGCGTGCCTCCCTCTCCCCCTCCTCCTCCACCTCTCCTTCTTCCCCCTTCTCCTCCCTTCCCTCACTCTTACCCTCTTTTTTTTTTTTCCCCCCCCCCCCCCCCCCCCCCCCCCCCCCCCTCACCCGTTGCCACGCAAACACGAGTTTTAGCATTGCGTAAATCAGTGCAAAATATTAATTTTTAAAAAAATCGTTGATTTCTTTCACCCCTTACTTTCTCCCTCTTCACTCTCACCGAAGCCTCCGTTCCCCCCCCCCCCGTTCCCCCTCCCCCCCCCCCCCCCCCCCCCCCCCCCCCCCCCCGTCCTCCTCATTTCGCCCCAGCTACCATCCACCCACCTCCACCATCCACCCCATCTTCTCACATGTTCTTCCCAAGCCCTCTGCATTCTCTCATTTTCCTGTCACCGTTTGTAAATGATGGTACCTTCTATGGGAAGAAGATTTTTTTTTTTTTGGTTGGTTGGTTTTTCACGTCATGAAAAACAAACACAAAAAAAAAAAAAACAAAAAAAAACTGCACGGCCATGTGTCTTCTCATAGCAGCGCTTGGAGCATGAAGATACCGACGGTTGTCCCCACCAATCCGCGGCACATTACTGTCTTTGGTGCGGGGTGGGGAGTGGGGAGTATGGCTGAACATGATTGGAAGAGCTTTCCTCTTGACCTGTGGCCATCTGTCTTGTTCGTGTCGAAGAAGAAAAGAATTTTTTTTTTTTTTTTTTTTTTTTTTTTTTTTTTTTGCAAACGGAAAGGAGCGGCGCTAGAAACTACATTGGTTAGACTTCATCCCGTTTTTTTTGTTTTTTTTTTTTTTTTTTTTTTTTAATTATCTGTTGCCTTTGTTCAGTGTCAATATAAATACCAGAGTAAGTGATTCGCCGAAAGTCAGTTTTGTTTGTTGTTTGTTTTGTAATTAACCTGTGTGTGGTAAATGGTTTTCAATACATTTGGACCCCCCACCCCCACCCCCCGCCTCGTGTCCCATCTTGCAGAATGTCACAGACTAGAGAGAACACGTCGCTTCGCTTAACAACCGCGACTCTGTGTGTGTGTGTGTGTGGATGTGTGTGTGTGTGTGTGTGTGTGTGGACGATCCACATTATGCTGCATGCAGGATGTGCCATGCCCATAAAGATGGTCACTTGTCGCAAAGCCCTCCCCCCCCCACCCCGCCCTTTTCCTTCTCTGATCATAAGATAAATAGAGCTCGACCAAAGACACGAGAATGCAGATCTGTGTCGCGATAGATGGTCAGCAACACTCGCCGTGACATTAATCCGTAATCGTAAGTTACGGTTACGGACCAGCATCCGAGGTAACATTATCGGCGAGTCGTGAACATTATCTCAATAGTAGTTGGAGGGGGGGGGGGGGGGGGGGGTATGCGTGAAGAAGGTTAATGTGTATGAGTGTCTGCTGTGGGTCCCCCCTCCCCCCCTTCCCGTCGGCCCGTATGTGGCCTTTGTGGTTGGCTGAACTAGAAACTTGACTCCTGTGGAGGACAAAAACGTGTGTTGTTTTTAAAGATGTGCATATGCACATGTATGTGTTTCTCAAAGACACAGAAATGAGCGTGCGTGTGCACGCACGCGCGCGCGCAAGCATGCACACATGCACGCGCATGCTCGCGCACACACACACACACACACACACACACACACACACACACAAACGCTCATGCGCAGACGAATTTACGCACGTGCGCGCGCGCGCGCGCGCGCGCGCGCGCGCGCGCACACACACACACACACACACACACACACACACACACACACACACACACACACACAGAGCGCTTTTGTCGTTAATAGGTGCAGTCTCATCAGAGGTTTTGATTTGTTATCCGTATGTTCACTGAAAACTTTTATTGCTTTTGAGTAATGAATGAAAGATGGACAATAATTAAAGACTGTGCAATGTATATAAAGGAGAGGCACCGATCAGTATCCAAAGTTTATGTATGAACGCAAATTATTTTTAGTCAAGGCAAAGCAATTTTATTTTTCCCCCTCCCCACCCCACCCTTCCAATGGAGCTTCGGAAGAAAAAAATGTAGTGAGGAATTCATTTAGAAGTCTTATAACAACACACATTTATTACAATACAGAACGTGAATATACCTTTGAGTAAGCAGAGCAACGAGATTTATTTTCTTATAGGTGTATTTTTTGTGTGCTGTATTTCAAAAGAAATCTGGTGAAGTGAATCCCCTGTTTAACTATCAGGTTTTTTTTTTTTTTTCTTCTTCTTCTTTTTTTTTGCGCCTCAAACTCACGTGAAGAAGACCACATGCATTATTATGGTTTGTAATGAGTGACGTTTTTAACATTTCCAGACATACTTCTTTCAACTGCACCTCTGCCGAGTACACCACGCCTCTTCCTCGCTGCTACACTGGCTGGCTGCTAGGCATTTGCTAATTTACATTTCGGTTTTCCGTGTGACAGAAATATATGCTTGTTTTTATGCATACCCACACAGTACATGATTATTCATCAACAGCATCTCACATTTACCTCATGTGTTTGTCTAGTGTGTGAGGCGCGCGCGCGCGCGCGCGCGCGCGCGCGCACACACACACACACACACACACACACACACACACACACACACACACACACACCACAAGTGCATGGTAAAAAACATATGGTGGAGTACATGGTTATTTTAGATTTATGATTATCATATATATATATTTTTCATTTGTAAGAGGAAAAGAAATTTGTGACCGAGAAAATTGTACTCGACTGAAATTCTGGACGACGAAGACACTTGACTCTTAACTTTGGTGGGATATCAGCAGCGCTGTCCATAAATATCAGACACAGAAGTCTGTTATGACTAAATGACAAGAAATTTCACTCCGCGCAAAGCAACATAACCCGACATAGGATAACAGAATACGATGCAAACACACACACACACACACACACACACACACACACACACACACACACACACACACACACGCGCGCGCGCGCGCGCGCGCGCGCGCGCGCGCGCGAACACATACACACACACACACACACACACACACACACACACACACACACACACAGATAAATTGCAATGCCCACTTGATACGCTGGCTTCATTACAGAATGATGATAGTAAACTGATCAGGTTTTTTTTTTTCTGAGAATGACTCGATAAAGGAAAAATTACTAGACACATGCAAGAAATTCAGCAAGCTATTTGAAGGATTTTTTAAACCATGCCGCCCAGATTCGTTCATCTATTTGTTTGTTTGTTTGCTTGTATTAAAAAGAAAAGTCAGTTGATGTCAACAATTCAGAGAAAACTCTCTCTATCTCTCTCTCTCTCTCTCTCTCTCTCTCTCTCTCTCGCTCTCTCTCCCTCTCTCTCTCTCTCTCTCTGTTGTCCCCAGCCCCTCACTCTCTCCTTCTCTCCCTCCACTCTCTTCTCCCCCCCCCCCTCTCTCTCTCTCTTTCTGTCCCTCCCCCTCCCTCCATCGCTTCCTCCCTCCCTCTCTCTATCTCTGTCTTTCCTGCCCCCCCCTCTCCTCTCTCTCCCCTCTTCCCTCTCTCTCTCTTTCCCCCCTTCCTCTCTCTCTCCTCTGTCTCTTCTCTCCCTCTCTCTTCCCTCTCCACCCCCGCTCTGTCCCTCCCTCACCCTCCCCCCCCTCTCCTCTCTCCTCTCTCTCTCTCTCCTCTCTCCTCTCTCTTTCTCTCCGTCCAACAGTGACAAACATCCTGTGACCAGTGTGGTCGCGTTCTTGTGCTAGAGTTAAATTTTTTACCCATTGCTGTTTCAAGGCATTTTTTATAATAGTTTGGATTTATTCAGTCGTGGCCTTGGAGGTTAAAGGTTTCTTAATCCCCCCCCCCCTCCCCCCCCCCCCCCCCCCCCCCCCTCCCCCCACCGCAGGCTTTCTTCTCGGGCATTATAAATTTGAATTTTCAGTGCGGCATGGCTTTGTCAGGAATTAAACAGCCTGCCTTGGCTTTCGGCCGACTTGACAAGGGCTCAGCCTTCTGCCCCAGATTTTGTGTTTTTTGTGATTTGGGGAAGAGCGAAGGTTTCTGTCCTGGTTCTCTGTAGGTCTTTTTTTTTTTAACGTCTTTGTTTTTTGCTTGCTTCTTCTTCTTCTTCTTCTTTTTCTTCTTCTTCTTCTTCTCTTCTTCTTCTTCTTCTTCTTCTTCTTCTTCATCGTCGTTGTCGTCGTCGTCCTTTTATTATTCCTCCTTTTTTTTCTTCGCCTTCTCCTGATCTCCCTTCTCCTGTTTTCTTCTTTTTGTTCTTCTTCTTAGATTCGTTCGAACATATTTTTGCCGTTTGCGTTCTGCAGGTGTGCGGCTGTTGGCTGATTTGGTTCCCGCACTTGTCTGCACACCTTCCCAGAGCGTAACAATGTACATATGTGTGTCTTTTAACCAGCGTCTGTTGCATTCTAGTCTTCACCGTTTTCTTTGAATCCCTGTCTTTCTCTCTTTCTTTCTTTCTTTCTGTCTCTGTCAGTCTGTCTGTCTCTCCGTCTGTCTGTCTGTCCGTCTGCCTGTCTGTCTCTCTTTGTCTCTCTGTCTCAGTCTGTCTGTCTCTCTCATGCTTTCCCGAGATTCAAGACTCGGGATCAAGACTCAGTCTTGAATCTTGAGTCTTGAGTGAGTCTTTCTCTTTTTTCTGTCTTTCAGTCTCTGTCTCTCCCTCTGTGTGTGTGTGTGTGGTGTGTGTGTGTGTGTGTGTGTGTGTGAGAGAGAGAGAGAGAGAGAGAGAGAGAGAGAGAGAGAGAGAGAAAGAGAGAGAGAGAGAGAGAGAGAGAGAGAGACGTCTCTCTCTGTCTTTCCATCTTTATAATCTCGAGTCTGTCAGTCAGTACAGTACAGATGCCGACATTATGTCTGTCTGTTTGACTCTGTCTGTCTGTCTGTCTGTCTCTCTCACCACTCACTCTGTCTCTCTCTCTCTCTCTCTCTCTCTCTCTCTCTCTTCCTCTCTCTCCTCTTCTCTCTCTCTCTCTCTCTCTCGACCTTATCCTCTGTTCTGATCTCTCTCTCTCTCTGGTGATTGTGCAGGACGAGACTTCCAATGTCTGCTTTGTTGAACTTGACAGCTCCGACTTTGTCTTTTGTTAACCGTAATCTTGATCAAATTCTTCTGCACTACTGGGAAGTCTGGAGCTTGCAGCTTTCCGCAGGCTTGAGACCGAGGACATGTAAATTCTCTTTGCTCTGCAGGCTTGAGGAGATTGAACCTTTTAGCTGACTAGTGTAGAAAAGATTAAACCTGTGTGATCTCTGTGCTCCATGAACTCATAGGACTGACATTGTCTTTTTCTAGAAGCTTGACAGATTGCTCAAAATATGTTTTTTCGCACCATTTATGCTGTGATTTTTTTTTTTTGTCTCTAGAAGAAAAAAGATAAGGTTGGACAGGTATAAACTTTGGCGTCTTACCCCTTTTTCAGCCTCACAAGATATAAAAACTGCTAGTCAGGGTATGTCTCAAAATGTCGATTTGACTTTTGAAAAACGTACAACTTAACATCGAACTTGTAACCATAAAAAACAGTTGCGAGGTTTGATATGTAATGCACGTGGATATGTGTCTGTCTCTGGCTGTTGAAAGCTTGAGCAGGGAGAATTTCTCTTCACCTGATTTCAACAGTGGAGCTCTGTGTCTTTACTTGGTAGGATAGGATTGTAGGATTGAACTGAGCTTCCTCTGCACTCTGTAACTTTGACGCTATTGAACAACAGAATGTTCTTCCCGTGTTTTTAGTACACAGGCATGACAGAAGTGAACCTTATTATACGTTTGCTTGTTTGAGAATTGACAAAGGATGGAGCTGGGTTTTTTTTCTTGACAAGACCAGGTTACCTTGTTTGTTTGTTTGTTTGTGTTGTTGTTTTTGAAGGCTTGGGAATGGTGAACCAATTTTTCTGTGCATGCTGTAAGCTTAAGTGCGAAAAGAGAAAGGTGAACCTGTTTTTTCTTTTCGCGCGCTGGATGTTGATAAATCTTCTTGCCTAGCTGTTGAAGGTTTGACAAATGTGGACCGTCTTTCTTGGTGTATTGAAGACTTAATTGATAGCTGACATGGGTGAACGTTCTGTATTTGAGGGTTTGGGCTCGGCTGTGTCTGGTTTTTATCTTAGCTGAATGAAAGCTCGATAAGGTTGAACTTTTTGTGGCCTGTTGAAGCTTGATATAGATGAACCATCTTTCTTTGCTTATATCGTTTTTATTTTTTGTTGTTTTGGTTCAGGCTGAAACTTCTTTCTGTGCTTATTCAGGGTTTGGCAAGGCTAAACCTTTTTAATTTGCTGACTGAAAATTTGGCAAGGCTAAACCTTTGTCTCTTAGCTTATTAAAGGTTTGGCAAGGCTGAACCTTCTGTCTGTGCTTATTTAGGGTTTGGTAAGGTGAACTTTCTTTCTTTGTTTATTGAAGGTTTGGCAAGGCTAAACCTTCTTTTTTTTGCTTATTGAAGGTTTGGCAAGACTGAGCCTTTTTTCTTTGGTCATTTTGAGTTTGGCAAGGCCGAGCC
>JADBJO010001887.1:135808-148308 GCA_016801955.1 Conus betulinus
CTATGTCAGGCCTATTTTAAGACCAGCAGAAGCACGGGCCACCAGACCGGGGAGGGTGCCGTGTTAGCTCCACGGGGTTACACAGCCCAACGTTCCGCGTGCAGTGGGCGCGAGTTCAAATCTACCCACCACACGAAACATGACAATGGCGGTTTTTTTTTTTTTTTTCCTGTGTGTTTGAATGCGTTGTCGTTCTGGTGGTGAATACTGTGTAAGATAGCCCCACCCCAACCCCCACCCTCCACCCCCTACCCCCCGCCCTATCCCTTTTCCCCTCGTTCTCGCAGGAGGGTCATCCCCGCCTGTGATATGACCACAGGTGGTGGGTTTGGAGGTGAACCTGTATTGTACTGACCGGGGAGGGGTTGGGGGCTCGGGGGGGGGGGGGGGGGGGGGGGGGTATGGGGGAATGGGTTGGGGGAGGTGGGGGGTAAGTTGGGGTGATGGGAGGGGGGGGGTGGGTTGACTTGGGCTGACTCTCTCCTCTCTCTCTATCTCTCTCTCTCTCTGTCTCTCTCTCTCTCTCTCTCTCTCTCTCTCTCTCTCTCTCTCTCTCTCTCTGGAGTCACCCTCCCCTATCTCCGATTCGCTCTTTTTACCGGTTCGCCAGTGCCGGTTCGTCGATTCCCGGTTCGCTCATTCCTGGTGGGCCTATTCCCGGTTGGCCTATTCCTGGTTTGCTCATTTACAGTTCGTCTATTCCCCATTCGCTTATTCCCGATTTGTCGATTCCCGGTTCGCCTGTGCCGTGACTGGTGATCCCAGGAAGTCTGTTACTCCGGGACTAAGTTCGCCTTTGTCTTCAACAAGATATCAGTTGCTCCTTTATAACGTTTAAATGAGTCGAGTTAATAGGGATTGAAAATGAACACCCCCCCCCTACCCGCCCACACACACACACACACACACACACACACACACACACACACACACACACACACCAGACCTTGCACGCACGCACGCACGCACACGCACACACGCACGCACGCACGCACGCACGCACGCACGCACGCCCACACACACACACACACACACACACACATACATACACACACACACACACCATGCATGTAACGCTCGTAGACACACATATACTAATTATGTTTTATGTCCATGTGGCAGGATGTAATTATAAGACTTTTTTTTTAATAAGAGAAAGACGTAGATGGTGATAAACAGCAGCATTTGAAAGGACTATGAAACAGATATTGATAAAAACAACAACAGAACTACTAATGAACAATATAGCTCACGCACACGCGCGCGCGCGCGCACACACACACACACACACACACACACACACACACACACACACACACTGTGTGTATGTGTCTATTCAATTTATGTCTATGTACCTTGTCTTTTTCTTTACTTTGTCTTTTTTGTTGTTGGTTTTGTTTTGTTTTTTGTTGTGGTTGTTGATATGAGTAAATTGTGGTGAATAACAGCAGAATGTCTCCCCCTGTCCCCCCCCCCCCCCCAAAACATGTTGAGAATCGTAAATGACACAGTGAAACGGACGACAGAGGAATGAGAGGCAGGCAGGCAGGCGGCACAGGACACACAGAAGACCCACAGAGGCTGTGGAGGGCTGGCCACACCATCCAACACAGTGGGACCACCAACAATGGGCGATTCCGACCTGCTCCGCCTCGGTGTTGTTCCAGCACGGCCTAGACCGCTGTCAGGTGTTGCGTGTTCGAATCCCACTACTCTGTCTGGAGCGCCTCGCTAGAACGTTTTTTTTTTTTTTTTTTTTTTTACTGCCCATCTTTGCGTGTTATCGTTCTGGGAGGATGGGAGGCTCGTGTCGGGGTAAGAACCACCATCCACGTCATAGCCGGTCTCCCCCCCCCCCCCCCCCCCCCCCTCCCACCTCCCACCTCCCCTTTACACTGTGGGATTGCTGTCAGCCTCTGCCGTGACGTAGCAGGTGGGAGTGGACGTTACAGCTGGATGAATCAGGCAACCCACGGGGGGGTGTGCCAGTTGTTCAGGGTCGGTGGGGGTGTGCAGCGTGATTTTTTTTTGCGTCCCTCCTCGTAGTCATAGAGTCACACAAACAGAAACGTTCGTGCGAATTCACACGCACGCACGCGCGCGCGCGCACGCACGCACGCACACATGCATTCACGCACGCAGCACGCGTGCGCGCCTGCGCGCGTGCACAACACACACACACACACACACACACACACACACACACACACACACCGAGAGAGAGAGAGAGAGAGAGAGAGGAGAGAGAGAGAGAGAGATTCTACTTTTATCTGATTTCTTGTTGTTGTTTTTGTTTTTCGTACAGGTGATCAAAGGTTAGAGAGATGGAGAAAGCGCCCCACCCCCTTCTCCCCGCCCAGCATCCCACTCCTCTCTCTCTCTCTCTCACTCTCTCTCTCTCTCTCTCTCTCTCTCTCTCTCTCTCTTTGTCCCCTTCTTATCCCCCCTCTCTCTCGTCCCCCTCTCCTATCTCCCCCTCTCTCTCCCCCCCCCCCCCTTTTTTTTTTTTTTTTTTTTTTTACACGAGCATGATTATGCAGTGTGTGGATTAACCTTTGTGAGAAAATCATACATAACGTTAATATTCTGTATCTGTTTCATATGATGCAGACACGCGGGACGCATTAAACACGCGCACACAGAGAAACGTGTAATGCATATGTGACTGCTCGCCGTTTAGAGAGAGAAAGAGAGAGAGGGAGGGAGAGAGGTGGGGGAGGGGTGGGAGAGGGGGGAGGGGGCAGTGACACTGATGTATTCAAAAACAGGCCACTGGCAAGACATACAACCGGGACAAACAGGCAGGAAAGCTCTCTCTCTCTGTATGTGTGTGTGTGTGTGTGTGGTGTGTGTGTGTGTGTGTGTGTGTGTTAGACGTTTCTCGTGCCCGTGGAAGAAGACCTAGAGGTCGAAACGTGTTTGTGTGTGTGTAGGTCATGCGTTTGCTGCAGTCGATGACATGGAATCGATGTTGACCCAGTAACAGTCCTGACACGCTCCCTTTCAAACGGCCTGTTCATTAACCACATCACATGCGATGGGGGGCCTGGTAATAACGTCTGTGAATTTCTAGCTTGTGCTTCCGCTGTGTTTTCAAACTAGAGAAAAACTACAAAATCCAATCCGGATCGGCACGAAGGAGGTTTTTCGGCTTAACAGTACAAACCACACACAGATACACACACACACACACCCTACCCCCCCCAAAAAAAAAAACAACACACATACACCCTCCACCCCACACCCTCTAAACCACAACATACACCCCTAGCCCGCACCCTACCCCCTCTACACCCTCCTAAACACACACACATACACCCCACACCCTACCCCCCTCTAAGCCACACACATGCATCCCTAGCCCGCACCCTCTAACCACACACAACACACCCACACCCTACACCCTCTAAACCACACACATACACCCCACACCCTACCCTCTAAAACACACACATACACCGCTAACCCTACCCCTCTAAACCACACACAACTCCTCCACCCCACTCTCTCTAAACCATAAACCATACAGATACAACCCCCATCCCACACCCTCAAAACCACACGCATACCCCCCCCCAGCCCCACACCCTCAAAACCACACGCATACCCCCAGCCCCACACCCTCTAAACCATACACATACACCCCCCACCCCACACCTTCTAAACCATACATATACACCCCCACACCCTCTAAACCCGCACACATACACCCCCCACCCACCCCCTCTAAACCACGCATATCACCCCCACCCACCCCCTCTAAACCATACACATACATCCCCACCCCACACTCTCTAAACCACACACATACACCCTCACCCCACACTCTAAAACCAAACACATACACCCCCACCTCACCCACACTGTCTAAACCATGCACATACACCCCACCCCACACCCTCTAAACCACACACATACACCCCCTCTGAATCACACACATACATCCTCACCCCACACCCTCTAAACCACACACTTGCACCCCCACCCCACACTGTCAAAACCACACACACATACACCCCCACCCACCCCCTCTAAACCACACACACATACTCCCCTGCGCACACACCCCTTTATACCACACACACATACACACCCCACACCCTACCCCCTCTAAAACCACACACATACACCCCACACCCTACCCCCTCTAAACCACAACACATACATCCCTACCCCACACCCTCTGCCAAAGCTGCACTTTGACGACTCCCTCAGGAGATGAAAGGAACAAGAAGAAGCAGCAGAGAAAAGGACGGGGAAACGGACAGGAAGGACATAAGGGCACTGGCGGGGGGAGGGGGGGGGGGGGGGGGGGGGGGGGGAGGGCGGAGCAGAGTGAGCGAGAGTATGAATCACGCGCGTACAAGAGTAGCAATCGCATGACGGTGACAAGTTATGGTGCTTGGAGAGTGAGAGCGAAAATTGATGCGAGTACATAATGAGAACAGATTTCCTTCTTGACCCCCATTCCTGAAAGACATCATTTATTTTTGTTTCTGTTGAAAAGAGGAAATTTTTTGTTAATCGGAAAGAACCCGAATCAGAGATTAGGACTCTGTTTTTGTTTGTTTGTTTTTTGTTTTGTTTTGTTTTGTTTTGCTTTTTTTTTTTTGTTCTGATTTCAACACTCATCTGTGTGTCTTTTATGTGATTGGGGGTTTTCCCCGAAGTTGGTTGGAGTACGACTGCCTTAATAGCGGGATTTAACCAAATAAATCTGGTCATACACACGAAACTCCACTCCGTTTGTAGAGTAGATGGGATTAATCCTTGCCTGTCTATACAGGGAGTGTCTGCAGGAGTGTCAGCCTGCGTACGCAGAAATGAAAGAAATTATGTGATTGGGATTGAAATTGGAAGGTGGATGGATAGTGGGTTGGGGGTTCATAGACGACGGCGCGGGTCAAGGTGAGGAGAGGGAGGGATGCTCCGGATGCAATTTGTCAAGACGTGTTAACAGCCAATCACCTCACAGAGGGTGTTGGGTTGGTATGGTCAAGGTGCAAGAAGAACGAGGGGGAATCGAGAGAAATGGGAACATGGCGAGTCGAGGTTTGCGGGGGGGGGGGGGGGGGGGGGGGGGGGGGGGGGGAGAGAAGGAGGGATGGTGGGTGGTGGTGATCGGTGCTAATTTGTCAACTTTCTTTCCGATGATGAGTGAACGAGAAAGCAGCAGACCTGTGTGAAGTGGTCTGTGCACGTTAAGGATTCTGGAAGGCCCGGCGAGGACGAGATGCTTTATTACCGCTTGTTATTATTGCTCAGGTTCGGAGGATGGTGAGGGGCGTGTCTACGGGGTACCCCGTGGGCTTAGTGGTGGAGGAGAACACCAAAACACAACACTGACGGTGCGAGGTCGAATTCTGTGGGCGCCATCATCATTAAACAAAAAAAAAAAAAGGAAAAAAAAAAAATGGTCATATTCGTGGCCCCGATAAACCTAGTGGGGTTCTGGTAGTGTCATGTGGTGTGTGGAAGGGTGGCGGGGTAGGGGTCTCGAAAAACTCCACAAGAGTGAGCCAATGAATAAAACATTTCAAAAAGAAGTATATAGACACTCTCTGTTTAAAGAAAAAAAAAAAAAAAATAATTTTGTGTGAAACGATACGACAGATGCAAGTCTTCAAATCAGCAGGTTGAAATATAAAAGGAAGATTCTTGAATGCGGATATACGACAAAAAAGTAACCTTCAGAGCTAAAGGAGGAAGTGTAACAGATAATCGCAGTGGGGGAAGAGGGGGGGGGGGGGGGGGGTGACACTCACAAAAATCCCCAATTTTGAAATATTGGACACCGCACCGCAAGCCAGAAGATGTTTATGTACATATATCGTTCTTTTCCCCTTCTACGGTAATATGCTCGGAGTGGTTGATTCTGAAGGTTTCCTATTGGCCGAAGTATGTGTGTTGTGTTAGTACTTATGCATATCTTATTTTATTTACTTAGTATTTTTCTTTTAAACAGAGGCGATAAGTTTGTTGCTCGGTGACAAGTTGCGGGCCAGGTATGCTGGTGTTTGGGACCACATGTTTCTATATTGAGTTGTTGAGCTGTTTGAGCCGTGGTTTGTTGTTAGTGGTGGTCCCGATGTAGCCTTAGCGACTGACACGGCTGAAATGAATGGCTAATGTTCTCTTTATCTTATGCAGACTTAGAACAAACAAACAAGCAAACAACCTACCACCACCACCACCACCACCACCACCACCACTCCCCATACGCATTAAGCGTTAACTTTGACGGAGACTAAGCAAGGGTGTGTCTAGCAAAATACATGAAAGGATTTGCGGCGCAAAGCCAGTACACGATGAATATCAACGCACGAAATAACATGCAGAATAAAGAAAGGAGTAATGCATGGAAACCCCAGGGCAGAATATCAGTCCAGAGTGTCTTCTTGGTGGGAGGATGAAGAGACATAAAGTGAGACAGTTCATCCTGTTGAGATTCTCTCTCGCTGTGTCTGTCTGTCTGGCTGTCTGTCTCTCACTGTCCCTCTGTCTATGTCCCTGTCTGTCTGCTGTCTGTCTCCCTCCCTCTTCCCTCCCTCCCTTCTTCCCCCATCCTCTGTCTGTGTCTGTCTGTCTGTCTCTCTCTCTCCTTCTCTCTCTCCTCTCTCCTCTCTCTCTCTCCTCTCTCTCTCTCTCTCCTCTCTCTCTCTCTGTGTGTGTGCATGCGTGCGTGTGTGTGTTTGAGAGAGAGGTATAATTATGTTTTCGCTTTTTAACATTTTTTCATCTCGCTTTAAGTCGCGTTTTAATGTGCCTTCCTTCCTGTCTTTCTTCCTTCATTATTTCATCTATCTGTCACAATAATGTCATCTTTTTTTTTGTATAGGGTTCTAGAATGTTTTCTAGATGACCTACGGTAAATCTCGCCGTCAAACGACGTTTATTGTCGGAAGCGCTTAGGTTCAAAATATTGTGCAGGCGTGTTTTTTGGTGTCCACGTTTCTTAGTACTAAAGTTCACGGGGACTCGTTGAACGGACGAAAAAGGGCGCTCACTCAAGCTGGCTCCGCGACGACGCGATGACTTTCGTCAGCTGAGGGTTCAGAGGGTGGTGTGGGACTCAGTGGCAGTGCAGCGTCTCCTTTCGTTCGGGTGTCTCTTGACGACCTGATGTGGATGCTTCAGGGCTTTCGATCGGTGGCTGCGACGGAACGAGTTCTGATGTACGTCCCAAGAAAGGGACGTTGGAATGATGACCAGTGTGTGGGGATTAAGTCACGGGGGGAGGGGAGGGGAGGGGGAGGGAGGGTGTAGGTTACTTCCCCTTTGTTTCAAACTACCACCCATCTATCTCAATACACGCGCATACACACGCGTTCTCCACGAACCAATCCTCTCTTCCGCCAAAGCATATAGGTTGGGGAGAGGGGAGTGTGTGTGTGTGTGTGTGGGGGGGGGGGGGGGGGTGGCTCTAGAGGGCTCTGGCTTGAATTTTAAGTGAGGGGGGAAATAACTCCTCATTTGAGTGTTCAGGAAAGAAAGGTGGCTGAAAATGTCATGACCTTCTGCGAGTCTTTGCCAGAGTGTCAGAAATGGGACCAGACCTTATCACTGGAGGACAAGGGACAGAGATGATTTGACTCTGCCACTCGGAAGCTTCGGGGGGGGGGGGGGGGGGGGGGGGGGGGGGGGGGGGGGGGGGGGGGGGGGACGGAGGGGGAGGGGAGTGTTTGTTATTGTACAACCTAGAAGTTACAACAACGAGAAAATTGCCCAATTTGTCAGGTAGTCTGTGTTGAGAGCGAGAAAACGGCTGTGTGCCTTGGTTTCTTGATGTGGCTCTCGACTGCTGATAATGTGGTGTTTGTTCTTGTTCTTCGTTCTCTTCTTCTTCGTCCTCTTCTTTTTCTTCTTTCTTTCTTCTTTTCTTCTTCTCCTCTTCTTCTTCGTCTTCTTCCTTCTCCTCCCCTCCTCCTCCTCCTCCTCCCTCCTTCCTTCGTCTTCTTTTTTTTCTTTCTCCCCCCCCCCCTTCTCCTCCCCCTCCTCCTCCTCCTCCTCCTCCCCCTCCTTCTTCTTCTTTAAATAAAATTGTACTCTCAAAATGTTGCAGTGTCAGTGACATGCGTTGTCAGTACGCAAGCCAACGTTTGTGGAACGTACTGTCCTCTCGTTCTCCTCTCCCCCCCCCCCCACCCCCCCCCCCCCCCCCCTCCCGCTGCTTCTGTTACTCATTACCTCCTTCTACCCTCCCGTCTTTCCGTTCCCTTCCCCCCCTTCCCCCTTCCACTCTCATTCCATTCCATTCCACCCCATGTTCTCTTCTCTTTTCTTCGACTCCTCCTCCCCCCCCCCCCCCCCCCCCCCCCCCCCCCCCCTCCTCCTCTCCCGTGTTTTCTCGTCCTTTTCCCATCTCCCTCATCTGATTCCATGTCCTTGTTCTCGATCTTCTCTCCTGTTCTCCATGTACCAACCATTACGATTGCAGTTGCTGCTCGTTACTGTTGCAACCTACTCTTTCGTCTGTTCTTCCCTCCGTCTTGATCTCTTTTTCACGTACCATTACTATCGCAGTTTCCATGTTCTTTTTCTCTCATCGTCTCTCTTTCTTCTTCTTCTTCTTCTTCTTTCTTCTTCTTTCGTGTAGGATTGGTATTGCAACTGCTGCTTCTTCTTGTTGTTTATTTTGCAACTTCCTCCCATCTTCGTCTGTTCATCATGTACCTTAATGTTGTTCCTATGTACAACTACTGTTCCTGTTTTTCACCCCTTCTTCGTCTCTCCTTCGTGTAGCATTACTATTGCAACTACTGCTCCTGCCGTTTTTTTGTTGTTGTTTTTTTCATCCCGCCATTAAGGTAGCCATACTCCATCTTCGGGAAGGTGCATCCTATGTGTAACGTGTCATCCATACCAACGGCCAACTGGCCCTTCTCTTCCGAAAGTTGGTGATGGGATTTTTTACGTGTGTGCAAGATGTTATGCGTGCGTTCACACACGGAACCTCGGTTTATAGGCTCATTCGAAGGACTGTATGGGAAATGGAGTCAGAACCAATGTTAACTCTGAGGGAAAGATCCTTCTGCACCGAAACGGCCCGGCGGAGATTCGAACCCGTAAACCCAAAGATCACGAGTCCGGCGCTCTACCACGGGGCTATTCCGCCCCCCGATGGCGGATCGAAACCCCGGGAACGTGTCCAAAGCACACAGTTAACACGGGCACAGTGTGGCTGCATGGTCATGCCAGGTTGTCGGTCTGTGTGTCAGTTGTCGGTATAGCTCAGTCCTGTTCCTGGTCCCTTCCTTGCAGACGATGTTGCCGTCTTCGTGTTGTGCGTCGTTCACATGGCTCTGTCGTCGCTGTATTCGTGTGTATTTTGTTCCATTTTCGGCGCTCTGTCGTCGCTGTATTCATGTGTATTTTGTTCTATTTTCGGCGCTCTGTCGTCGTTGTATTCATTCGTATTTTTGTTCTATTTTCGGCGCTCTGTCGTCGCTGTATTCATTCGTGTTTTGTTCTATTTTCGGCGCTCTGTCGTCGCTGTATTCATTCGTATTTTGTTCAGTTTTCGGCGAAGCAACGAGATTAGGCACCTGAAAGTCCAGCTGGATTTCCCATTCAGGTATGCAGGCTTGCAAGGCGAAAGGCGGGGGGTGGAGGAGAGGGTGGGGAGGGCGAAACTTTAAAGGGAAAAAAGTCCTGTGCCTTCATCTTGTTACAGCAAAGGGACATTATTGTAGTGTGCCGTGTATCGTCACTCTCATTTCCTTCCTGTGACACATTTGTCCAGAGGAACGTAATCGTTCAGATGTCTAGGGATGCTGAACCCCTCATTCTCTGCACACCTCTGGTGGGGTACGATACAGCTGTCCACCACAGTCTCTTAAAGGGACCCGGCCGACGGCGATGGCCGTGGCAGAAGGGTAGGCCAGGGTCCTGTCTGACTGTAGCACTCCAGAGACGGCAGCAACATGAGCCGACAGCCTGCATATTGTTTGGCCGGGGATTGGAACTTCCGGCCTGACCGAGAGCCCATCAGTCCTCCGATGACCAACATACCTGTGTAGTTGTATTGACCCCCCCACCCCCCCACCCCCACCACACCACCACCACCCACCACCACCCTCCCCCCTCCCCTCCACCCTTTCTATGATATTCAGGTTGAAAGACCACACCTGCCGAAGGTGATGGCAGCTATGTCAGAAGAGGGGAGGGGGAGGGGATAAACCCTAGGGAGGAGGGGGAGAGGGTGGATCCTGTCACCATCGAGACAGAACAACGCGTCAAGATGAGCAGCGAGAGAGCGGACAGTGTCTTACCTCGGACGCCAGGGAGACTGGAACTCTCGACGCCTCCCTACTCACCCTCGCCCACCTCCGACCCACCCCACCCACCCATTCCCTTCCTGACTGCAAATTTGTCGCTCTCTGTGTTTGAGTTAACCCAGGCACCCATTTAAACCCCCCCCCCCCCCCCCCCCCCCCCCCCCCCGATCCCCCCCCCCAATGGATCGCCCGAAACAAAAAAAAAGGAAAAAAAAATGAGGGAGGGGGGTGTGGGAAGGGGGGTGGGGAGAAGGATATAAAACAAAAAACAAAAAGTCGTTGCAACAGAGAGATAGACGGACCCTCGTGCCTATGAAATCAGAGAGATTTAAGCTTCCGGTGACCTTTGATACTTCGAAGACAGGGAAGGGTGGAAAGGGGTGGGGGAGGGGGGGGGATGCTGAAAACAGAAAAGATGGGTTGGGAAGGGGGGGGGGAGAGAGGAGGGTGCGGATGCTGGCGGGTTGTGTCCCACTTATGTCCCAGCTGGAAAATCACGGTCACTTCCCTAACAAGCTGTTCTAGGCTTCAGTGTCTTTTTTTTTTTTTTTTTTTTTTTTTTTTTTTTTTTTTTTTTTTTTCCAGACTTGATGTGTGTAGTTTTAAAGATAGTAAAAATAACAAAGAAAAGAAAAGGAAAGCAGCTAGGTGGGTGATGTGGATGTGGTTTTTTGAAAGTGGTCACATTTTGAATATTTCTGATGGGGAATTTTGTTTGTTTGTTTGTTTAGTTGATCTCTCTCTCTCTCTCTCTCTCTCTCTCTCTCTCTCTCTCTCTCTCTCTTTCTCTGTGTGTGTGTGTGTGGTGTGTGTGTGTGTGTGTGGTGTGTGTGTGTGTGTGTGTGTGTGTGTGTGTGTGAACATTTTGAATATTCCTTGAGGGGAATTCGTGTTTTTTTGTTTGTTGTTTGTTTGTTTGTTCTCTCTCTCTCTCTCTCTCTCTCTCTCTCTCTCTCTCTCTCTCTCTCTCTCTCTCTCTCTCTATCTCTCTCTCTTAACTATCCTGATCCACCACTATCATTTCAGGTCCATTTTCGGCGCTCTGTCGTCGCTGTATTCGTGTGGTACCTTGTAGTTCCATTTTCCATATTCTGTCGTCGCTGTATTCGTGTGTATTTGCTTTCCATTTTCGGCGCTCTTCGTCGCGTAGAGACGTTTTGTTCATTTTCGGCGCTTGCGTCGCTGTATTAGAGACGTTCACATCAGTGTGGTTGCGTTTCGCGTAGAGTCGTTCTGTCGTCATTGTGTTGCTATTTTCGGCGCTCTGTCGTCGCTGTATTCATTCGTATTTTGTTTTTTCGGCGAAGCAACGAGATTAAGGCACCTAAAAGTGTCACGCTGAATTTCCCATTCAGGTATACAGGCTTGCGAGGCGAAAGGCGGGGGTGGAGGAGGGTGGGGGACGACGAAACTTTAAAGGAAAAAAAGTCCTGTGCCTTCATCTTGTTACAGCAAAGGAACAATACGTGTAGTGTGCCATGTATCGTCACTCTTATTTCTTTCCTGCGACACATTTGTCCAGAGGAACGTAATCATTCAGATGTCTAGGGATGCTGAACCCCTCATTCTCTGCACACCTCTGGTGGGGTACGATACAGCTGTCCACACAGTCTCTTAAAGGGACCCCGGCCGACGGCGATGACCGTGGCAGAAGGTAGGGCCAGGGTCCTGTCTGACTGTAGCACTCCAGAGACAGCAGCAACATGAGCCGACAGCCTGCATATTGTTTGGCCGGGGATTGGAACTTATTGCCTGACCGAGAGCCCGTCAGTCCTCCGATGACCAACATACCTGTGTAGTTGTATTGACCCCCCCCCCCCCCACACACACACACACACACACCCACCACCACCACCACCACCACCACCCTCCCCCCTCCCCTCCACCCTTTCTATGATATTCAGGTTTGAAAGACCACACACCTGCCGAAGGTGATGGCAGCTATGTCAGTAGAGGGGAGGGGGAGGGGATAAACCCTAGGGAGGAGGGGGAGGGGGGTGACTCCGTCACCATCAAGATCGAACAACGCGTCAAGATGGAGCAGCGCGAGAGTGGACAGTGACTTACCTCGGACGCCAGGGACTGGAACTCTCGACGCCTCCCCTACTCGCCCTTGCCCCACTTTCGACCCACCCCACCCACCCATTCCCTTCCTGACTGCAAATTTGTCGCTCTCTGTCTTTGAGTTAACCCTTTTTTTTTTTTAGTTAACCCAGGCACCCA
>JADBJO010001887.1:155808-175808 GCA_016801955.1 Conus betulinus
CAGCAGATCTCCTCGCAGCGCCAGAGCCCCCAGACCATCCACACCAATGTGACGGTCAGCTCCACCCGCTACCCGCCACCCCAGGTCAGCCACCCTTCAGCCCAGCCTGACAACTCCCCGTCCAACCTCCCGGGCACCAACAGCAGTAACATTAACGTTCACACCTCTACCTCCACCCAGCCACACCCCCACGGCGCTGGTGCCAACATCAGCGCCAACACCACCACCACTGCCACCCTCGGGAACTCCAACAACAACAACAACAACAGCAGCAAACAACAATGCCAGCAGAGGCCGGGAGAGCTCTGTCCCCGGTGTGAGTTCCGCCAGTGTCAGTACCGAGACCAGCGTGCACACGAGCATCGAGTGTAAGCAGGAGCCAGTGGACGACGTGCAGTGCGAGGTGTCCCAGGTGCTCGGTGACTCTGTCAGCACCCCGGGCGGTGCCCCAGTCCCTGACCTGCCCTATGACGAGATCCAGTACTTCCTGGAAAGCATCGAGAAAGACAGCGACGACGACCTCATCAAAGAGCTGGACGATTTTGACAAGATTTACCATAAAGTCCAGACGCGTGCCGAGAACAGCGCAGACTCTTCAGGTTCCGTGTTCTCCCCCTTTAGACGGCTGCGACTCTCCGGGCCTGACCAAAGCCACAGCCAACTTCCCTGATCCCGGGCCAGTGCCCCCTCAACATCAGCACTCGGGAGCTCCTCCGACGGCGCTGACCCCTACCATGTTCGAAGCACCTCAGGCCATGGGGGGAATGGTGGGTGCCGGCCTGCCCATGGGCCCGCCCCCCTCCCTGGTGGAGCCCACGGGCCCCGCGGCAGAGACCCTCAAGCAGATGGCGGCTCAGCATCAGCAGACGTCAGCCGGTGCCCCCTTTCCCGGCAAAGCATTAACAGAATCTCACTACCCCGATCCCTACGATCCGTTCGGCCGCAGCAGGAACGGGTACGCTTCCAGTTACCCGGGGGACAGTGTTATCCACCCGGTAGTGTGGGCTACCCAGGGTACGGGCAGTCAGCGGGTATGGGGAGAGCACGTCTCCTATGGGGCCCTTCCCTGGGGCCAAGCCCGACCTGTCTGGCATGGGGTTCAGCCAGACCAAGCCGCTGACGCACTATCCGGCAGAAGCTCACGGCATTCCCGGGGCTCCGGCTGGGGGCCACAGCGGGCAGCCGTCAGGGCCCAGCTCCCTGCAGCAGCTGCAGAACCAGGTGGCCAGTCACTTCAGCCCCATGCACATCACCCAGACCCAGCAGGTGCGCCTGGCCCAGGGACACCGCCACGTCCACCTCTCCCAGACACAGCAGGTCCAGATGGCGGCAGCGGCGGCGGCGGCGGCGGCGCAACAGCAGCAGCAGCAGCTGCAGCAGCAAGGGCCTCCTCAAGGCATGACCGTTTCCCAGCAACAGTCCTTCAATATGGGGCCGCACATGCAGGGTCAGGGTCAGACGGGTCAAGGTCAGCCCCTCCCGGAATGGCCATGTCGGCAGCAGCCGCCCGCGAGATGCAGATCATGCAGGAGAAGATCCGCAGGGAGCAGCAGCAGTACATGACCCGCCCCCCGCCGGAGTACAAGCTGCATCCATCCGCCCGCTCGGCAGGCCCCCCGTACCAGCCGCCCAACACAGGGGGAGGCCACAACAGCGGCGGGTCGTCCACGCCCCTGCAAACCATGCAGAACATGGTGAACCAGACCCCGCCCTACCCCACCATCAAGGGCGAGGCCGGCACAGGGAACACGGGGGTCATGACCCAGATGTCGGCGGTGCAGTCATGGCCGCCTCCGTCAGCACCACGGGGCCCCACATGGGCTCCACCCTGGCCCAGTCTTCACAGAGCATGGCTTTCCAACAGCAGCAGCAGCAGCAGCAACAACAACAACACAGCAGCAGCAGCACAGCAACAGCAACAACAACAACAACAACAACAGCCGCAGTCTATGCCACAACGGCCTCCTTCGTATTCCCAACAACACCACCTGCACCACCCCCAACGGGGTGGTCACCACCACCAGCAACAGCAGCAGCAGCGGGGCTGTGACGGGGGTGACCAGCGCGGGGTCCCACCCCCACCCCGCCGCCTCCTCCTCCTCCTCCAGCAGCGGCCCGGCCTCCAGCAGCTACACCAGCGCCCTGATGAGGAACCAGCGGCCGCCCAACGTCAACGTGGGCCCTGAGGGACTGAACATCTCGCAGCCCAGAGCCCACCCCGGCCACCCGGGCCACCTGGCCCACATGCACGGGCCGCACGGCGAGGGCTGGCCCCGCCCATGATGCAGGCCGGGCAGATGGGCGGGGCCGGGGCCATGGGCGCCATGGGACAGAACGCCATCCTGCCCCCGGGCTACTCGCACAGGCCGGGGTCGGCGGGCTCGGTGTCGGCGGGGATGGGCGGGGCCGGGCCCATGCCCGGGGGACACGGCATGATGGGCGGAGGAGGGATGGGGGTGGGCGGGGGCTCTCAGGTCATGATGCACCAGAGCATGCAGATTTCGCAGCAGCAGCAGGGCTGGCCATAAGGGGGGCGGGTGGTGGGGGACCCGCCGGGATGGCAGGGGGTCACCCCCAGCCGGCCCTGCCCTCCCACACGGCCCCCTACAGCAGCATGATGGGGCCGGGCGCCATGCAGACGCAGGCCAACGGCAACCCCGCCCAGCAGTACCCGCCCGGCCTGGCCCAGGACGATTTCATGCAGTTCTTCAACTCGGAACAGTCGCACAACTTTGACTCGTTGAGCTCGGACTTGTTCGACGACATTCTCAAATGAGGGAGGGTGGGTGATTCGGCCCCCTTCCGCGCGTTCTTGTCGAGCTGTTTTTTTCTGGCTGGCATCGCCTCTCCCCACGCCAGCTCCGATTCCGGAAAGGTCTGCGCAGTGTGCACACATGACTTGCATCGTCACCTACCACCAAACCATCCACTGAAACAGTCCTTTGGTACAGGTGTGGAATTGAGCGTGGATGTCGTTTTGGAAAGGGGTGCTATGCACGGGCAGGTGAATTGTCAGTAGCACTGAGACAGCAAGGGAGTCCAGTGATCGGATTGGGGGGAGTATAAAGAAAGATCAAACTGGGTGAGTCGCTGATCAGTAGTTGACTTTTCCAAGTAGCACATCACCCGGCGTGTGTGGACCGTTGAATAGTAACTACCAGCGTGGTCAACCACCGCTGAGTTGTAACTACCATTGAAGTCTAGTGAAACTTTTACCCCACAGGCTTGCGAGTCTCCCCCCACTCATCCCCTCCCCTCCCTCCAGTTTTTGAACTCATTGGCTGGTGACGGGACGACGGTGATGCTTACAGACGTTTTCTGCCGGATTCTCCAGCTTCCTTGGGAAGGTGTCGACGTCTCTCTCGCTCGTTCTTGCTGTTGTTGTCTTTTCCCCTCCCCCTTTCTCCTGTCTGTATCTCACAGATCCTAGATGTGGTGGTGACAATACAAGGACCAGTTCACTTACCAGACTCGGAAACTTGCTGGCATGGTGTGCCTCTCTTTCTTTCTCTCCGAGGAACTTGCACATTTCAACAGCAACCAACAGAAACCGTCGCTTTTCTGAACAAGGTTGTCTGAAACAATAGATCAGATCAACTGCTGTCCCACGTGTTTTTTTTTTTTTAATGTTACATTGTTATGTAAATACTGATCAACGTTTTATCTTGAAGAGCACGCCAGTAATCGATTATACTTTGTAAACAGCACGGGACACGATCACAATCAAAATGGTGAAATGAAGAATAAGTTCGAAAGCAATTTTGTGTACCGACTTTGCTTGGTATCGGGCACTGCGAGAATGAAGAAGACTGGGACTCCGCTATGAGTGATGTCACTGCAGCGAGATGTCAGTCTGTCCACTGTTTTTAAAGACACGAACATTTTGATTCTGAACAATGTTCTGACAATGTATTCGAAAACAAAAACCGAAAGAAAAGACCTTGGATGATTTGAGCGTTTTGAATGCGGCATGATGTGATAGTGTGTGTGTGTGTGTGTGTGTGTGTGTGTGTGTGTGTGTGTGTGTGTGTGTGTGTGTGTGTGCGTGCGTGTGTGTGTGTGTGTGTGTGTGTGAGAGAGAGAGAGAGACAGAGAGAGAGAGACAGAGAAGCATGTGCGTAAGTAGACTCGTATATTGTGGGCGTCGGGGCTAGTTTTAACATAACTGTAAATAATCAAGCGTTCTTCCATTTTGATGATCTGACCGCGAAATCAACCAGCTTACATTGTAAACGATGGCACAAAATACATGAAACGCCATGAAGTTGATGACATGAAATTTTAGACCCGGACCACTTGACTGTTCGTGAATTTGCTCCCAGTCTTCTCTGTTATTGTCTGACCTCTTCTGAGCGAGAGATCGGGATTCTTTTCAGCCTCTGTGGACTCTAGGAAAACAAACTGTGCATTGCTTTCAATCTTTTTTTCATTTTGTTTCGTTTCTTAAAGAATGTACGATGTGACGAGAAAAAAAACAGGCTGCGCAAACTCATTGTGCTGATTTGTCTACCTCCCCACGTGACTTCAATCTGATGCAGCCATTGGTCCAACCCGCACTTCCTGTCGGTGTCGTTTGTGTTGCATAAGGGACCGTTTTCTCTTCGCATGTTGTCTTCATTCGTTCGTTGCTTGTCCTAGTCCACTAGCCTCTAAGAGTAAGAGACCGTTTCCATCAGGAAAAGAACGTGTTTTTTCACCAGTACAATGCAGTGTGTTATTTTAACAACAGTACCGAGCAAGTCTAGAGCTGTGAGAAGACATGAGCACAGTTCAAACGCTGTACTATTTTTTTTTTAATGGTCCCCGCCCCCCTTTTCAAGAATATCGGTCAATGAGGAATATACTAGAACTGGATGGAAGAGTAGAGTACAGGATGGAGGAGTACATTTTGCTATTTTCGAACAATTTATTGGTGATAGCAGTATAGTGCGAATTAGACAAGTAAAAAAAAAAAAATGGTGATAGCAGTGTAGTGCGAATTGGACAAAAACAAAATATACATTTTTAAGCATACAAAAAAGGAAAAAAAATCAACCAGTATGTTTACCATCATCAGTATAATCATTTTTTTTTTTTGCCTCGGCCTTCTGTCTTTTTCCATCTAGAAATGGCAGGACGGTGAGAATGAGATGGTGTATGCTAGCAATCTACGACATTTCAACTTTTGTTTTCATGAATTTTGTTGTCGTTTTGATATTGATTCTCATTTAAATTAAGTATTTTAAGAAATATAACTCTGGTACTAAAAACATCGTGTTCGCACAAAGCTACCGCAAAAAAAAAAAAAAAAAACTTTTTTTTGTTGTTGTTTTTCGAATTTTCTTTTTTCTCGTCTCATCTTCCTAGTGTGTCGTGTCGCAGCCCCAGCACCAGCTACTCAACAACAGGGAACAAGTAGTACTAAGTCGCCCCGAGGACACCCACGAAGAGGAGACACTGCTCTTCTTCCGAATCGCCTGGGTGGTGTTCAGTGACGTCAGCTGTGATTCAACATACACAGGACACCATCTGCTGATGTCTCTGTTGACGACAATCGTTGCTTTAGCGCTGTGCTTGCGTCACGGGGGTACTCTTAGGGTGGTGCTGTGTACGAGGGGGCAGGAAGGAATGATGGGGGCTGGAAGGAATGATGGGGAGTAGAGTAGAGCCACAAAGAGGGCACGGAAAGTGCGATAGGAAAAAAACAAACAGAAAAGTAAATAAATAAATATGAAAAGTGCATGCAGGCATACGCACGTGATGCAACGTGTTCAGCCAGTGCAACCCCTTTTTTTTCCCCCAAAATAAACAACATCGCAACTTACTGTCCATAGCTGGCTGAACGAAGCAGTGTACTTCTGCATCTGAATCGTGTCTTAATGATTGAACCTGCCGCAGCCAGCGCTTTTTGTTTGCTTGTTTGTTTGTGACCAGCTGTTGTGTCGCGTTAGAACAACACACAAGAACCATGTTCATCAACGCACCTGTCTGCGATTGATGCCAGTAGTTGCTTCATCTTGGTTGGGTCTCCAAGTACAGGGTCGTGTTTCAATACTGAACACGGGACACGAGGGTGCGAAACAGCATGTGAGCGAGCCTGCTTCTTCTCCCTGTTTTTTTTTTTTTTTTTTCTTCTTTACCTGCCGCCATTATGTAATCTAGTTTCATTTAATCTGATCACTGCGCCGCCGAAAAACGTATGTGATCTATAAGATAATTAAAGCCCCGCGGCTACTGGCGCCACACCACAATGAAATGGTCCTGGAGTTCAGAAGGTGGGTTTCTTTTTTCCGTTAAAGAAGAAAAGATCCGGTAAATCAAGAAAGATAAAACCCCGGACTCGCTGTCTACTCCTTAAATATGTTAAAAGGTCAACTTTTCTGGTTCAGTATTGGCTGTCTTTCATCAACCATTGGAACATTTTGAAAGGGGGAATCCCAGCGCCAGTCCACTCTAACTTTGGTGTTCGCTATCTAACAGGGGTCATGGAACTCCTCGCATTTATTTCAACTCTACCTACATGTGGACATGGGGAAAAAAAGAAAAGAAAAAGAGAAAAAAAAAACCGCCTGGTTGAAAAATACTACTAGCAGTGCTGCTGTTACCTAAATGTGGACATTAAAAAAGAACGCCTAGTTGAAGTAGGCCTACTACTAGTAGTGCTGTCTGATTACACATCCGGTCTCTTCCCTCCCTTACGATGTCTCTTCCCTCCCTTACGATGAACGTGCATGGAACATAGAGACTTTCCGTATGGCTTGACAGTAAATAAGAAAAGGAGAGGAAAGAGAGAGAGAGTGAGATGAATGTAGGCGTGGGTGTTGCCAAGACGTATATTTGGCTCCACAGACTAGGAGAAGCTTGCAGCCTGGCGTTTATGATTAAGGAAAGTGTTGTTCCGTGGAGTCTAACGTCATATACAGACTCCTCTCTCCAGCCCACCCCTTCCTTAGTGGAGTCGTGCCCTTGGTGTCATGTGACGTCATGCCCGGCAAACCACTGGGGGCCAGGTGAGGGTTGCACACGGGCAAGTAACGGAGCTACGTCTTCAGTGTTTCAAATGTCATTGCAAATTATAATCACCAACCAGGGCTTGAAGTCGAACGACCCCCAGTCTAAGACTGAAGTCCGCGCTAAATCACATTTCCCGCCAGCGCCTTTTCATGAACATTTTGATATATTTTGTGGTATTCCCCTTCTCTTTCCATGTTTCCAAATTACAAAAAACCACATTGACCCCCCCCCCTCCCCCCCCCCCCCGCCACACACACACACTGACTGAAACCAATTTATTGTCAGATTAACTCAAAGTTGTACTCACACACACACACACACACACACACACACACACACACACACACACTTACGTCCTCCGCTTAATTACTCCTGATGAAAGTGCGACGCTATTTACTCACAGTGAATGTCCCAGCCGGTTGTCTCTTTGTTTTCTTAATTTAGAAATTGTCGCACGAAAGACTGTCGGTTTCGGAATTGTCGTACTTGAACGTATAGTTTTTACAATCCTGCTCAAACGCAATATCTTCAGACGGGCAACAAGTGAATTCCTGGCCGCGCTTTCAACCAATTCCTAGGAAGATTCTAGAATTCGGCCTATCTTGTATTTTACAACGAGAGAGACAGAAACAGAGTTTGAACAATCTAGTGTCTCATTCAGCTTTTTGCCTTACAAAATCTGCTTCATCGTCAACACACACAAGGTCAAGTTTGTCTTTATGGGCCAAGGTCAAAAGGAAACATTTTATCGAAATTCCAACATTACTTTTTTCCGCTATACTCCAGGAATAGTTATGGCAGTCAATTTGTTATTGTCAGCGGTGTAATAATGGCAGGACACTAGAGCTGAAGTGAGTCCGACCGTTGGGATGCATGTCACCTGACCTGTTGTTTCTTGGATATTGACCTGGCCAAGTCGTAATTGATGGGTGTGCAAGGTGCTCGTTGTCGTAGATTTGCTTGTGAACACTGTCCCCCCATTCCTTCAGCCCCACCCCACCCTTTTCCACCGCCTCTCTAGAAGCGGCTGACACACGAGCCTCCCCGCCCGTACGCTTCGGAAGAACCGGTCGAACCCGGTCCCAAACGTAGCGTCTGTCACTGTAAACGTACATCTCAAACGGACTTCAGCATCCAGAATTTGGAAATGAAATGAGGCAGGGAACAGTAAACAATAAACAGTAAACAATGGGGTAGTTTTTGCTCCCATAAGGAAACCTAACACAGAGTAACTTTTATTCAAGACTGGCACAGCCTTTTAAACTTGAATAAAGTCAGACAAATACAAAGACGGACAATCTAATAGTGGGGGAAAAACAAGCGCAGGCCAACAACTAACCCGACCGTTCGAGATACACCGTGATCTATTTAAAACGGACAGTTAGTATCCTCCAACCAATCAACGCTCAGCATTGAGCCAACACCCATGGCACAAGGAAAAATGGCGTCGTCCAGCAAGGCGGTCAGACTGTCCGATTCCGAGACCAAACATTTGATATTGAATTGTACCAAGGCCATGATGTGCTTTGGAATGTCAACTCTCAAAAATTATAAGAATCTAAATATTCGAGAAAAAGCTTCGTATTAAATTGTACAGTCCTTTGAAGCGGCATGTGGGATCAAACTCGAAGGTTTTAAAACTATCGTGAAGCACTCCGTCCGTTCGACACTGACTGGTCGGACCGCACAGGTTTCAAACGTTTCGTCTCAACTGTACGGACGAAAAGGCACGTGTGTCAGCAGCTCTCTCTCTCTCTCTCTCTCTCTCTCTCTCTCTCCACCAAGCCAGTCCGCGTGTCGACTCGACCCTTCTCTTATTTGCATGTTTCTCTCTCTCTCTCTCTCTCTCTCTCTCTCTCTCTCTCTCTCTCTCTCTCTCTCTCTCTCTCTCTCTCTCTCTCTCTCTCTCTCTCTCCTCTGTTTTTGTCTCTAGCACATGTCCTCTTCATATTTTTGTGTCCTAAAGGTGGAAAACACCCTCGTTGACTCTTCTTCCAAAAATGGTGGAAAAAATACATGAATGATGTATGCGTTGATGTGTCATGAATATGCATTTGTGTCATCATGTGATTTGGCTGATGTGTCACGCTGGTTTACTGCATTTCAGCGAGTGTGTATTGCGTTTGACCTCTCTGCAGGGACCAAAGTAGTATTGGAAATGTACGCTATGTACGTAGATTACTTGTTTCTAGGGGGAGGTGTCTGCCCCCCCTCCCCCCCCCCCATCCCCACCATAGCTTACCCGCCCCCCCCCTACCCCTCACCCACACCCCTACCCCTCCCACCCCATGCCTTCCCATCGCCCCAGTGTATAAAACGCAACCTTGAGAGTGTGCCAACTTAAGCACATAATGTTCTCTATCTGTTAATTAATGACATGCATGCGTCACAGACTATGATCGGCTTCGTTCAGCCGTGACTCTCGTGTCTGCATCTCATTTCCAGACCGCTCTCTCATCTGTGTGGTGTTCATCGACCTAGCGTTGTTAAGAACGGGAAGAAAGGAAATAAGAATGCATACAGAAAGGCAAAACGTGTGCAGGCATGGTTTTGTGTGTGTGTGTGTGTGTGTGTGTGTGTGTGTGTGTGTGTGTGTCTTAATCTAAACCGTCATTGAGTGGAGGTTGATGGAAAAGCAAGGCACGAGGTGGAGGGAGATGATGAATATTGGGGGTTGCTGCTGAAGGGGTGAACGGTGAGCGATGGAGGAATGACGAAATGGGTATGCTGAAACGCGGGTGAGGATAGGCGGTTTGCGCGCATTGTGTGTGTGTGTGTGTGTGTGTGTGTGTGTGTGTGTGTGTGTGTGTGTGTGCGTGCGTGCGCGCGCATGCGCGAGCTTCTTGCTTTTTAATTCTTGATTGTCGTAGGGGAAACTAAGAGACAAACACGATGTTATGTCCAGAGTCAGCAAACTCGGGGACAACACGGGTTTCGAGAAGGAAAAAAAAATAGGAAAGAAAAAAGCCAGCCTCTACACTCGTCCCCCCATCAAACCCCAGCTTTCCTTGCCCGTTCTTCTCCCCCTAATACATATATACACACATGCGCTCTCTCTCTCTCTCTCTCTCTCTCTCTCTCTCTCTCTCTCTCTCTCTCTCTCGTTTTCTATAAGGAATGTCGTCTACGGCGCAGTATCGTTTTACTGGGAATTCCTGACATGAAGCGCAAGGATTTTTGTTATTTTAGTTTCAGTTTTATTATTGTCCAGACGTAAGTAAGGGGCCCTGTCAGGGCTGTGGCCACTGAATAAAGAACAAAACTATCACCAAAATGTCCATCAGTTCACAACCTAATAGCTGCACTATTGACATCCTGGGAGCAGATTAAAGAAGCTAGTGCTAATAAGGGCCCCAGCTTGTTCGCTTCGGTGTATCACGCACAGATAACAAAAAGATTGTAAAATTCATTTAAAAAATAGACAGAAATAGGCCTTTTAACCCCCCCCCCCCCCCCCCCCTCCCCCGAAAAAAAGCCACGTTTGCAAACAGCACTGAAGTGTGAGCAGCTAATGCCCGTTTCAGAGGTTTACCTCTCACTACGTAGTCTTCAGACTGCAACAAGAAATCAGAATATCGTATACATGGTAAGAAGAATGGACAACATCCAAAGACTGTTTTGAACAAAGGTAGCTTGGTAGTTCTGTAAAAGTTTTAGCAGGAATGCTTCACAGTGACACAGATCGAATTGTAGAAATCAAAGAATAGATATTTTCTCTCACCGGCGTGTCACCTAACTTTTTTCATCTCTTCGCTTTCCCCAGCTCAGGTTTCTACAGTAGTCTTACTAGAAGTAAATTCATACATGTATGAGGCGCGATATCTGCTATTTTCCGAACTGCAACGCAAGAATTTCTTCTGACGGAGGAGTTTCAGTTTCAGTTTCATCAAGGAGACGTCTCTGCGTGCGGACTAGTCCATATACGCTACACCATATCCGCTAAGTTTTGAGACCACACTATGCTTGATTTGAAGCTGATGGATAAATGAATTAACAACAAAGATGAGACAATTGAAGAAGAGGGTCTCGTGGCTACGACTCGGCGGATGTCTGACCTACGCATTAGGAGGAAAGGTGTCAAGAGGCCTGGAGATCCGTTAATCCGGGCACTTCTTTTTTTTCTTTAGTACCCGTTGGGTCCTTTCAGCCAGTAACCCCCCCCTCCCCCCCCCCAGCCCCTCTTAGTTTCACTAGCTGTGAAGTGTGGTTAGCTGATGTTACTACTCATCCTTACTGTTCACGACAATGGGTCTGTTGTGCCGGCATTTGCTTTTTCCCAAAGTATTTACACTGGTTGTCCATTCTGCCATAGCAGTTTGCCCACATGGCTTTTGATGTGTTCTTTTTTCATTTAAATGTTTTCTGTTTAATTTCTTTTGTACGGATTTTTAAACTGGGAGTGAGAGGTGAAACGGACTGCCTGACGTTTTCATAGCTTCCTACTTTTGTGTGAATTAGAAGGCCAACAGTTCAGCTGTCATGGAATTAATCGCTATTTGTAATTTTGTTTCCGTCTCAAGATATGATTTTCTTTAATTGTCTGACCTATCCTTCTTCCTCAGTATTTTCTTGTACAATTTTGACAGCCCTGAAAAGATCTACGTGACTGCTTATGCTATGATAATACAAACTTGAAACTTTTGAAACTTTTGAAACTCACACAATCGCCGCCGTTAAGGTTGGGTAGGACGGGCATGTGCCTCGCCATGACTGTTGTTGTCCAGCTTGGTCCAAGACCATGATGCAGGGTACAGGGGTAGGTGGACATGTCGGAGGCTGACGGTAAAAGCCCTGTGTGGACAAGGTAACAGGATGGCAGTGCTTACAATACCTCTACCCTCTGAATCTTCAGCCTGGAGACTTTCCAGCTTTTGTCCTGAATTCATGCTTTTTAAAGGTCTTCAGGGCTCATCCTTGAGATCTGCATAAATCTGCAGAAGAAAAAAAAGATCGATGGTGGGGGGTGTGTATTTAAGAGTAGGAACATCGGGTTTCAAGCTCACAATTCAGTGCATTATCTTATTCCTATTTGATTTGTCAAGGGTTCTTATAGCACTTCCAGACTTGTAAAAAAGAAAATCTGGGCTGAAAATGTTTCTAAGACGATGGAAAAAAAAGCATTGCAAGAAGCATTGATAAGGCTGCAGGCATCATGACTTGTAATGGAGGATGACTTCAGCACACACCGCTAAAACCCACAATAGTTTGCAAGTCTGGTGAAGGACAAGTTCCGCTTCAGGGACCAGTATCCTCTGATCCTTTGACGCCTTCCCCCCTGGTTTCCAGCCTGGGGACCTCACGTGGGCTTCTCGACCGTCTGAAAATGTTCAGCCTTTTCCCACTAGATCAGGTCGCAGGTCTTCATCTTCTCAGGGACTTTGAGATGAGGGGGAGAACCCTGAATGTCCCAGAGTGCTTGTCTTTGTATTCCAACCACCCACTGTCATGAGAGAGAATGATCAACATTTATAGACCCGCTCCGGAAAAAAAAAAAAAAAACCAGGAAAAGATAAACTATGTCTTTCCATGACAAACAGAGTTACCTATTCTCAGTCATGGGTCAAGCAAGTAGATCTAGAGAGTCAAATATTTTATTGGAAGCGCATGGCAGGATAACGATGGGTTAGTGACTGACTTCGTTACAGGCTCGCCGGTTCACACCCACGGCATTTTTTCTCTCTCTCTCGGATTGAACTGGTAAGCAGACTGAAGGGCAGAATTGCTTTTGGCGTGCCCACCAGCGGCGCCTGTCCCATGAACACGGCGACATCACTCTCCATCACCGATTACGTAGCGTGCAGAATTCCGAACATCGTCGTTTTTTTTTTTGTTGTTTTTTTTTTTTTTTTTTTTTAATGTTTTGATGATCGTCAGTCACAAACGGGCGGTAAAGTCGTCATCTGGTGGAATGGGGGTGGGGAGGGTGCATCTAACAATTTGTGTACTACTCATGTGTTACATAAGCTGACCTTACCTTTGACATTTTGACAGCCAGTTTTTCGAACAAATCTTCAATGCAGTTATCTAGGTTTGATAGTTGAGCACAATAGAAAACAGCCATAGTTTTTAAAAACGTTTCTGTTCAGTTCTAGCTTGTTGAATGTCCATACTCCATTGAACGGACAAGCAAAGTCTTTTCCTTTTCAACCTTTCTGCCCTTAATATTGTCCTTTTCCACTACCTTTATGCCTTAATATTGTCCTTTTCCACTACCTTTATGCCTTAATATTGTCCTTTTCCACTACCTACCTTTTTCTGCCTTAATATTGTCCTTTTCCACTACCTTTCTGCCTTAATATTGTCCTTTTCCACTACCTTTCTGCCTTAATATTGTCCTTTTCCACTACCTTTATGCCTTATATAGTCCTTTTCCACTTTCCGTCAGAACTGGCCTTTCTCCTTCTCCCTCAGTGTTAATGTTTCTCCCTTTTCCCTTATTATTCATCTTTCTCCTTTTTCTGAAGTATCGATCTATCTCCCTTTCCCTCGATATTGACCTGTCTTCCTGTCTGTCAGTGTTGACGTTTCCCTCAACATTGAACGTTCTTCTCTCTCAGTTATGACCTTCTTCCTTTCCCTCAATATTTGACCACTCTCCCTTTCTCTGATTGTTGACCTTTCCCTGAATATTGACCTTTATCCTTCTCCTTCAATATAGACCGTTCTCCTCCCTCAGTTATGTATGACCTTCTCACCTTTCTCCTTCACCTTCTGTACTGACCTTCTCCCTTTCCCGCAATATTTGACCTATCTCCAGGCCCTTTTCTTCTTCTGGATTTTGTCTTTTAATGATCAAACCTGTACAGAATGCACTTTTTTGTTTTGTTTTTCCTTGTGAGACCGATAACCCTGACGCATGTTTTCTGAAGGAAACTAGTCTAAGTAGACCACACTTTTTATGTCAGTTAAGAAGACATATTTGTTGAAGGTCAACACTCACATATCTTGATTAGGGTGACAATTTTGTCAAGGCTACCGCACACGTTTGTCTAAAGACATTTTCGATAAGGACATCGCGCACGTTACATTACTGGGAAGATATTATTAGTTATTAAGTTCAATACCTATGTATATTTGGTACAAACACACTTTAATTAAAGACAACGCACACGTATCTCTGTTTAGGAAGACATTCCAGTTAGAGACACTGAACATATTCGTTTCGCGTGTCACGTATGCAAATAGAGACAAGCGTAGGCGAGAGAGAGAGAGAGAGAGAGAGAGAGAGAGAGAGAGAGAGAGAGAGAGACAGAGACTCGTTTGTCTTAAGGGTTAATACATTGGGAGAGTTCGCCATCGGTAAGTCGCAAACTTGGACCATTGTTTGGATGTGTACCATTTTCTATGCGAAAGCTCACTATGTCGGATGCTTTTGCTATGGAAGAAACACTTTTGTGATAGCGTTGGAAGGGACGGTGGGAACACGCTGCGGTTATGCAGGATCAGACCCTGCCTAGGTATGAGTCCCGGTCACTTGCGTTTGCGTCCTCATGTGTCCTTGAGTCTGTGTGCCACGTGACAATGTGTCTCAGTCTTGTTACATTCTGTGTCTATGTGTTAGTCGTATCTGTGCGTCCGTATCGTGTGTCAGTACCTTGTATATTGTCGTGTGCGTTCGCGCGTGTGTGTGCGTGTGTGTGCGCGCGCGCGCGCGCGCGCGCGTGCGCGTGTGTGTGTGTGTGTGTGTGTGTGTGTGTGTGTTACTGTGTCTCTATGTCCCTGGGTCTGTGTGTCTCTCCTTGTCAAGTGTCAATGTATTCCCGGATCTGCGTGTATCTGTGCCTGGAGTCTGCGTGTCCTCGTATATGTCTGTGTATCTAGTATCTGTGTGCAGTGTCTTTCTCTGTGTGTCAGTTTTAAATGTGCCCAGTGTCTGTATGTCCAGTTTCTCTGTGTCTTGTGTGTATGTGTCTACGCGTAGAGTGTATGTGTGTCTCAGTGCCCAATGTCTATGTATCCGGCGTCTATGTGTCCAGTATTTATGTCCAGTGTCTATCTGACCATAAATCTACGTGTTCTGCGACTGTGTCTTTATGTGGCCAGTTTTTGTGTGTCTATATGTACCGTTTTTATATGACCGGTGCCCATGAGTTTATGTTTCCAGTATCTACATGGCCAGTATCTCTGTGTGCAGTACCCGTGTGTCTATGTCTGAAATGTCGTGTATCGAGTGTCTATGGGCTAATGGCCGTGTCTTCTGTGTGTTCCAGGCCTGTGTATCATGTCTAACTGTCCCATGTCTGTGCGTCACACGAAATCTGTCCCACGTTGATATGTCCCTTGTATTTTTGTGCCTGTTTCTCTGCACGTTGTGCCTGTTTGTTGACGTCTACGGTCCCGTTTGGTTAATCTGTCTGTGTGTCCTCCTGTTTGTATTTCCCTGCATCTTGTGTCTGTCTTCGCGTCCTTATGTTACATCTCCACGTTTTTTGTTTCGCCATGTCTTGTCTTTGTGTTCCTGTATCTGTGTACCAATGTCCTTGTATCCCGACATCTGGGTGTCCCCGTATCTGTGTACCAATGTCCTTGTATCCCGACATCTGGGTGTCCCGTATCTGTGCGTCTCGGTATGTCCCCATGACTTACATGTATATTCCTGTGTCTAAGTGTCCTGTACATCTTTATAGGATAGCCCTGTGTCTTCTAGGAACTGTCTTTCACGGTCTCGCTGTCCTTGTCGCCAAATCGCAATAGTAAAAGCTGGCGTGTTAAATTTTGTTGCCCGAGTGAAAAGAGTGTCCACGCTTTCCAGGCAAAAGACAGGCAAAGGTATCTGCGACAAAGGCAGAAAGAAACAAAAATGCAAGAAGATCAGAGGATGGGGGAATGATTTAGAGAAAAAGAGAGGCGGCATCAAAGAGAGCGACAGAAGAGAGGAAGTTGACACAGACTTTCTACAAAATGGGTACACGGTTCATCCATCATGGCCATTCAGTGAGGCGAGGGAGTGCAAAAGGGGGGGTGGGAGTAAGGAGGAGTAAGGAGGAAGGGTGTGGGGGGGGGGGGGGGGGGGGGGGGGGCACATCACACATCACCTACCGTCATCAGGCAAATATAGTTAGTGAGAATGTTCCACGAATGGCACGGGAGCCTGAAAAAGAGTTGTACGTTTTTTGCTTTTTTTTTTTTTCTGCATGATAAGTCAAGATTAATATGAACTGAAAGAATCGTTTTTTTTTTTCTTTTATAGTGGGGGTAGAGGGTATCGGGGTGGGGGGTAGGGTACATAGCAGGTGAGCACTTGCATTCAAGGACTGTTTCGTTGCCTGTGGTTGGTCAAAGAATAAAGTGACGAGTATGGTTTCGAATTCAGGAAGCCAGAGAGACAGCGACACACCAGAGCCGTAGGACAGGTCATCGGCCATACCAGTGTAAAATGTGTGTGATGCTCTCTCCCATTGCCGACTGTAACACTAGGATTAGTTGCCTTATGTCTTGGTCAGAGCGTGCCCTAAGAAGCTTCCTGCCACCCCCCCCCCTCTCTCTCTCTCTCTCTCTCTCTCTCTCTCTCTCTCTCTCTCTCTCTGTCCTGAGTAACTCAATAATGGGGAAGGCATTGCTATTTGTTATCAAGGTCAGTACACAGGTATGTTTGCTGCAAAGACACTTTCATGAAGGACACCTTCAGTCTCTAGCACAATGAAAGGAAATATTCAGTTTCAAAAACATGAATCGGCCTAGGCCTTACCGTAATGTGACATAAAATCAAGAAAAGATATAGAGAGAGAAGAAGCACCTTTTCATATTCTACAGGAAGCATAACAAAATGTCCGTGGGAGCTGGATGCTCCCCTCAGTTCCATGCGGTACCCCTGACAGGAGAACGAACCCGTAACCGCATGAAAAGCTCGCACCTTGAAGGTTACCTTTGTTGTTGCCTAGCCTGTAAGTATGTTTCGGAGCTTTAGCTCCCCTTTATTCAGGCAATGTATGTTGTTGTTGTTGTTGTTGTCATCGTACCCTGGCTAAAAAAAACTCCAGGGATCATCCAAACAGCCGAATTCCTTGAACACTATGGTACAAATGCATCAGCTGGGAATGAGAACATTACGTGTGTGTGACCGTTTTTGATTACTACTCCGCCACGTGGACAGCCACACTCCGACTTCGGGGGATTTTGGAGACTGATAATGTTATGCTAGGAGCTTGTCACAACTAAAGACAATCCCCGCATAACTATGCAGAGCATAACAACATTTTGATGTAGCCTTGGTGTTCTAGTCAACTGGCCTGACACAGCCTTAAGCCAAGGCGGAGGCAATGTATGATCCTTGAATACTGCTCCACAAAGACGAATTTCAGGGGATGGTTCCGGCGGTTATATTACCCTAATCCATCAAGAGAATCCGCTCCTATCTACGCCCTTACACCTACACCCCTACCCCTTCCCCTCTTTTCCCTTTCACTGCTTACACCTTCCACTACCCCCTCCCCACTCTCCTCTCTCCTCCCCCTCTCTTCCGCCACATACACCCCTCCTCAAAAGGACATTTTCAAACATAGAAAGGAAAAAAAAAAAAGAATTATGATCGCCATGGACTATTGCCTGGCTATCCCCATGGTAGCGCTACATTCTGTACCAGTTTCAATCTGATCATAGCCTACTCGACCACACAGACCTCCTTCTTTTTTTTGTCATCAGGGGGGGGGGGGGGGGGGGGGGGGGGGGGGGGGGAGTGGGAGTTGGGGGAGAAAGAAGCCACTCGCCCATCATACAACAGATCATAACTGTCCAGTTAAGCATTGCTATCTTTCAAACAGATGAACTTAACACGGTTATCGCTATCCTTTTTTCTGTTAATCGTTAAGAAACAAGGAATTGTCAGTGTGTCTTAAGATTAGTTGTAATGCCATATCAGAAAGCACTGTGAATGGTCCTCCTGAACCTTCATGTATCGATGAGGACTGATGTTTGTCTCTAGTACAGCCATTCGATGTGTGGTATCCATTGATCAGTAATGAGATTTACGACGACTGGATCTCCACCACCACCCCTCCCTCCACGCTCCCCCCCCCCCCTCTCCCTCTCTCTCTCTCTCTCTCACACACACGCACGCGCGCGCGCGCGCGCACACACACACACACACGCACGCACGCACGCACGCACGTACACACACACATACACACACTCAAACAGTCGGGCATGGATATTCTAAATCCGTTCTACCAGGACTTGAATCAGTGTTGTAATTAATCGGGCTGGGACTATCACTGAAATAAAGCACTCTATTCATCTACTGACATCCAGAGGCACGACAGTCGAATTTTGCCACATTTCATCACGCCTTTGGGTCTCCGGTAATGAGTAGGCTGTCCGAAAAGGAGCAACAAATTCCAATGAATCCACTGAAAGAATTCATATTCCTATGTGGTTTTTTTTCCAGAAGGATACGGACTTTAAAAACAAAGGCCTGTTCTAAGTGTATAGAGTCCATGAAAATTCCATTCTTCCTCAAACACACGCACCCCATTCCTCATTGTAGGTCCGGTACATAATCTCAGATATTCTTTCATTGAAGCAGGTTAGAATAAGTACACTCGTTGAGTTGTTCGCCAACACAAACGTACAGGCGAAATATGCTCGAAGAATGGAAGCACTGTTCTAAAATTTAGGCTCAAGCTAAATGCTTGTCATTCCAAATTTCGCAAAAATCGTTAATGTATCTGAGGGGCAGAGAGAAGTCTTACGGCCCGGCATCTTCTGTGTCATCGTCCGTATCTGGAGACTTTCCTCAGCATGACGGACTTTGTAGGATGTTCTATTTCTTCCACATGTTGTTGTTAATACTCTGGTGCCAGAGTCAACAGGCTCATTTTTGTGATCATTGTTCTCACAGTTAGATGCAGCTCCACTTATGCTTGGTTCAGAATTCTCTGTACACGATAAATAAGTACTATTTCCCCCCTTAATCTGTTCATTTAATCATTAGACGTAAAAACGTTTCGCTCAGACATACCTATCGTGTATGCCTTCGCCCACTCCCTATCCAACCCAATACTTCTTTCCTTCCCCTACACACACACACACACACACACACACACACACTACACCACACCACACCACACCACACCACACCACACCACAACACAACACACGTCATTGTCAACAAATTACGATGTGATGGCCTTTTTCTGTCGGAAAAGGGCACTGATCAGCCGTGACTGAGAAGAAAATCTACACACCGGCACTCAAACTTTGACTGGGTATTTTACTTCCTTGACACCGGCATTGAAGAGAACACGACAGAAGAGAAGTCATGGACGCTTGGCAACCGTTCTAGTCTGCACACAAAAAAAAAGAAATATAATACTGTTTTTATACTGTATTCATTTGACGGCGTCAATTCCGTTTCGGTTCGGTGGCAAATTATTTGCGGTTGACCTGTGCACGGCCAGAACTGATCAGACATTTGATGTGTACACATTTGCATTGAAAATTTTTTTTTTTTGACTTTTGGAAACGCCAAATACATTCAAACAAATAAAAATACGTTTTATTGCTGTTGTTGTTAGTAGTAGGCCTACGGTATAATTTATTATGTTCAGGTTTCTGGGTTTTCTTCAGTTCTTCTTTCTTTTCCTTCTTTTACTTCTTCTTTTACTCCTTTCTGTCGGTCTTTTCCAAAAAAGGGTCAAACTTGCCCCGAAAAATATTCATGAATTCGTCGAGACGGTCCCTTGCGTAATTGTGCCCATTATCTCCAAAGCCAGAATCAGGATTCTCTGAGAGTTTTAACTTCATTTTACCCGTGTAGACGCAGAATGTATTTGTTGCGACGCATGGAAGGTGCCCCAAGAGGGGGAATTTTCACGAAGAAAAGAAGACGTGTAGACATTCGCCATCAGACTATGTCCTCTCACCACCCAGCGAAGCCGAGATTATCTGCTGGTCGCCACCAAGGTGGGTACGGGTTTTCATTCTCTTCCATCTGTTTGTTTCTTTCTTGCTTTCTTGATCAGATAGATCACGCAAAAACTACTGAACTGCTTTAAACCAAACTTGGTGGA
>JADBJO010001887.1:180808-183308 GCA_016801955.1 Conus betulinus
GTTTCCAATACCAGAGGCTGAAAACTTCGGACGTGAGGGAATAGGGACACATTTCCAAGATGGCGTCTACTCCCTCTGACATGACAAATCGCAGTTTCTCGCGAGAACCGTTCTGTGAGCTCGCTGGTTGACAGTCGCAGAACTGGCCATTTGTCTGCATTTTCTGCACTGGGCTGCAGGCAGAGAGGCTGGAAGAGAATACTTGATGGACGGGGGGGGGGGGGGGGGGGAGAAAGGGGTATCTAATCCTATGCTTACGATCACCCCTTTGCTTAGAGGTAATAAAACAATAGGTTCTGTTTAGAAGCCGGAAGTGTTTGATTCGATTCTAAATTTGCTGAGTTTGACGTTTCCTAGACGATTGGTATTAATTGGTTTCAATTGGTAATTAGAAAAGAAAGGACATGAACATAATTAGAATAGAAAAGGACACTACACACTACGAGTATGGGGTTTGACATAACGTGAAAAATATTGAAGAAGTTGCTTCCCCCCCCCCCCTTACCCCCAAGCCGTGTGTGCGAGTGTGTGTGTGTGTGTGTGTGTGTGTGTGTGTGTGTGTGTGTGTGTGTGTGTGTGTGTGTGTACTTTCCCCTTTAGTCTCTTCATAATCAGGTACAGTACGATTTTCTCTTCCTCTTTTTTTAAAGCGCTTCTTCAAAAAGAAACTGAACTCTACATTCATTTTGTACTTAGTTATACCCAGCGTCCTTTGTTGTATTTTGTTTTCATAAGTCGACTTAGTTACACCCAGCGTTCTTTGTTGTATTTTTTGTTTTCATAAGTCGACATTCTCGTCCGTGGATTGACGGAACGCTCTGATTGGGATTCTCAGCAGCAGAGAGCGGCGGCGGCAGGGACAATGCCAGTTTCATCTTATGGGCAACAGAAAAACTGGCGCAGGTCCACTTGGTGTATGCAGATCGGGGAATCAAAATGTGAACATCTTAATAGCAAAACTAACCAGCAACTGAGTTGAACAGATAGGCAGAAAGAGTACATGTTGTGGTGTGACTTTTTTTGTTTCTCAAAAATGAAATGGACAGGTGTCCTCAAAATGGTTTCTATCCCGATTGTTATGGCCTTTGTGGTCGGTGAGCTGTTAACAATATTATAACAGACTTGGTAAAAGTGAATGCAGTTTAGCTCAACCCTTGCGAAAACTAAGCATCTAAACAGCTCTTCTCTTCTAAGGGTGTCATTGGTTGGAATTTCTTGACCAAGAAGCGATCAAAACCATGTGAATTTTCGTTATTTTATTCGTTTGTGTCTTACCTGAAGAAGACCTAAGAGGTCGAAACACGTTGTGTTTTGCCTTGTGACTCGTTTGTCCACGTTTCTCTGGGCGGTTCGCTAACATTTATTCAAGATGCGCAGTTTAGACGACAGGAAAGGACCTGTACCTGTACCCTCAATCGATCTTCAGATTTGACGGAAATATGCTCATGAATCAGGATGAGCAGTTTGCAACTGAAAGTGGTCAGATTGTGAAAACATACTCGAATTCACACAGGCCTTGTTTAGTTAGAGTCATAATAGGAGTAACGGGCTGCAAAAATGACAGGCCGTTACAACTGCCTCTGGTTTTTTTTGTTTGTTTTGTTTTTTTTCTTGTTTTTTTTTTTTCGCCTTTCTTTCTCTCTTTTCATAATCTACCACCTTGCCGTCTTTCCCCTCCCCCCACTTCTTCTCCTATCCCCCGTTTTTCCCCCCCCCCCCCTCCTCTTCTCATTCTCCTTCCCTCTCCTCTTAGCCCCCTTCCCCCCCCCCCTCCCCCCCCCCCCCCCCTCCATCCCCCCACTGCGTTATCTTGCCCCACTTCTTCTAACCACTAAATCTTTACCAACTCCGTCCGTACCTCGTGGCTCCCCTCCCACCCTCCACCCTCCCAATTACCCCCCCCCCCCCCCCCCCCCCCCCCCCCCCCCCCCCATTCCCTTCCCCTGCTTTCCAGTTAGTTTGACGTCAGTTTCCGTTTTGCATGTAGCGTATGCCTTTCACCTCTTTGGGCATGTATTTCCGTTGAGCTGTCCCGCGCATTAATTAGTCTGATCTGCATAATTATCTTGCGGCCCGCTCGTCTAATTGCTTGTTGTGAACGCGGCTTTGATTCAGTCGTACCATGAAGTGCGTCTACCTGGAGATGACGTATTAGTGTTCTTTTTATGCGTGAGCAGGTGTATGGTGAGAGAGAGAGAGAGAGAGAGAGAGAGAGAGAGAGAGAGTGTGTGTGTGTGTGTGTGTGTGTGTGTGTGTGTGTGTGTGTGTTGTTGGAGACAGAGAGAGAGAGAGAGAGAGAGAGAGAGAGAGAGAGAGAGAGAGACTCAGGAGCAAACCGTAATAATGAGGACAAACTATGATGGTTTCTTTGACCTATCCCCAAAATCACACATCGAAGCCCTCAGTAACGAAATACATCGTAAAGAATCCAGACCACAGGCTGTGACCCCATGCTACTCGCAGCACAAAATATCACAGACGGTACAAATGATGCCAGAGT
>JADBJO010001887.1:188308-200808 GCA_016801955.1 Conus betulinus
TCACCTGTCTGCTGGGCTGTCTGCTTGACTGGCTGTCTGGCTGGCTGGCTGGCTGGCTGGCTGTCTTTCTCTTCAGACCGCGCTCCTGCTATGCGTACTCAGTTTTTTAAAAGTCCATGATTTGGCTTCAAACATACCATTGAAGCTACATTTGTGCCCCTGAGCATTAGAAGCGAGAACCCCCTCTTTTTTCCCACCAACACAAAGAAGAAAACGTGGCCTTACAAGGGCCAGGTGTTAAACGTAAACAGAAACCAAAATCATCACCATTGCTATTGTTCAATAGTTACCATAGTCAGCTATAATAATCACTGTTGTCGTAATTTACCCTGAAAATCTACAGACAGGAATTATGATACTCAACATTATTAAATTAATCGCGATCGGTTCAGTAAAATAAACAAAAATAGTGAACACCTGTGTCCGACTTCTGCTGCGCTGGTCGGACGAATATGAATACATCGATAACTGAACAGCTGCGCTCTCAAACCCATACACTCCACAAATATGAATTGTGTCACCTCGCTGTGTGTGACACAGTCATGCGTTCG
Organism: Conus betulinus; assembly: GCA_016801955.1. Lineage (NCBI taxonomy): Eukaryota > Metazoa > Mollusca > Gastropoda > Neogastropoda > Conidae > Conus > Conus betulinus. The sequence goes on from JADBJO010001887.1 coordinate 188,860, forward strand.
TTTTCTTGCTTTTTTTTTTTTTTTTTTTTTTTTTTTTTGGTTGTTTGTTTGTTTTTGTTTTTTTCAGTGTCGGATTCCCTTTGACATTACAGGATTTCAAATTTTAAACGCTTGTTGTGCCTGTAGATGCTGAATCTACAAAATATCACACACACACACACACACACACACACACACACACACACACACACACACACACACACACACACACCAAAGCAACGCGGTTCAACATTTCAGGATTCTGATAATGAACGAGCCTGTACGTTCCGTAATGCGTGAACTGTATCTTGCACTTCTGTAACTGTCAAGTGATTTTTCCTGTCCTGCTGAACGAACAGATTCAAATCAAAGACGGACGAAATCTTCGCAGAAACACAGGGGGCACATGTGAACATAATATCCTCATGAGCTTCAGACTGCTGTTGGAGAAGCACCTTCAGAATCGATGTGTTCACCAACACAACTTCCACTTTATGGAGGCTTGTTAGGTCATGAGAAACTGTAACTCTGCCAAAGATCTCACCCAGATCTTACCAGCACTGTACAACGGTGCAGTCTACGCTGTTCTCCTGGCTAACAACCCCAGAGATTTCTTTCGTACAGCTGTGGAAGTACACCAAAGATATGTCCTCTCTCCCATTCTGTTCAACTTCTACCAAGCAAACAATGCAGTAAACACTTTCGGAATTAACGTGTCCATATCAGCTGTCGGATGGCCTCTGTGTATTCTACGTTTAGTTCTCATGACATCCATCCATTAGTAGCAGTAAAGCAGAATTCTAGAAACTTGCCAACATACCGAGAGAAAAAAAAAATCAAGTAGGACATGGAGGTCAGCTCTGAAGAAAAAAAAAAAACAAAAAAAAACTAGTCAACCTCCAGCAGTCAATATCATCTCTGAACAGACAATAGAATAAAGAGGACCTCTTGAAACATCTTGGGTTAATTCTGAGCCGGTGACGGCTGTTCAACAAATGAGGTCAAGACGACCTTCGCCTTGAGTATGTCTGGCATGACAAGATTTAACGTCATCTGAGTCTGCCAGCTTCCCAGTAAAGAAGTCATCGAATCGTTGGTGATTTCCATCTTTTCTACGGACACGAGAGCTGGTTGGCCATTGACTACATTCTCGAGCGAAAACGCGTATGTTTTATGTACAGACAGTCTCTTTGCATCCCATACACGGAACTTACGACAATCAGGGCGGCAGCAAATCAGCATATATGGTGACAGACAAACAATCTCCCTCGGCCCGCTGTGGTAAAGTGGTTCACGTCGCGGACATCCGGCTGGGAGGTCGTGGGTTCGGTTCCCATCAGAAACTTGTGGGATTTTTCTGCCCCGACCGGCTCGTACCCAGAGTTGAGTTCGCTACGGCCCAGTTTGGAAAACCGGGACCACATAGCCGAGTTTTATCGACTGCATGGATGCGTCTCTCAGAATGTTGCTCAAATTTCCTGACCAGCTCTGCAGGTGTCTGTATCCCTAGGGCTTGGTTAATACCGGGACATATTATTAAAGTAAGTGTGGAGTATAGCCCTGCCATGTTGTCTCAGTCCGAAATGGTAATCCATAGCATCAATTTCATCATCCTCATTCGATGATCGGTGAGATTCGCATAAAGATCTCTCTCTCGGCAGATGTTAAAAGCATACCTTAGCCTGGCAAGGATGTGTATCTCATCACGACCAACTGTCAGACGTCACCTTCCGCAGTGCAGTGGAGGCTGGGCGTCCCAGATACCAGCCGAAGAACTTCTGAATGGACAGTAGTATGGACTGTCTGGTTTTAGGTCCTCTGCCTTGTTCCTCAGGACTGCTGGCAGAGGGATAAGGCGATTCCAGACTGTCCAGCCGTCCACCTTGACACCCCTGTCACCTGTTGTTATGTGGCGGTGACTCCCTGCTGATCAAAGTTGCTGTGATCTTCTTTGAGCCTCCAGTTGTGTGAAAGACTGTTTTGTTATTGCTTTCATGTGTTGCTGGCATAGGTGTCACTGCAATACTTTGACAATCCATTTCTCTGATCTGTGTCATGTTTTTGTCCGATGTTATTGTTCACCGATGCTGGGATGCTGTTTTTTGTTTTTTTGTTTTTTTTTTTTTTCGCCCGTTTAGAAAATTACATGCCAGGGTTTTTGTTGTTGTTGATGTTGTCATCTGTAGTTTTAGAGAATGACATGCGTACTTGTTTTTTAGATGTGTAATCTGTGTTGTTTAAGAGAAGAACATGCCAGATTTTTGTTGTGATCTGTGAACTAGGAAGTGAAAATTTACCCACTCTCCAGAATCTACGCTAGTTGTTCATTCTGCTTTCGCTTTCGTGCCCATATGACCGTTTGTTTTGTCTTTTTGTTTTGTTTGTTTTTTTAATCTCATTTAAATGTTTGTCATCATTTTTTTTGTCACTGTTTAAATTCTGGGATTGATAAATAAGTGGAATGAATGGCTCTCTAAGTGCGGCCTAGTCTCACCCCCTTTAGAACATCAACGATTTAGCTACTGTACCGTTAATTGGTATGCGTTCGTTCTTTGTAGACGGTTTTGATGTTGTTTATTTCTTTTCCCTGATGGAGCGTGCTTCTTTTTGCTTTTGTGCTGACGGGCTGTGGAGAGGCTCTGTTGGTCTGCTGGGCTATGATGATAAAAGTCTGAAAAAAACTAAAGTGACGAATGGAACAGATCATAGCATCTCTGTTGCCAGCGCGTTGTTTCCTGCTTTAAGCGATCGGATATAACTCGTATTCTTTTGTTTCAGCTGCTAGCTGCCGGTCACCCGACTTTGCCCTCTACATTTCCCTGCTTGTGTCGTCTGATTCCGGACTGTCGTCAGTGATCAATGATTTGCCTTTCTTGTTTATAACCTTTCGTCCTTTTGTCTCATTTTGATTTGGGTGTGTGTGTGTGTGTGTGTATGTATGTGTGTGTATGTGTGTATGATGTGCGTGCGTGCGTGCGCGCGCGCGCGTATGTGTGCGCGTGTGTTTGTGTGTGTGTGCGTGTGTATGTGTGTGTGTGTGTGTGTGTGTGTGTGTGTGTGTGTGTGTGTGTGCGTGTGCGTGTGCGTGTGTGTGTGTGTGTGTGTGTGCACGCGCGCGTGCGTGTGTGTGTGTGTGTGTGTGTGTGTGTGTGTGTGTGTGTGTGTGTGTGTCCTCCTGAAGTTCTTCGATGGTGGCAGCGAGATTATTGATATACAACACTGTCTAGTGCCCCCGATCAGCTCATAGATTGCTGCTGTGTTGGACTGCTCTTACTTTTCCTGTTCCAATCCTACTGCGGACTGCCTTGAGTGTCATTCTTCTTCGCCTTGAGTGGCATTGTCATGAATACTGCTTCCGATGTCTGTGCGAGGGACGATTCTGATCTGGGCTTTGAACTCTTGCGCCCCCAGATAACATGAATAAACTCGATTTACTTTGAATCTTGAGGGTAGACATAAATTATTCAATTCCTCCTACTGTTCGATAACTTGACGAGGTGAGGAGCTCCAACAGCGGTCTACCCTTGAATCCCTGAAATGACAGGATAGCAGTCTACCTGACTCACTGAAATGACAAAATAGCAGTCTACCCTGACTCACTGAAATGACGGGATAGCAGTATACCCTGACTCACTGAAATGACAAAATAGCAGTCTACCTTGAATCCCTGAAATGACAAAATAGCAGTCTACCCTGACTCACTGAAATGACGGGATAGCAGTCTACCCTGACTCACTGAAATGACGGGATAGCAGTATACCCTGACTCCCTGAAATGACAAAATAGCAGTCAACCCTGACTCACTGAAATGACGGGATAGCAGTCTACCTTGACTCACTGAAATGACGGGATAGCAGTCTACCCTGACTCCCTGAAATGACAGGTTAGCAGTCTACCCTGACTCACTGAAATGACGGGATAGCAGTCAACCCTGACTCCCTGAAATGACGGGATAGCAGTCTACCCTGACTCCATGAAATGACAAAAGAGCAGTCTACCCTGACTCACTGAAATGACGGAATAGCAGTCTACCCTGACTCCCTGAAATGACAAAATAGCAGTCTACCCTGACTCCCTGAAAATGACGCGATAGCAGTCTACCCTGACTCCCTGAAATGACTGAAATGACAAAATAATCTACCTGACTCACTGAAATGACAAAATAGCAGTCTACCCTGACTCACTGAAATGACGGGATTGCAGTCTACCCTGACTCACTGAAATGACGGGATAGCAGTCTACCCTGACTCACTGAAATGACAAAATAGCAGTCTACCCTGACTCCCTGAAATGACAAAAATAGCAGTCTACCCTGACTCCCTGAAAATAAAAAAATAGCAGTCTACCCTGACTCCCTGAAATGACGGGATAGCAGTCTACCCTGACTCACTGAAATGACTGGATAGCAGTCTACCCTGACTCACTGAAATGAAAAAATAGCAGTCTACCCTGACTCTCTGAAATGCATTACGCAAAAAATAGCAAAATAGCAGTCTACCCTGACTCCCTGAAATGACAAAATAGCAGTCTACCCTGACTCCCTGAAATGACAAAATAGCAGTCTACCCTGACTCCCTGAAATGACGGGATAGCAGTCTACCCTGACTCACTGAAATGACAAAATAGCAGTCTACCCTGACTCCCTGAAATGACAAGATAGCAGTCTACCCTGACTCACTGAAATGACAAAATAGCAGTCTACCCTGACTCCCTGAAATGACGGGATAGCAGTCTCCCTGACTCCTGAAATGACAAAATAGCAGTCTACCCTGACTCCCTGAAATGACAGGATAGTAGTCTACCCTGACTCCCTGAAATGACGGAATAGCAGTCTAGCCAGACTCACTGAAATGACTTAATAGCAGTCTACCCTGACTCCCTGAAATGACGGGATAGCAGTCTACCCTGACTCCCTGAAATGACGGGATAGCAGTCTACCCTGACTCCCTGAAATGACGGGATAGCAGTCTACCCTGACTCACTGAAATGACGGGATAGCAGTCTACCCTGACTCACTGAAATGACGGGATAGCAGTCTACCCTGACTCCCTGAAATGACGGGATAGCAGTCTACCCTGACTCACTGAAATGAATGACGGATAGCAGTCTACCCTGACTCCCTGAAATGACAGGATAGCAGTCTACCCTGACTCCCTGAAATGACTGGACAGCAGTCTATCCTGACTCCCTGAAATGACGGGAAATAGCAGTCTACCCTGACTCACTGAAATGACGGGATAGCAGTCAACCCTGACTCCCTGAAATGACGGGATAGCAGTCTACCCTGACTCCCTGAAATGACGGGCGGGATAGCAATCAACCCTGACTCCCTGAAATGACGGGATAGCAGTCAACCCTGACTCCCTGAAATGACGGGATAGCAGTCTACCCTGACCCACTATAAACCATAGGACAGCAGTCTACCCTGACTGAAATGACACGATGAACGTTCTAACAAGCAACATGCTGGATCGATCAAGGCTCGGTTTACCAACCACCGCGTTTTCCACTGCTACGCCTCCGAGTGGAAGCAAAAAATATCACACACACACACACACACACACACACACACACACAGAGAGAGAGAGAGAGAGAGAGAGAGAGAGAGAGAGAGAGAGAAACACACACACACACACACACACACACACACATATATATATACATATAGATATATATATATATATATATATATATATATATATATATACACACGCGCGCGCGCTTCGCCTGGTCCACTCTGCTCAACACTACATCCCCTTCCTCTCCCTCTTACTGTCTCTGTCTACGCACAGCAGTGCAGCGATATAATATACCTCTCCTTATAACCCCTACCACAGACTACACAACACAAATTGTAGGGAATTTGGTTTCTTATCCATAGTTTGCCCCATTTCCTCAACTCTCCTGTCCACACTTCTACCATTACCGTCTACAGCCGCAGGCACCGTGTGTGTGTGTGTGTGTGTGTGTGCGTGCGTGCGTGCGTGTGTGTGTGTGTGTGTGTGTGTGTGTGTGTGTGTGTGTGTATGAGCGTGCAGTGTGCATGCGTGCGCGCGCGCACGCGCGCGCGTTTGTGTGTATGTGTGTGTGTATGTACGTATGTGTGCATGTGTACACATACAACAAATATCACACACACACACACACAACACACACACACACACACACAAACGCGCGCGCGCGTGCACTCGCGCGCGCTCGCATGCACACTCACAGAAAGAGAGAGAGAGAGAGAGGAGGGAGAGAAAACAGATATGATGCGTGGAGGAACACAAGTGCAGGGGCACACAATTCTTCCGGCGCTATGAAATCGGTTTTCCAAAGATTTGGAAAAAGAAAAGAAAAGAAAAAGCAGGGGGCGTGTTACAAATTCGACGTCTATAAATAGATACCAAACCTCTCACTGATAGCCAACGGGGTCCGTTGAATGGTCTTATGTGGACCGCGGCAGTTCTACAAATGTAACTCCATAATCTGTGTTCATCTTTTTCATTGTGAAGCCGAAGACTTGGTCAGCCATAATATGGTCTGTGGGGTCGGCTTGCCTGTTAACACCTTCGCGTTGCATGCCATCCACCGACTGTGACTCAAGAAAGAGCTTACATACGAGCCAGGCCTCCTGGCATCACAATCAAACCATGGCCAATGAAAGAGCATCGTCAGTTTCTGTTGATATTCTGTCACTCATAACGAGCGTTGTCGCAATGCGACAGAAAGCAGACGACTCTCGAAGTGACTCAGTGTAGTGGTGAAGTGTGAACACGTTGGAATGCTGCTCACTTTTTTTTTTTCCTCGTAGTAAATTCAGGATAAGTTTGATTGTTAAATATGACAAAATGCTGCGTGTTCCTTTGCCGTTTTTTTTTTCTTTTCTTCAGAATTTGATTAAAAATCGTCCTATTTTCCCCCATTGAAATTAAGTGCAGGGCAGGGCTACTCAAGGGTGTTCGTTTATAGTGCTAATCATCAATTTGTGCCACAACTGTGGCTTAACATGACCTACCTTTTCAATGTCCAGAGTGCATTATTTTTCTCTTAAAATCTTCACAACACAAATCAGACATGTATATATACATATCATTACATTACGCAGACATACAATTATGATCAAACACAAATAATCTCACACTAATGTCATTTTATTTTACTGTGCACTAGAACAAATCTGGATGTTTTTATATTCAAAAGCAATATAGACTGATTTTTCTTAACTCTCTTTACAGCTATATAGACTGATTTTTCTTAACTCTCTTTACTTTCTCTGTCTCTCTCTCTCTCTCTCTCTCTCTCTTTTGCTGCACACCAGATGCCAGTTTCAAGCAGCCCTCGTTCTCCCCCACGTCGTGACCTAGCTTCACCCTAATAATATGAACAGTATGACTATTGTGTTGTGAATTGCTGTAGATATTGTCTGTCTGTGTTTGTGCGATACTTCCAAGACGTGATACGTTTGGGTTTTTTTTTAAACAAGGGTAAAGATCCAGTGCGGTCGGCTCCATAATAATCAAACTAAAACTGAAAATAGTATGATGTCTCCGACGCTCGGAGAAGAAAAAATAAATCACCAGAAACGTTGGTAGTATTGTTACATGAGTGGCACGTACACAATAGAACAGTGCATCCGCAAACCATGGTGAAACAGCTCAGACAGAATTCAAACGGTTTCTGTCAACGGAAAGAGTTCAATACGGATCCTTACCCTTTAGTTTTGGGACGATCTTAGTTTCATCAATACAGTTCAGCTTAAAGCTTTGGTTATGAATGAAAAATGCCTTGTTAATCACGGCACAAAGATTCTGACCTCAGCCGGCGAAGTCTTGAAAATTAATTAATCTAACCTTTGCAGGCGAATGCTTGGAATCTAATTAATCTAAAGCGTTTTTTTTTTTTAATTAAATAAGCTACAGGTTTAATACCACTGAATAAAGAAAACGATGATGAACGTTTTCGTCACGAGACAGATGAGCTTGAATGTCCACACAGATACATTTGTTTTTCCAAAAAAAAGCGGTAGAGTTCATATAGGGAAAAAAAGGGGGGGATAACATTGCGGGTGGGGTAAAGATAATAAACATCTTGAGACTCCTCAGAGAGGGATGTGCTGCCGGACTGTTCATCGACCAGCGAGGTGCACTCGTGCCAATCATGCAGTTATGCGTAAACATCTCCGCAACTAGTTGCTGTTTGACTGTCAGAAGAGCTCATCAAGGAATAAGCAGGCCTCCACTAGGTTACTCCTGGATTCCACACACCAGTCCTAAAGCTGAGTGGCTACAAGGACTTGTTAGGTACATGTAAGCCTGATTCATACTTTGTGTCGATTTTTTCCAAATAGCCGTGTCTGCGTGCCTGTATTTCACTGTAAAGAGTTGCATCGACACGGTGTTTGTGATGAAGTAAGCAAAACATGAGGTGATAATCGTCAATGCATAGGAATCATCACCAGTAAAACTGTTTTTGACAGTTCCATCGAGGGCCAACGCCACAAAAAGAGACAGAATAGTACGTGATTTTCTGTGGGAGGATCGTCTGTACGGGTGCTACAGCAGTTTTTATGACGCACGTCGCCTACGTCCGATTGGTTTACGTGTTTCAGTGTGTGTGTGTGTGTGTGTGTGTGTGTGTGTGATGTATTTGCCAGTCGTCATTTTGTGAGTAATTGTAGTGACAGCAGTAATGTTAATGCGCGCGCGTGTGTGTATGTGCGTGTGTGTGTGTGTGTGTGTGTGTGTGTGTGTGTGTGTGCGCGCGCCGCGCGTACGCGCGCTCCTTCCCGTTCACATGTGCTCTAGAGTTCGTCAGCTCCTCTCTCTCTCCCCCTCTTCCCCCCCTCCCCAGTTCTCCACCTCCTTCCCCTCACTCCACCACTCCCTTCTCTCTTTCCCTTCAGCCCTCTCTCTCTCTCTCTCTCTCTGTTCTATACGCCTTGAAAGTGGTCAACAGAGTGGACACGGCTCCATCTTCCGCCTACTGTGACATCGATCCGGGATGACTATACCACACCACACCACCGATTAGAGGCTTGGTCAGAAGAGAGAGAGAGACAGACAGAGAATGAGAGAGAGAGTCAGAGAAAAGAACGAGAGAGAGAGAACGAGAGAACGAGAGAGAGAGGGGGACGAGAGAGAGAAAGAGAGGGAGAGACAGAGAGAAGGAGTGAGAGAGAACGAAGGGGGGGGAGGGGGGGGAGAATAAGAGAGAGACTGTAGACATACTGAAGGGCGAGGATGGGGGTATTGGAAGAGGGTTTCGGGGGGGATGGGGGAGTAAAAGGGGGTAGACAGACAGGCCAGATAGACAAAAACAGAGAGACAGACAGACCGATCTACGGAGAGACAGAGACACAGACAGAGAGCCCGGAGCAGTGTGTTGTCAGGGACAGTCCGGGAGGGCCCCCCCTTCATTACCGTGTCCGCCTTCAGCCGGTGGGTCGTCGGGGCGGAGGTTATTGATCCGGCCACAGGACACTGGGCGGCCTCTTTATGGGCTCCTTTCTAGTGCCAATACTTCATAACCTGTGCCATAAATGCACGAGCGCGCGTGCGGACTCGCGCGTGCGCGCGCGCGCGCGCACCACACACACACACACACATAAATATACACACACACACACACACACACACACACACACACACATAGAGAGAGAGAGAGAGATGATGTGTGTTGAGAGAGAGAGAGAGAGAGAGAGAGAGAGAGGGGGGGGGGGGGGGATTCAGATGTAACAAATAGTGAGCCCGTGTACTCACCCTGTTTTCTCTCTCTCTCTCTCTCTCTCTCTCTCTCTCTCTCTCTCTCTCTCTCTCTCCACTCTCTCCACTAATGTATGACGACTGCATTTTTCTAGGCGATTGCAAGCGTTAGCATAATGTTAGCATACCTAAACTTGGTAGGACAATGAATGTAAAGACCTTTCGAGCCATCCCTTGTACGACATGTCACAACAATGTAGATCCTGTGATTTTGTGATGAACGTTTTCAGCAAGATTTCCAATGGAACGCAGTCGAATTTTTTTTCTTTCTTTCCTGTTTTTCAATAGAAATTCTGATTTGGTACAATTTTTGCTTTCTAATTGATAAACGATTATAATGTAAAGATATTTTGTGCAAGGATTGCAATGTACATCAGTTTATTTCCTATCTGAAATAGTTCATTTATTGCGGGTTTCAATGACGCGGAAGAGCAGATACAAATAAAGATCTTATCAAACAGCCAGATACGCATGCATTTTGCCAAATATTGCCAAGTGAAAGCTCATTACTTTATGAATCAAAAACGAAAGCAGCAACTTAAACAGGCTTACTTGCTTACACGCGAACAGTTATTAAATGAGAACACTACACGATAAGCTGGCCTTCGTGACTGAAGTCAAATAAACCCAAATGTGTCAATGAGAGAGTGAACACTGGGAATGGAGGCAATGAAGTGTAGTGTAAACACGGGCTGCCGATGAGTACTTGGAACCTGTCTGGGCTTAAACGCGAACGTGACGCCAGGAATCTGCCTAGGAGACCGGTGACATTCAGGACTAGATCAGTTCGACTCTCTCGCAGCGTGCACGCCCTTCTCTCGCCTCAAGCCAAACTGAAAGTAAGCAACGGCAGCCCTCCTCTCCATTCTCCAAAATACTCCTTGCCTTTTTCCTTCCCGCCTCAATCGCACGAGAGTCAAAACAGGCGAATTTTGTTCTTTATAGGCAAGAGCCAGATCCAACATGGAAAGAATGATTTTGCGATGTGAACTTAATTTCTGTAACATTTGTGGCGTTGGTCTCATGATATTTGGTGAAGGTCGGACGTCGACATGTTAATGTTGATTAGTTTCGATTCTGCGTCCATGGAGGCTTGTGTCAAAAGAGACAAGATAGTAATTATGAACCTTTGGCACCAGAAAGACGTCTGCAGTGACGTGAATGATGATGACAATTACGCGATGCCGGCGATTAGTGCCCTCTGCCGATAATGCCATGTCCGCATTCCGCGTTAGAGGCATACTCCCTCGGTGCTTCTTAGTTACCTCTATGACGAAGTATGCGTGTGAGGCGAAAACGCGTTTAAAGTGTATGATTACTGCATTCACGAAGAAAATTACATTGTGTGAAGTTTTGACACTAATAATGCCCCATAATGAACTGGCTGTCTGCCTGCATGTCCGTCCTCTAGCCCCACCCCCACCCCCTCCCCTCCCCATTTCCCCCATCCTCTTCCCCTCCCTTTTCCTCCACCTCCTCTTTCCAACTTCACTCCCCCCCCCCCCCCCCCCCCCCCCCCCCCCCCCCCCCGACGAAAATGGCCGCGGCCTCACATGGATGCTCACACTCAGATTCCCCAAACCACTTTTTTTTCCTTTTCTTTTCTTTCTTTTTTTTTTTTTTTCTCTCCACTCCCCCCCTCTTCCCCGTTTTAGTTTTTTGTCTCGGCATGATTGCTACCCCGCCCCACATCTCCCATCTCTCTCCCCTTCCTTCTCCCACACCCGTCTCTCCATTTCTTTCTCCCTCGCTTCTTTCCCACCCCTATTCCTCCCATTTCTCTGCCCCCCCCCCCCCCAACTCCCTCCCATCTTTCCCCTTCTCTTCCTCTACTCCAAGTCAGGCGCAGTATTTTAGTGTAGTCCCCTTCGTCCTTAAATGTTTCCGTGGAGGACAGACTCTGTTGTATACAATCACCGTCCGCCTTCTTAATCGCTTGTTGGTGCTTTGTTCGATTGTTTTTGTTTGTTTGCTCCGTGCGCTGTTGTGTTCCTCTCTCTCTCTCTCCCTCTCTCTCTCCCTCTCTTTCTCCTCTCTATCCATTCTCCCTTCCCTCTCTCTCTCTCTCTCTCCCTATCCCTCTGCCCTCTCTCGTCTCTCTCTCTCCCGCTCCTCTCTCCCTCTCTCTCCCTCTCCCTCGATCTCTCATCTCCCTCTCTCTCCTCTCTCTCTCCCTCTCCCTCTCTCTCTCCTCTCTCTCTCCATCTATATATCTCTCTTC
>JADBJO010001887.1:208308-225808 GCA_016801955.1 Conus betulinus
TTCATGCAGCAAAAGTTTAGAGGAAAAACTTTGGTAGGAAACCGTTGTGCGCTCAACTGGCGCCGGATTTAGATAGGAAAAAAGTTTTGGTCCTGGCGACATCAGTGTTTTGTGGCGGATACATCAGAGAAAAAAGTAGTGTTGGTCTCGGTGACCCGTTTCTGGAAGAGGTCCTAGGTAGGAAAAAAGTAGTTCTGGATCTGGTGACCTTGGTTTAGCAGCAGCGGCTTTAGGTAAGACAAAAACAAAAATGCTGACCCTTGTTACCTCAGTTTGTCAGCGGACTTCGGCCTGTATCACACGAGACACGTTGCAGGTCAAACACGCATCGCAAATAAGCTAGCACAATAAAGAGTAAGGAATATTTCAAAGCTGTTGTCACGCAGCAAAATATCCACGGCAAAATAATACGCATTTAAGTCGTTGAATTGCATCACCTACGTGACTGTATGTCGCTGGACTACGGCATGTCATGAAAATGGGTTCAAGCGCAAAACACACTTTAACTAAAATATGTTACACAAGAAACACGGAAAACGCCGTGTTGCACGCTCCCTCTAGCACGAATTGTTTCGCGACTTCCGTGTTTCACAAACCCAATAGGTAGGATGAACAGAAGTGTCTGGCCATGGTGTGCTCAGTTACATTGGCCATCACTGAGTGGCATGCCAGTGGTGAGTTCGGACCAATCTGTTACAATAGTCACCGCTGAGTGACACTCACCCAGTGGGATAGCCACCACTGAGTGACACTCATCCAGTGGGATAGCCACCACTGAGTGACACTCATCCAGTGGTGAGTTCTCACCAATCTCTTAGATGTGGGCCAGCTCATGTGTAGGAACAGTCGTTGAATGCACTCGGCGGCGCCCTCTGGACGGAGATTCACACTCGCGCTGGCTACGCGGTTGAGCAATTTGTTGTGTGTAGGGGACTCAGAGCGTGAATGCCACGCAGTGTATGTTGATGAGAACACGCACCACTGACCATTGCCGGAGTGAGTCAGCACCAGTGCAGAACGTCAGCGTATTCTCTGGGGGGTTTCCTTATGACGATCTGGTAACAATTCATCGCTCCCTGTTGACCGCTGTGACGAAACGACTGGGTGTAGCTGTGCATAGAAAAGCCGGAATGAGCCGTGTGGATTGGTGCCACAGAGACAGCACAGAGGAACAGGACAGGGTAGAAAAAAATAAAATAAAAACAGCAAACAACTACCCTCTAAGAACAAGTGTCCTTGCCGGAGTTCAGCTGTTCTGGAAACCCATAGCCCTGCTAACCAAGTCGTGTTACATGCATTGACATTTGAGTTAAATGTCAAATAAATCGGCAGAAATTCTCTGATCGTATATGCGGCATATAGGCATGCTCAGTGATTGCGAGTGTAGGGGATCTGCCATTTTCAGAGATTGTCTATGTTTTTGCAACCATAACATCAGTCGAATTTCCTTGCTATGGCAAGCACAGAAATCGTCCCGATGACGAATCTGAGTAAGGAGTTCATTGCATTTTTGCAATCTTGCAAATGTATTTTTAAAAGAATAAATGAATCCAAATCGGAAAATTTAACTGCAGACGATTTATAAATAACAATGACAACGACGATATAATGGCACACACACACACACACACACACACACACACACACACACACACACACACACGCGCGCACGCGCGCACGCACGCGCACGCACACACACACACACACACACACACACACACACACACACACACACCATACACACACCTTTCTCATGTATTGGCACCGAGACTGCAGATGAACGCTCACCAGCCGTATTTTCGGCATTTCCTGTTTGGGGTCAGTGTCCACTGTCAGCTTGGGGGTTTCTCATTTTACCTCTCCGTTCCTGCCCATACCCACCAAGGAGAGGCTTGGAAATAGCCCGGCAAATTGGTCAGAGAAAACCGAACAGGAAGGATAGCAGAGAGAGGGGGTTCTGTGCGAAGGAGAGAGCTGCCAGGGAAGGAGAGGTGTGGGGGGAAGGGGCGGGGCGGGGCGGGAGGGGGGGGGGGGCATGTTTCGTGGCAATGGGGTTGGGGAAGGGAAGCGGGGAAAGGAACTGAGGGTCCGGAGACATCGGTATCTACTTCTACCAAGTCATGACTCACTCTCTCTCTCTCTCTCTCTCTCTCTCCTCTCTCTCTCTCTCTCTCTCTCTCTCTCGTGTCCAGCCAGGGTGACGGATCAGGTTTGGGAGATACGTTCACCCACCACCAGATAACAAGGACAACAACAAAAGCTGAGAAGTCTTTCCATTCCTTCGTTCTTTCCCTTCTCTCCCCCCTGCCCCTTTCCCAATCCAACCTCGCACACCCGCCCCCACCCCCCTCAGCCAGCCTCCATCCCATTATCTCTTAAAAGTAAAAGTGGACAAATCTTTCACACAAACACCCGTCTCATCCACATAGGGGCCTACTGCCATACCAACAAACACGAAGCCTTCCTTCCCTCCTTCCCGACCCCGCCACCTCTTTTAACTACCCCGACCCTTTACTGTCTCTTCTCTCCCAACCCCCCCCCCCCCCCCCCTTCCCTTCCCTCCTGCCACCCTCTCTTTTCTCCCTACCCCCTTCTCCCTGGCCCCATCACCAGGGTCCCCCATCCAGGCGCTGTTCCAATCTGGCTTTCCCTGACAGAATGCTGTTATCAAACAATTCCTTCACTCGATAGCGTTCCGCCCGCCGCCTCCTCTCTCTCTCTCTCTCTCTCTCTCTCTCTCTCTCTCTCTCTCTCTCTCTCTCTCTCTCTCTGCCGTCCAACCCGTGCCGGGTCCCCCCCCCCCCCCCCCCCCCCCCCCACCTTCAGCCTGTAAAGCACGGAGGGAAGGGAGGTGACGGGTAGGAGGGAAAGGGGTGGGGTGGGGGGATACGCCGCCGGTTTCGTGTAACAGTGACAGGTCGTTGTATGAAAACACGGAGGAGGGAATGTTTACAGCTCTCCTGATAACGACACACGCCCGTTAGCCGCTGATTTGTTTACGTCCAAGCGAAGAATATAGTCTTTTTTTGGGGGGGGACAGGGAAGGGGGCAGAGAGGTGTGTGTATGTTTGGGGGGGGGGGGGGGTGGTGGTGGTGGTGGTGTGCAGGATATTGTGGATGAGATAATATCTGAGAAACTAGGAAACTCGTTTTTGTTCCCCTTTTTTTTTTTTTTTTTTTTTTTTCTTTTTGTTTTTTTGTTTGTTTTTTTTTTCTCCCACCTCACAGATCTTTCTTTCGCAAGTTTGAATATCTTTCATGACCAGTTGTTGTCTGAGGTGCTGTATTGTGTGTGGGTGATTGCAGATTCGTTCAAAGAGTTCCACTGTTCCTGACTTTCCCTACTTGGCTAACTTTCGTTGCCGGTTCCTATTTTCAGCTACTTTGTCGTGTTTCCCCCTATCTTTATATCCGCTTTTCTCGCTCGTTTGCTGCTGTTTACTCCACCTTTCCTAGTTGCCTCATCATTCTGTACATTGCCTGACCTTTTCCTACTTTTCCAAAGCTCGTTTTTTTTTCCTACTTTCCCATATTACTGCTCTTACTGTTTTTACTTTTTCCATATCATTTCCTGCTTATCCTGCCTATTCAAATTCTCACTCACTCTTCCTATCTCTTTCTTCCTTTTTGCTTTTTCTCTTTAAAACTTTGTTTACCGCCCCCCCCCCCCCCCCCCCCCCCCCCCCCTTTTCCCCCTTGCTTTCTTCTTCTTTCTTTTTTTTTGCTTTTTCGTTGCTTTCACTCTCTTTTCTTACTTTTTTTCTCTTTTTTTTTCCTTCTTTATGTTCGTCCTATCTTTCACTTCGTCCTGACTTGCCGATCTTTCCCAGCTTTATTGTCTTATCTTCTCTCTTCGTCCTGACTTCCCGATCTTTCCCAGTCTTTATTGTCTATCTTCTCTCTTCGTCCTGACTTTCCCGATCTTTCCCAGCTTTATTGTCTATCTTCTCTCTTCGTCGTCTGACTTCCCGATCTTTCCCAGCTTTATCGTCTATCTTCTCTCTCTTCGTCCTGACTTCCCGATCTTTCCCAGCTTTATTGTCTATCTTCTCTCTTCTTCGTCCTGACTTCCCGATCTTTCCCAGCTTTATTGTCTTATCTTCTCTCTTCGTCCTGACTTCCCGATCTTTCCCAGCTTTATCGTCTATCTCCTCTTCTGGTCCCGGACTTCCCGATCTTTTCCCAGCTTTATTGTCTATCGTCACTGTTTTCCGGTCTGTTTCTTCCTTTGAACGTTTTTTTCCCCCCCTGCCTTTATTTCTTGGTGTCTTCCTTTCTCTCGAATTTTGGGCAGCATTTTTTTTTCTTCTTCGTTCTACTCGATTTGTTTTTTTTTCATCGATCTTTTTCTACTTTCCCGTCCTACCCCCCCCCCCCCCCCCCCCCCCCCCCCTCCCCCGCTTTCCAACTTGCCCTATTTTTTCTTACCATTTTTTCTATGCTGTCCTAGCGTCAGGTGCCTATTTTCTTTCATTCCTCCCCCCCCCCCCCCCCCCCCCCCCCTCCAACTCTCCCGTGTCTTTTTTGCATGAATATTTCGCTAATGTTTCCCCGTATCTTGTCCCACGTATCTTCTCTTTCTCCTCCATGATGTCCTTATTCCCCAATCTGTACCAGTGAACCTTTCACACTTTCTCCTATCTTTTCCTGAGTTTTTCCGTACTGTTTCCATACCTTTTCCTATTTTGCCTAATGTTTTCTTACTCCTATTGCGTAAGGGTTTTCCGCCATTGTCCTGTCTTTTCCTACGTGCCTTTTCCTATTTTCATTTCTGTTTTCCCTCATCCGCCCCCCCCCCCCCCCCCCCCCCCCCCCCCCCCCCCCCCCATCTTTTCATTTCCTCTCTTTTTCACTACTTTTCATACTCACCCAGCTCCCATTTTAATTCAATTTTATTCTGTTTATTTATTTGTTTATTTATTTACTTATCTACTTTTCCGTGGTATTAGGTGTTACTGTCTCTTTTGACCGTATCTGCTGAGGGTAATTTTCTCTCTTTGGTTTCCGGTTTCTTGCCCAGCGTCATCCTGACTCCTCCCCCTACTCACACAACTACCCCACCCCCTTTTCAAATCTCTCCTTTCTTTTCAATTTATCGTCATTGTTGTATATTTATCATCGTGGTGCACTATTTCTTGAATGACATCTTTATTGTCATGTACAGTTTCTGCGTTGTGGGATGGACACGTGGGTGATTGTGCTTTCTTTGTCTCCCCCACCCACCCCCCCTTTTTTTATATATTAAGATATGAGCCTGATTTCCTCCAGTGAGATTTACTCATCTGGTTCGAGAAAATGTTTCGTTTCAGCATGCAGCAATCCCCTTCTCTCTCTCTCTCTCTCTCTCTCTCTCTCTCTCTCTCTCTCTCTCTCTCTCTCTCCTCTCTCTCTCTCTCTCTCTCTCTCGTGTCTGTGTGTGTGTGTGTGTGTGTGTGTGTGTGTGTGTGTGTGTGTGTGTTTGTGTGGTGGTTGGGTGAGTGCACAACGTTTCTTTTTAGTTCGATCCCCACACGTCGTGGCTTCATGAGGAAAATTCAGAACAAAGAATGCAATAGCTATCCTTGCTGATTCCAATTGCCCTTTTCACCATTTTGTATTGTGACATCATATTTGTATTCTGGCAATATAATTTTTGCATTGCGATATAACAGTATTTGTGTTGTAGTATTGCGTGTTGTGCGCTTACAGTTTTTGTGTTTGTAGCATTTTTTTTTTTTTTTGCATGGAGGTATTACAATTCTTGCATCATTCTTTAAAATACGTCTAGCATTGTAGTACTTGTATCATGACGGTTTCATTTCATTTCATTGAAATGCATTTTTAAAATTGCAGTATTATGCACCAAAAAAAATCCATATTGTCACAGTTTTGACTTGTGGTGCTACAGTGTTTGTTTTTGTTGTATTATGATCGTTACGTTGTAACAATATTATGATTATTACTGTTATTATCATTGTTGTTGTTACTACTACTACTACTACTACTACTACTACTACTTCTTCTTCTTCTTCTTCCTCTACTACTATCATCATGTTTGTTTTTGTTATAATTATTATTTTGTTATTGTTATCATTATCATTATTCATTGTGACGTTCAAAATTTGCAGTAAAATATGGATATAGTTAATTCTGCTCTTATCGTTGGACTTTGAACGGAACTGGCAGAATCATATATATACATGGATATAACAAAATGCTGCAGGAAACAAGGTAAAGTGCACCAATAAAATGAGCGTTTGCTACCCTTGGTACATATTGGTTTTGCTATGTGCTTTGAATCATTCCACGAGCAAGTTGAACAGCAATGTGTGTGTGTGTGTGTGTGTGTGTGTGTGTGTGTGTGTGTGTGTGTGTGTGTGTGTGTGCGAGCGCGCGCGTATGTGTGTGCGTGCGTACGTGTGTGTGTGTGCGCGTGCGCGTTGCGCACGTGTGTGTGTGTGTGTGGGGGGGGGGGGGGGGGACTCAAATAAACTAGTTACACCCTGATGATTTTCCCCAGTTAAGTGCTACTGTGAGAAGACTTTAATGGTGAAAGGAAGAAGAGAAAAAACAAATGAAACGAATAGAAAAAAAGAATGACAGAAAGAAAATACACAAAAAATCATTGAAAACAAACAAACACATATCGAACAGAAGCAGAAAGACGAAAAGAAGCAAACTCTATGAAAGTGAGATAGAGAAAAACAATCAGGGGTAAGAAAAAGAAAAAGCTGAGGAGAAAGAAGACAGAATGATTGGCTTCTGAGTTATAGCTGATGAAGAAAAAAAGGAAGATAAAAGAAGAAAGTGACAGGCGGCTAGGCATGCGGTTGATTAAAAGAGAGAGAGACAAAGAGAAAGAAAGACAGAGGGAGAGAGAGAGACTGAGGGGAGACAGACTCAGAGAGAGAGAGAGAGACAGACAGACAAATAGACAGTGACACAGAGACACAAAAAGGGCAATGGAAGGCTCTCTCTCTCTCTCTCTCTCTCTCTCTCTCTCTCTCTCTCTCTCTCTCTCTCTCTCTCTCTTTCAGTGACTTATAGTGTGCACGTGAATCGTGCCAATCCATGAACTTTTGAAAGAAGTTTCATTTTTGGCAGAGAGTACTCTCTTGTTTTATGTATACCAAATGCACGCTGCACACATAGCTGACCATCGCACTGGGGAAAAAAAAGAAAAAAGAGTGAACAAACAAACAAACAAAACTTACGCGAAGATCAGCTCAGTGTTGTCTGAACTCCATTCGCGTGTGCATGCATGTAGAAGATGAACATTCGCATGTTAACGATCCCTCGATCCATGTCAAGACTCAAGGGATTGAGGAAACATAAAAATACATGGTGTGCAATCGACCGAAAACAAAAAATATTGTTCTGTGAACAGTAGGATAAAGAAAAAAAAATGAAAGGGTGAGGAGTTGAGGCGGGGGTGAGAGAGGTGTCAGAGAGACAGACAGACAGACAGAGAAAGAGACAGGGAGATTTACATACAAAGGACCAGAGAGATACAGAGAGAAAGAATTACACACAAAACTCAGAGAGAGAGAGAGAGAGAAGAGTGTCTCGTGATATGGGAGCTAGATACCACGTACGGGCGAGAGATGAATATTTCATTTTACCAACGCCATCAGCATCTCGTGTATCTGATACAAGTGACAGTGACTTGGAAAAGATGACATGACCGTTTCAAACGCACCGTCAGAGCTTGTGAATTGGCAGTTCGAGAATAACAACGTCCGGTCATCCCCTCGCCCTTCCCTCCCCGCTTCTTTCATCACCGACACCCACTGCCCACCTGTGTACTTCCCACCCCTTTACAGAAATTCATGCACCCCTTTCCCACGTCTGTCCTCTCCCCCTCTTTGAAAAATTACAAAGAATAAACAAAAACAAACAAAGAAACAAAATACCTCAGACCAACCCTTCAGCAGTCTGTTTAATGAATGTTACTGGAAGTTCTTCGGTGACAGATACAAGACGTGCCTAGAAGAAATGGATAGTTTTTTGTTGTTGTTGTTGTTTTTTTTTTTTTTTTTTTTTTTCTTTTTTTTACTTTTCTTTTTTTACTTCTCAATGTTTGGATTTTGATTTGAAGTCCTGAAAAGGGTAACTGTGATTCTCACTACGCAGACGTCAATGAACATACAACATACACCTTTCAGCCTGTTTCCCATAGATCCTTATTCATTTGCAAGACAAAAAAGTGTACGCAAAGTGCCGTGCGATGTTACGAAAGAAACAGCTGAAGTACTGGGTGAGCAGAGCAGAGAAAAAGTTCTGTTTGAACACTTTCCACATACTAATGACAAAGAAGACCCCACCCCCACCCCCCACCTCTCTCTCTCTCTCTCTCTCTCTCTCTCTCTCTCTCTCTCTCTCTCTCTCTCTCTCTCTCTCTCTCTCTCATGTGTGTGTGTGCGCGCGCGCGCGCGCGCACGTTTTTGCGTGTGGTATACCCAACGGCTTTGGACAAGAATCCTCGATTGTCCAAACCATAAGCATTCGCTCATGCCTCGTTTACGAAGAAAACAATGCATACAAAACCGGGCTCGCGGCAGTCATTCGGTGCATAAACCATCCAGGTTCCCCCGTTTTCCCCGGTCTCTTTTTATCGCCAGCACCGCCCGCTCTCCGGAGCAGCCATCTCGAGAGCGAAGTGAAGGCTGGGTATTTGCCGTGCATGATCATGCATTAATGATTGATTTTATCCCGATAAATCTTGTTGCCTTTCAATTAAATATCATCCCCTAGAAATGAGCCTGCCCATCCCGGCTTCTCGCGCTCGCTGCCTTCCCTTTCTTTTTGCAGGGGGACCGTCTTGGAGACGTGCCGTGGCGGGATGGTTCAGTACACCGCGTTCTCTTCGCTGACAAACTTCAGTGCCAGCGCCTCACACCTCCCATCCCCCTTCTCCCACCTTCCGCCGCCTGCCAGCTTCTGCCACCCTCGTCACCATCACTCTCTTCTTCCGCCTTGCGCTTCTTCCTCCTCCCCGCCGAGAAATGCGGCGATTCTATTGTGTACGAGTTAAACCCAATCTATTCTTCAGAAAAAAAAAGAGAAAATATATCGTTTTATGATTAACTCTTAAACAATATAGGAAAGTGACAGTGACAGCTGCTGGAGAATTTTTTTACCCCATCCCCCCACCAAAATGAAATAACAAATAATGTGTTGTCGATAAAAACCATTATGTTTTATTCCATTGTGTTTGGATTTTTTAAAGATAATTCCGTTCTAAGAAAGCTGGGTGTATGTCCAGAAGTACAACTGTATAGATGGAGTGTACAAAGCTCAATACAAAGTAGGATGGCGCATGGGATGAAAAATGAAAAATCTTGCATCATCCTGCTATTTGAATCTTCCTGTCTTTAGCATCCCACGTAAAGATATGAAATATATAACATGAAACTAAAATACAGACACAGGTCTGTCCCGTGACACAATGTAAACTCTATTCCATTGGAAGTGTCCTATGTGTTGAAACTAAAGCGGACAATGCAAAATTGATTGTGTTTTAAAGATATTTTGTATTGATTATGAAGATGACGGTGTAAAGTACTGTACAGAAAATTCTTTCTTTGTTGAAACTGATGTTTACAGTTTGAATATTAACGAGTAAAGACTACGTTTTGAAACTGAGACTGTGATGAACATTAGTATATGGTTATGCAATGTGCTAGAGGTGAACAACTTGAGCATGGTAAAAAAAAAAAAATCACTTCACTTCAGTCTAACGAGTTTCCTTCGACACAAACCTAAAATTGAAAGTAGCCAGAACATTGTGAATCTTTTGGACTCGCTGAAGTGAAAAAATTGTACATTAACAATTCCCCCCCCCCCACCTTTTCGTCACAGACTTTAGAAAATTGTGGTTATGCCAGTAAACTAGCTGTTATACATAGCCTGCCCATCAGCATGGCTGAACACAAACCTATGTGTTTATGATATGAACTCGGTCAAGTTTTTTTTTTTAAATCAAACGACTCAACAATAAACAGGAAGTTGAGATTTACAGAACAGAATGAATCGGCAATAAAGACTCTGGGTAGTGATTGGCGAAGGATACAAAACTGACAAAGTACGCCATGTTATCAGCCAAAAGTTGAGCTGAAAGAAGGTTTCAGGATTCGGTTTGCGAGGCTTAGCCAAGGGTTGTTGGTTGCTTTGGTGTGCTAACTCACTGCAAGCTATCAGGTGTGCTGGCTCAGGACTCTCCGAATCTAAACCAGCACCATTACATGCCAAGGCCAGACCACACTACTGGTTCCTAAATTCTCCTGCTGTCAGACCGGCACTGTTGAACAAACATAACCATCTAACGGACGAACAAGCTCTGTAACAAAGAAATTAAGTGTGTGGAACAGAGTTTCTTCGACTGTTCTGGAAAATCTCACTCATCTCTTGAATGTTGCACATTAGAGTAGTTTGTTGAGAGAGAGAGAGAGAGAGAGAGAGAGAGAGAGATGGGAGGGGAGAGTGCTTATAACTGTGTTACAAGCAATGAGATAATGAAATATGCTTGGTTAAAATGGAGCATGAGCCGTCATGCCATAGGGTTTGATCAAAGAATATGAAAGACTATGGACACATTCACTGAGGACACTTGTAAGTATTGGGATGAATGCTCTTCGTTGTGCGTGTATGTGTGTCTTATCCTTTGATGTATGTGAGAGAGGGAGGGAGAGAGAGATGATGTTATTTTATTTTATTAATTGTTTTTGATAATCAGTTGAAAGAAAATAGTTTTTACATAGATAAAATTATCTTTTTTTTTTCACCAGTAAGAGAATCTGGTCATCTGGCAAACAAACATTCATCACTGTTCCTGTTTGTTTTCCGTCGCCGTTTTTAAAGTCCAACACATTTTTTTCATGTGTGTGATGTACCTAGAATGGACTCGAAGCTTTTTCTTTCAAAATTTCCTTAGTCATCAAACAGTAAAGTATGTACTCCATAGTTGCCATTTATTACAAATCCATATTTTGCGATCATTACAGAGGTTAAAGTAAAAAAAAAAAAAGTGGCTTAAAGCCTACAAAAGTCACCTTAATGCATATGGGTTTGCTTTGTGGATGAAGGCTACAAACACGTACTACATGTACATATAACCCATTTTTAACATCGCTGAATACAAACTTCTGTGGTTTTGGTATGAATACCATCAAGCATTCATCAGAAACTTGATTCGTGAATTATTGATATACCGAATGCCTCAGCAAGGATGAAGGGTCCCTTGGAAGCAGTTGGCGAAGGACACAAAACTAACAGAGCAAGCCATGCTATCAGCAGAAGATGAGCCGAAGGAAGTTTCAGGATTCGGTGTTGTGCGAGGCTTAGCCAAGGGATGTTGGTTGCTTTGGTGTGCTAACTCACTGCAAGCTATCAGTTGTGCTGGCTCAGGACACTCCAGATCTAGGCCAGCACAACCATTAGGCCCTATATTCCGTGACCAGGCCACGCTAGTGGTCCCTCTATCTAATGCTGCGAAACTACACTTCCGAACCTAATGGTCACTGTTACTACCTACTGGACGAACAAGCCTGAAATCTTAGAAATAGTTTGGTATTTGTCTGGTAATACGTTAGCACCACCATTCGAACTTTGCACAAGGGTCTAATTTCCTCTAAATGTGCATATGTATACTTGAACACGCACACATACACACACGCACACACACACGCGCGCGTATATACACACACATACACACACACACACACACACACATATATATATATATATATATATAGAGAGAGAGATATATATATATATATACACACACAAACACACGCGTGCGGTGCGCGCGGCGGGAAAAGAGAGAGAAGGATAATGTGTGTACATGGGAGAGAAGGGAGGAAGAGAGTCGGTGATGATGTTTTAAAACCCAGCCAGTCATGGAAGCCACTTTATAGATAGAGAGCGGGTTTACTAAAGATCTCAAAGAGAAAACAAAAAATATAAGAAATACCATATTACAACATGAAAATATCCAGTGAACTCAACAGCCATTAAATGGCGCTGTCAGGTATTTCTATATTGTCAAAATGTTTGGATTTGACACTATTCTAGTTGGTGGTGGTGGGATTTTTTGTGTGTGTTTTGTTTTTTTTTTCCCCAAGCCATGCTAGATGGTCAGTCCAGTTTACATTACGAATTCTGCTGTCTGCCGTACTATCATCCTCTTTCCTCAGGGCTTCTCCTGGAGGTCCAGTCACTGGGCTGAGTCAGGTGCCTCAGGATGCTGAAGATGGGACACGACTGCAGGATGCTGTCTGCTGTCTGAGGACTACGTCTGGCGCGTCTCTGATGCTGAAGGTGGGTCAGGACTTTTTAGGTTGTGGACTGCCGTCTGTGGGACAAGTCTGCTTCATCAGGATACTGAAAATGGGTCAGGGCTGAAAGTCCGGTGTCTGTGGCCCAGTCTGTTGCCTCAGAGTACTGAAGATGGGACAGAACTTCAAGATGGGATCTGCTGTGGACCTCGTCTGATACAGAGTACTGAGGTGGGCTAATGTCTGTTGACCATCGGGTACCTGAGGGCACTGGAGGCGAGACAGGACTGCGGGACATGGTCTGCTGTCTGCGGGCTCTCTTGTTACCTCAGGGCACTGAAGGTGAAACAGGACTGCAGGGCTTGGTCTAGTGTCCGTGAGCTGGCATTATATTCCTTCTTGTCCTTGCTTGTCCATCCATTGTCAGGTGATGGAAATGGACAAAGCTGGCAGTGGCCACTGCTGAACCCAGATGCTGTGATTTGTGCGCTCTGTCAAGCTAGTGGACGGCCTTAGACGTTTGACTTGTTCGACTCTGTCAACTTTGGATTTAGTCCTACTCCTAAAAGTGATAACTTGTTGGTCTGTATCGACCTTGCGGTTGCTGTCTTACTCAGATCCTAAATGCAAACCGTACCTCCTTGAAATCATCTTTTTTTTTTTTTGATTGATGACATGAAACATACACATACACGCAATACATAATGGACTTAAGTAATTCAAAGATTAAAAACAGTAGGAAAACAAATTGGCTCCGCCTGTACATTAGATCCGCACAGAACTCTGCATTCAGACCTCCATGAAATCATTAGGTAGATTCTGAAGAATGGTCTCCACCTTTCCGTGGACACTCAGAATATGTTCTGTTTATTTTCATATCTGCCTCTGAAAGACCGTTCGCTTCAGTTTTTTGTTGGGAGAATGGCAAGATGCCGAGGAGGGATCCATAGACAGTTCTAGACACGAGAGAAAGCTCCTTTCAGTTGTCCTTCATTCGTCTCTAGGCTCTGCAGGATGGTCCGACACTCTGTAGGGAAAACTATTGTCTTTCGGTGTTTCTCTTTCGTTGAGAATCTGAGTTGTTGAGAGGATACATGACTGGATCTGCCTTCTCAGCTATAACAATAACAGATCTCACAACTGTGAAAAGCTGTCAGTAGATATTGAACTGGCCTTACCTGGCACAGATGAAATTCATTTGACTTGATAGGTTTGGGGCTTATTTTCATCGACAAAGGCAGGTTCAGGAAAATCAGAATTAAAAATCTGATTGCTGACCAGAACCGTAAGTCATGAGCGTATCATTGTGATGGAAATCATCGTTTTGTCGTGTAATACAGCTTTCAAGACACTCATCGCAGTATCATTTTGCCAAAATTAATTCAATTGAACTCAATTATTCATTGCAGCACAATATTCTGACAATCGTGTAACTGTTAGTACCATATACATCAGCATTTTCACAGCTCGTGTGCGTTTGAATGATTCTGTATTAGCTCTGTAAACTTGCTTTCATAACTTTGGGGAGTGGGAGGAGGGAGGAGGAAGCGGAAGATGGATTTAGCACAAACCAGAATACTAACATAATGAATGAAAAAAAATAGGAAGGAAAAAAACGAGAATTAACGTAAACATCCATCAGACTGAACTCTTCCGTTCGGCGCACCCAGCAGAGCGCATGGCTTTCAAGAGCTATGTGGATTATCTTGTCAGGAGACGGTCGATTGAAATGTGCTCTCCGTTCCCCCCCCCCCCCCCCCCCCCCCCAGTACCCGCCTTCTTGTCAGCTATGTGTCTGTAGACAAGACACTCCTCTGCACCTTTTCTTTGGCTGTAAAATTAAGAGAGGGAAAGAGATAGAAGAGGGCGGGCGACACAAAGAGAGAAAAGAGAGATAATGTGTCTTTGGTGTTTGTGTGTGCGCACGTGTGTGTGTGTGTGTGTGTGTGTGTGTGTGTGTGTGTGTGTGTGTGTGTGTGTGTGAGAGAGAGAGAGAGAGAGAGAGAGAGAGAGAGAGAGAGAGAGAGACTTTCGACGAAATACAAATCTGATCACATAAGAACTGAAAATGTAGACGAATGACTAAGTGTATTTGATCAATAAGTTCCTCCGAACTTACTGTACCTTCAACAGCAACTTCAGACGCTCATCCCTTCCCCATATCCCTTCCCTCCAACCGCAAAACAACACAAAAAAAAAAAAAAAACCGGAAGTAAGTGCAGCGATCTGGATGCGTCGTCTTGGCAGACGACGGCCGATTGGACTGGTGCTCTCCATAACCTCACGGGCCCCCCTGTCAACTACGTGTCTGTGGGATGCTCATTTCTCTGGGCCTTTTTCCCAATGTTAAATTAAAACGGCTCCGTGGACGGGCAGAGATTCAAGTCTCGCTGTTTAGACGCACTTGAAGTACTCGTTTCGAATTTTGCGTTGGTTTCATGGTTTTGTTTTCGTTTAACATTTTATCAGCGGAGTATGAGTATGACAAGGAGGACTGTCCGTCTTACGTAGTATTAACAGTAGGTGTGCCCTTTAATTACTTAGTAAAAACAAATGCCTTGCTCACCGAACGAATGAACTAACACCTGTTATTGTGTGTGTGTCCTCAGGATGATTGAACCAAAGACACTCTCAGCCAGATCACATGGTCTTTCTTACAGAAAGTCGATGCATCTTGAGGTGATTTGTACAGATGAAAGGGTAGTCTTACAGGGGGAGAATTTTCCAGAAATTTGACGGAAATCATGCGGTGCTTCTGATCGAGTGAATGTTTTGGTCTGCAGATGAATACCTCCCCACCGTTTCATCTTCGGTACTGAAGAGCCACACAAATGCACCAGTCAGAACACATGAAAATCATTATGCACATTCTGTGAATTCTACTTTTAAAAAAAAAAAAGAAGAAGTGAAGATCTTCTTCATCTACATGTGGAAACTCAGGAAGACGGTACCAGAGGTAAAGTAAAACTGAACGAGTCATCATCTTTAGGTTGAGAGCTGGTTCTCTTCCTCCTCCTCTTCCCTCCTCCTCCTCCTCCTCTTCCTCCTCCTCCTCTTTCCTCCTCCTCCTCCTCCTCCTCCTCCTCCTCCTCCTCCTCCTCCTCCTCCTCCTCCTCCTCCTCTTCCACCTCCTCCTCCCTCCTCCTCCTCCTCTTCCTCCTCCTCTTCCTCCTCCTCCTCCTCCTCTTCCTCCTTGGTCTCCTACCTCCTCCTCCTCCTCCTCTTCCACCCTCTCTCCTCCTCCTCCTCCTCCTCCTCCTCCTCCTCCTCTTCCTCCTCCTCTCCTCTCCTCCTCCTCCTCCTCCTCCTCCTCCTCCTCTCCTCCTCCTGGAAACCTCCTCCT
The DNA here is from genome assembly GCA_016801955.1 of Conus betulinus. NCBI lineage: Eukaryota > Metazoa > Mollusca > Gastropoda > Neogastropoda > Conidae > Conus > Conus betulinus. Next base: position 223,906 of record JADBJO010001887.1, read on the forward strand.
CCTCCGAGGTTCTTCCTCCTCCTCTTTAGGTTCCTCCTCCTCCTCCTCCTCCTCCTCCACCTTCTGTCGCCCGTGGATGTTGTGCAGGGGAGCCTGATGTCTACGTGGACATCTGGAAGCGCGAGGCATGGCCGAGCCACGATGCCGACCAGGAGGGAGAAACTGGGTGAGAAGAGGTGTGGTATGAGGGAATGGAGGGAGGTGTCAGTAGCATCGCTAGTGGAGATTACAGACTTTATTCTGGCAACCAGATTGGTAATTTTTACATGTCTCAGAATGCGGACAGAAAAAAAAAAAAGAAGAAATATCTGACGTGGCAACACACTGAAAACACATAACATAGAACGCAAAATAATAACATAGAATAGTAGAATATATGCTTGTATGACGAGGTAAAGAGGGCTATTATTCTGCATTCTAATGGATCTACAAGGTTCTTATGATGCGTCATGAGTAAATTGGCAACTTTGTAGGAGTGGAAAGCAGAAACACGTCATGATCCTACCATCAAAGCCACGCGGCTATTTCGCGTGCTAGGCCTAAAATTTCTGCATAATCCAGTCCTAGGCTCAGCATGATAACGGCAAACAAGATGCAGAGCATATGAACGTACTCCCAGTGTATCTTGAATACGCGTGTACATGTCAGGAGCATGTTTACTATGAAAATACATCACTTACCTATGGAAAAGAGACTCCGATTTGTCACAAGATCATCCAAACAGCTTATAAATCGGCCAAGTTTTTTCTGAGATATTCCATAAAAAAAAAGAAAAAAAACGTTTTGGGCCGTTACAGCCGCTAGTGACAGCTATTCTGGCAAAGTAAAACATCGGGCATCATCATCCGTGGCCCATAGTAAACGTACCTACAAATTCTCAGAAAGATCGGCCCAAAAGTTTTGTTTGGAGCGAGTGGAACACATTTTGACCACGGACAGACACACACACACACACACACACACACACACACACACACAAACACAGAGAGCCAGCATTTCTATTGTAAAGTACTCCCTGTTCTGTAAGAACTGGGAGTACAAAAAGGATGTGGAACAGAGTTATAGCATAAATTAGCATAAAATTTATATAAGTTTGTCGGATCACTCGGTAAATCTTGTACAACATTCCGTCTCCTGTGCATTGGCCGAAAGCTAATCCTAGCCTGACCCTAACGTAATCCAGCCCCAGCCCCAACCTAGACTTTTCACAAAACCTGAACACCCCCTCCCCCCGTCCCCCAATTTATAATACTCGTAAGAGTGACCTCCTCTGATCATGACATTTGCGTTCTCGACAAACTTGTACGATTTTCCGGTTGTAAGTTTGTAAAGCGATGCAGCGTAGAGCAGCTTTTTATTATAGCTTCCGATGATTCGTCATCAAACCATAAAAGCCCTGAACTTGAATTAGTTTGGTATACCCCGGCTTCTCATTCTCAGTGTAAATTCTGTTGATAAGCCGACATACAGCACATAAGTGTTATATCGAGTTATTTACTTATATATTCATTTATCTATCTATTCATACATACGGCTGAATTGTTACTACAACAAACATGGATAAAAAGATAAATAAATGAATAAGAAAGAAGAAAAGAAAGAAAAGGGGAAAAAAAAAACGTCAAATAATTTACAGAGTAAGATAAATCTATTTTACACTTCATGTTTCCTTTCGCTTCGAAAGAAGCGCTTGTGATGCTGAGCTACTCAATAAAATTTTGTGAGGAGAAAAAAAAAAAGAACGTGACGACGAATAAGGACTTTCAACAAACTACAGTCGACAGCGCTGGCTCCTGGGGGAGTCGGATCGAACGTCGTCGTCGCGTGTTTGCGTCATCCACTCCTTTTTGTGTGATCTCGGTGACGCCAGAGGATTGGCCCAGACAAACTGAACCCCTGGGCC
>JADBJO010001887.1:230808-233308 GCA_016801955.1 Conus betulinus
GTCGTTTCACAAAGGCTCACATTTAATCAAACATGTTTTTCAATGTTCAGTCGACTTCACGAAGTTGCATGTGCTTGTGTGCATTTTTTTTTTTTTGTTTTTGTATATCTGTGCTTTCACATATGTGCTAACCTATGCTGTATATGAGCTAATCTAATCAGTATTTTCCCCAGAGATAGACCTAACTGTGACGTGACAATTGCCAGCCACACCATCCTCTACACCCCACCCCCCCCCCCCCCCATCCCTTTCTACCCCCCCCCCCCCCCCCCCCCCCCCCCCCCCCCCCCTCTCCTCCCCTGCCCTCTCCTTCTGTCTCTTTATCTTGCAAACTGCAGACAGGTTTAGCAGTTTACATCATTTTTCAGTCTCCACCCTCACCCTCAACCCCCTTTTTCTCCTCTCACATTCTTCCCTCGAACTGTTGGGCTTACGTTGATGATGTCATCCGAAACCGCGATAGGCGCGTGGTGCTGACAACAATGGGACCGAAAATTTTGACGTTAAGTGTAGAGCGAGTCACAACTATGCACCTGTCTTCCCTTCCCTTACCTGATCGTGCAGCGACCGATCGTGAGGGGGAAGGATCCTGCCTACTTCAGAGAAGCCACTGACCTTCCTCTCTCCGTTTCCACCCTTCACTCACCGTGGTCGTGGGAAAGACGGCAAGGTGTCCATGTCTACATAATAATGTGTAACAGGGGGCGGACGTTGTATTTCGTTCATTAGCATGAATGCCAGTGAACATCAGTATCTGAGAGATTATCTTCTCGAATTGTCTGCACATTGCCTCATACGCTAGGTGTGCGTGCGTGTGTGTGTGTGTGTGTGTGCGTGCGTGCAAGGGTGGGGGTGGCGGTGGTGACTGTCCCATTCCAGATCACCCGCCCACCTCTGATTATTACCCCACCCACCCCCCTCCACCTGTTTCCTTTCTTTAGCGATACCATTAGCTGTCATGTTTCTCTGACAGTCTGTCAATCAGACACCATTAGCTGTCATGTTTCTCTGACAGTCTGTCAATCAGACAGGCATCAGAGACAGAATATGTGGGTCAGCACGAAGAAGGAGAAGTCAAGCTTCCTCACTTCGCTGCTCCCCGAAAGGCTGAAAGGCTGATCACCAAGAGTGAACCCAAACACAACACTGACGCATGCGGGATAGGGGAACGTTCATTTCTCTCCGAGATCCGGTGTCAGGTTTCACTGATCAACCCGGAACTATCCTGGACTCCTGTCCCTGGTTCCTGGGCTCTCTAGTCTCCCTAGGCTTCTTGCAACTGGCACAGCACAGGGTCAAGATTCCATGGCGCCATGCGGCCAAGCAGACCAAACAGATCAAGCTACCTAAACTGAAGGCGGACCAGTCTCCAGCAACTGGAGAGAGATCTGCAATCCTCTCCAACACCAGATAAGTTCTGATAACGCCAAGTGGACCACAACTCGACTCATCAAGAACACCCCCTCTCATTCTGATCAGATAACAAGGGGAAAAGGTCAACCCAAACAAAGGCTGATTTGACTGAAGTTCTGTTGATTTGTTATTTTTACTCTTGTACACAAGTAAAGTTCGTGCGTGAAATTACGCTTAAACTGTGTCAATTATTTGTTCATACATTATTTAATGTTTGAGCTCATCTCCAGTTCTGTCCCTCGGAGCTACAAGCACGTTTAAGTGCGCAAGCCAAAGGACAATTACTCCTGAGCCGCTCTTGAGTATTTATAACAGTCAAGAAAAAAATTAAAAATTTCTTTCAGTGACTTGTACTGGAAAGTTGCTCCATCCATCACTAGTAAGAGAGAGCGTGTAGATGAAATTTTAATGCACAACTAGTTTGTAACTCTTATAGAGAAAACATTCCGAGTCCTTCCTATAGCGCACCGCACCAGCACCACCCAAACTCGTCACACTATCATATAGAAATGTGTCGAGTTGATGTTTTGTTTGTTTTTTTGGTTGAAGAAAAAGCCTTGATCGATTGATATTGAATATGTTTCTTTCCTGTACTACTGTGGGTATTTTGAATTGAAAATTTCTCGTCAATAATCATTCTTATTCTTTTTGTTGTTGTTGCTGATGCTGTTGTTGTTGTCCTTGCTGTTATCGTTATTACCGTGATCATTGTTATTGTTATTATCACTGTATAATCTTGAAAGAAACAGTAAATGGACAGAAAGATACGTTTACAAATGCCACGCAGTAGGTAGAAAAGGAGGTACAAAATACACACACACACACACACACACACACACACACACACACACACACACACACACATTCTCTCTCTCTCTCTCTCTCTCTCTCTCTCTCTCTCTCTCTCTGACTCTCTCCATTCTCTTGTAGTCCCGTCGCAGACTACAAAAGCGAAACAGGCCTTATGAAGAATTCGCCAGAGTCCAGGAGCAGGGGGTTCTTCAGGGCATCTCTCCTCTGCTTTCCCCTCTACTTCTCCATCGCCAAATTCCCCTCCCCCTCCTCCTCCCCCCCCCCCCCCCCCCCC
>JADBJO010001887.1:235808-250808 GCA_016801955.1 Conus betulinus
GATTTCTACAGAAAACTCAGTTATTGGCATTTCTTGCTTACTTTTATGCCAGTGTAGGCCTATATTGATCGCCATGCAGAGCGTGTCTTGACAATGGTGACATTTGGTGCTTCCGATGTTTTTTGTCCCATCTGGTCAGCAACAGAGAGCAAACTGTTTGTAACATTATTCATCCAGTATGTCAGTGCACAAGAGAGGACGAACTCTGCTGTGTTTAAGTTTGTTTAGGAGAGCCAGTTACATGATCAAAAGAAAACGTGTTTGCGGGGTAAACTTTAAAAGCGTCTGAGTTTGTTCAAGCTTATTTCGGTAATGTGATCAACAAATGGATGCATCATAGAATAGTTCGTGCTCTATCAGTGCATGATGTTCACACACACACACACACACACACACACACACACACACACACACACAGGCCCACGGTCGAAAGTATAATGAAGTGGTAAAAAAACAGCAATTTGCAATGTTTGCATTTCATGTTCCTTTAAGAGGTCTATGGCCTTTATGAATAAAAATCATCTCTCTCTCTCTCTCTCTCTCTCTCTCTCTCTCTCTCTCTCTCTCTCTCTCTCTCTCTCTCTCTCTTGCGTGCGCGCAGCGTGTGTGTGTGTGTGTGATAAGAAAAATAAAACAATAACAAACAAGTGCATCAACAAGAATAAAAGCATACCCAAATTTCCGTACATTAACCACCACCACCCACCACCCACCACCACCACCACCCCCACCCCCCCCCCCCCCCCCCCCACGATCATCAACAGCTTCAACAAGAGTCAAGAAACTACATTCGATTTCACTGGGATTTTGTTACATTCGACACTAATAATCATCATCTACAAAAGGCGACATGGGACGCTGTGCAGAACGAAGTCATAAACACAACTGGAACTCTTCACTCTGTGAGAAGCACTCTGTGACATGCCATCTGCACCCTGAGGGTGAATATTCCGAGCGCCCCGGAGTGTTCTGCTAGGGGACCGCAAACAACAGTAACTGTGTATCCAGCCCACTTCTGCCTTTTTCACCGCACCTTTTTTTTTTTCATTTTGCCTTTTCATTTTCATTATTATCGTCGGGTTTGTTCACCTTACCTGTTTTCACGCAAGATTTATCCAGCTCATAAAAGCAGGAGATGACGCTAATGTAATAACTGGACTACCAAAGCGGTACATGCAGGTAGATCAGCCCTGCGTTGGCACCGCAGCCTTTCTGCCAACTCTTTCACACCTTTCCCACACTCACGTATACCCCCCCCCCCCCCCCTTCTCCACACCACCACTATCCTCCACCCTTCTGTCTGTCAGCTCCCTTCCCTCCTACACTTGTTCCGATTTGCTGCACAGCAGCTAAGCGTCACAGGATGTGCCAGGAGTGTTGCTGCACTGCTGCCGCTGCGCCGTCGTAAGGAGGTTAGACACCGTTCACTGGCTGCAACACCTGTTTTGTTGTGTCAGCAACGTCTGTCTGCCTGCCTGTCTGTCTGTCTCTCCGGAGTCCAGCACCACCAAGTCTACTGTGACTTGTACGTACACCGTCCACCTCGTTGATTCGTTATCACCACTGTCGTTATCATCGTCGTCGTCATATATTTCATCATCATCTAGCCTGTCGTAAGAGTATGTAGGTAAGTTGACTATTACCCCAACTAGCGAAGCCGATAGATAAAAACTGTCTTTGCTACTAGTGTTTCTGCTGGGTCGGTGGCATGAAAACGGGTACTTCAGAAGACTGTCGCTGTGTTGGAAAGGTGATCCAACACTTTTTGTGTTTTTCATACAGAACAAGGCACGTAAACCAAAATGCGTTTATCCGATTCATTTTTATGCGGTAAATTTTACGTACCTAATTCTGACCTAAGCTTCGTAACTATTGTGAAATCAATGTCAAAGATCGGGGAAGCGGTGGGACTTGCCAAATGTAAGTAAACACAAAAAGATCTGAACTTTTAAAGGCACATGAATTTTTTTTAACTGATCCTACAGTCTCCAGTGAAGCTTCCGCAGAATTAACACAATTCTTTCATACTGTTTTCTGGTCGTCCAAAGTCGTCCCAAACTTCAGAAACTTCTGTAAGGAACCATAGCAATGTTCAACTATATACTGAATTTCGGCATGAATATACTCTGAATGTGGATTTCTTCACTTTTACTGGAAGTAAACTGGCAATTAAAGAATTCAAGATATGGAACAATATATTAATGAATTAGTATTTTCCGCTGACAAATGCTGTGCTGTGTCTAAGCTGTACACAATTAAAAAGAAAACAGAACTATGACATGAGATGTTAGGAAACGATGGCAGGGCGGTCGACTGTGGTGGAAAATGGGAAGACAGATTTCCCAAACCAATGAAATACAACAAGTTCTTTATCAGGATTGAACAGATAAAAGATCTAACTTAAACAGGTTTCCGAGATGAAAATACTCCAGAGAGTCTTGGAGATCAAATGTGATCAAAGAAATTGGAAATTCAAGCGAAAATAATCCTAATTTCTGTAATCTTGTATAAGATATTATTGACCACTCTCTTTGGAAGTGTCATGTAAGTCGACATTTTTAGAACAATCTTGAATATCTGTTCAATGAGAAATCCGTATCCAACTCATACTTAAAAGTCACTGAAAATGATTTTGTTTGGTTTTGATGGAAGTGTTAGAATTGGAGCTGTTTTTTCCCCCCACTTTCTTATACTTTTAACCGTTAGGACTATGTTTATAATTGGAATCGGAATTATGAACAACTTGATTTAAACATCACATAACGAACAAGAGGGTAACTCTTGCTCCCATGATGAAATAAATACACGCCCATAACTCCAAAGGAATGCTGCTTACGACACCCGAATCGCCTGGCAGATATGACAGCACAGAGCACGCAGAGCAAACAAGGAAACATCCTCTTGACTTAAATATATGTTCAAGGCAATGTAGGTAAGCTATAGATGAAACATACAAAAAGCATAATGCGCAGATTAATTTCAAAATATGTTTATAGTCTGCTAATTGTTATAAGAAAAAATCTTTAAGGAAGAAACTTGACTGTACAGCTCTCTCTCTCTCTCTCTCTCTCTCTCTCTCTCTCTCTCTCTATATATATATATATATATATATATATATATATATATATATATATAAACTAATAAATTCCAAGGATAAGTAACCGAGCACTATTCCTGTACAGAGCAGCTTAGTGTTGCATTGACTACAAGAAATATTTAATTATAAACAAAGCTTGCTCTTAAGTCTTAGATTGAAAAAATAGGGGGAGATGAGCATTTATATCTGCAATGGTAGATTATTTTGCCTAACTAACAGTATGTGCTTGAGAGGGTGAATGGGGAATATAAATGCTTCTCAAAATGAGCCTTCAGCAAGCTTATAGTCTCCAAGGGGGAGAGAATCTCCAATAGGGAGGAAACTCGCTAACATATAGCTCCTGATCAGATACCGGTGTTTCGAAACCTGATATACATATTCCCCAGAGTCTTTTCCTTTTCTTTCAGGATAAAGTGTGCTTTATGTGCTGTTCGTGGAATTTAGTTCCACTGCACTACAGCCGACCAAACCTTTTAGGATCCTGTTAGAACTGGTTTAAACACAATGCTTGAAAGAGACGTGTTCAATAATTGGACCCCTTTCGTCGAAAGACTGCTGCCTACATTCTCTGTAATTGAAGGGGCTTTTCGATTGTTCTTTACTTTGTAAACATGAAGGCAAATGTATATCTGCTGTGTACGCTGTAGATGTCTTTTTATTCTTTGTGTCTTGACAAACAAAAAAAAACAAATCTTGCTTCTGTTTTTGGACGAAAAAAAATCTGTGAAGTTGTGTGAATGGTAAAATTTATATTTTGGAGTTTATGTTGGTTTTTTAACCTTTAGAAAGGGGCGAGAAATGGAATTTTACCACCTTCAACGGGCGATTAGCCTCTTTCCTAATCCTGTTTGAGAAAGGGTGGAATGGACTTGGAGGCGGCCACACAGCACATGAGCCTACCAGCGTCAGAAGAAAAGGCTGTTCTTTCATTCTGAGAGGATGTGTAAAGCTGGCACTACGCAAAGTGAAACGTTTTGATGTGAAAATGTAAAACTTGGTGACATCATGAAGGTAGTTCGCCGAATAGAAGAGAAACCCAGCTGATCCTAGTTCTTACATTTTGAAGGTTCAAACCTCAGATTGTTAGATCTGATTTGCCACCGGTGGCTTTTACAATGGCAATCAGTGAAGGCGAATCGTATTGGCTTTTCTGAATTTTCCGAGCTCATGCTTCGTTCAGATGGTAGCAAGGGAAAGTCTGGAATGTCAACCGGGTGAAGGGATGACAATTGAATGCTTGCCTTATCCATGCGGGGAAAGGAAATGTACGAACAACCATAGAATCGGTCATCAACCTCAAGGTAGTAAAAGGTCGGTCACCTTTATATTTGAACATGGAAGTTTTATGCAGTTGAGAGTATGCTACCGTATTTTAACAAAATGGCCTCTTCAGTCGCAGCAGGGATTGCAGTTCAACTGATTGCCCTCATGAGTGGCACGCTAGATCGTTGTCTTCATCATTTATTTCTGCCGACAGAAATGCCAAGAGGTTTACGATGCTGCATGGATATATCCGTGTGTTTACTGATGTGCGAGGGTATATACGTGTGTCTGTAAAGGGCATGCATGACATATGTACATCGGCATGCCGTCAAACAGAGTTCAGCTGTAGGATTGACAGTCATGAGTTCGAATCTTTCCTGGGACGAGGTTTTCCAACTTGAAAACCTCTGTCCACTCAGCAGTACAGCAGAAGAGTGAGTGGGTTTGGCTCCGCTTTCCATGATACCTAGCCCCAGACGCTTTGAACGTCTAATATTTCACGTCTTTTAGGACATTTAGCAATGTAACTGTAACCCCAGTGACGCTTTTACGTCGAATCGAACGGCTGCTAAGTGTGCCCAGCTGATTTTGAAATTTTCTTCATAATTCATACTATGGTCGTACGTCATATAACCAGTATATATTGTAGGAGTACCTCGACAGACACATACATGTCGATGTTGCTGCAGTGTGAATGTTCATTGCAGGACTGATGCACTGCGAATGCCGAACGATGCCATCTCCTCTCTGGGCATTATGGAGCAGACTGTGTATCTTTGTGCTTTCAGAACCCACCCAATACTGACGTGGTTTAGGCCCACAAGATCTTTTACGTGCGAATCCGAACTTCCTCGAGGGAAGACAGTTATAAACCGGTCTGTACACAGACTGATGTGGGAGATGTAGAAAAAAAAAATCCTGCTCCACTCTTCATCTACCAGGCCCTGCCACGGCTCGAACCAGCAACTCTCAGTGTGAACGTGAAATTTTCTCGCCACTCTCCGACAGTGCCTCTGAACTGGTCATCCCCTGGACCCAGTGACACGAGGCGATGAAGAAGACATGCCGTTAATCATTTCCGTGCACAGCAGGCGAGAACTGTGGTCGAACGGTCAGAGCCTTTGCCTCGAGAACCTGATAGTCGTGAGTTTGAAACCATTCGTGGGATCGGATTTTTACAGTTTGAAAACTCTCTCTGGCCCAACAAGCAGTCAATGGATACGTGGTTCAGTTCAGTTTGGAGGTAGAGAGACGAGCCGTGTGTCTTCCATCGTGGTGTACGCCAGACAGGCGAACCTCCGGACTATTCATTGCTTCTGCCACCAAGAGGCAAAGGGATTCAATCTTTCAAATCCCAGTGCCGTTTTTAATTAATTCAAATCAGCAAGCCTAGTTGTCTACTTCTGATCTCGGCGATCTTGTCTTCGTCATTAATTGCCCAGTCTTTCAGTTCGCGATCGGACCGGTGAGGTCGTCGAACCCTGCCGAACGTAGGTTCACACACGGCAGTGAAAAATGGATCACACAGTATGGTCTGTGAACTGTTCGAGCTCGGGCAAAGGGAAGTAACTACTAAACGCTCCCATCTAATAAAAAAATCAGTTTCAGCGCTCCAGTGACAGAATTCAGTTTGTGGTTGGTTGACCTTGATTTCTGTTCTCGATTCGTAAGTAAACATTTTCAATTGACACGTGAAATAGTCAAGCTCACAACACGATAACAATCAAAATCAGACACAGAAATCGCTAAAAATCGATTTAACGGCAAACTTAATTGAAAAGATTTCGAGTTCAGTAGTCTCAATAATTTTAATACGTCTCTGTCGAGCACCACCGAACAGGCTGTGCTATCTCCCCTGAGAAAAGATCATTAAAGAGTCAATTAAGAATTGGTTCTTAGTTCGTTGTAACACTGCGAACCAGATCATGAGTCGTGGAGACTATTTAAGAGAGAAAAACTATGTAGAGAAAAACTTGTTCATCGCTAGTTTCCGATGTAGATTCCCAACCCATGTTTTATACAACCAAGATCAGCCTTTAACATCTCAACACTACTATTTATAGCACCACCGGAGTGAAGTTAATGAAAGTGTTCTGTTCAGAAAAAAAAAAAAAAAAAAAAAAAACGGCTGCGTACACAAGGTGTGGCGACAGTCGCACTGACTGGTAGTAATTGGACCGAAGACAGGAACTGATACAACAGCCGAGGGTAATCTTGACAAAAGTTAATGGGGGAAAGAGGAGGAAACACCGGTTTCTCAACAGCCGAGGCTTTATCTCCGCCCTCGTCAGGGCCCTTCCAGCACAGCACAGCGGGGGGAGCCAAGAAGAGCTTGTCAGTATCAAATGAAAACGTCGACGTTATGCCACAACCACTTCATCACCCCGCCAACGACCACCACTACCTCGCCGACGGCCGCATCATCAGCCGTGGCCTCACGCACGGCCGACGCGGCCAGACTTTGGCCTGCACCTCGCGCTGCTCGGAACCGTGGGAACGGCAAGGCTGGGCTAATCTGGAAGCGATAAGCGGCGTGAGGAGAGTGGATGGCGGAGCCCCAATCAGCAGGAATTATGTGGGGGGTGCGCCTTGTTCCCACCGCCCGAGGGGGATAACTCACACTGCACCTCGGCTTCTCATCCTGTGTCTCGTGCCCGGCACGATGGCGCAGCGGGAACACACCTTGAGAAGGCTGAAGCGAAAGACAACCTGTGGCAGGTTGCTGCTTTGCCATGTGCAGGTGACTTTTTTTTTTTTTTTTTTGGTAACGCTTCTACGCGCGCGCTTTTACCGTGGTGTGTGTGTGTGTGTGTGTTTGTGCGTGTGTGTGTGTGTGTGTGTGTGTGTGTGTGTGTGTGTGTGCGCGCGCGCTTGCGGGTGCACGCCCGGTGTTTTGACTGATATGATGGGGTGATGTGATGGGAGTCTTCTTCAGTGTCGGGAGACAAGCTACTATCAGTATGATTGATGCGATTGATAGGCCGAAGGTGTCAGCCGAGGACGTCTGTGTAGTGTGGGACTGTGCCTGTGACAGCACTCTGTGCACCGCGTTCACTCCGTTTTTACCCCTTCACTGAGGGGAAACACAAGTTTGAAACTGGGTCTGGCATGATCTCTGTGGAATGACTTCTTCGAAGCGGTGTCCGCTGAGTGGGCGGACACTGGACTGCAGCTGGATGGAGTTTCGAGTCCACCTTCAGATATAAACGGGACCCCCCCCCCCCCCCCCCACCACCACCACCACCACCACACACTCCCCACTTTCCCCCTCCCTGTCGCATGCTCAGCATTGGAGGTGAGGGCGAGATGGGGCTCACAATTTCATTGTGTATTGGCGCGAAATCAGCGTACCTTGCCTTCTTGTGAAGGCGAAAAAAAAAAAAAAAAAAAAAAAACGCCGTCTGGCGTGGTTGGTTGTCTCTCTCTCTCTCTCTCTCTCTCTCTCTCTCTCTCTCTCTCTCTCTCTCTCTCTCTCTCTCTCTCTCTCTCTCTCTCTCCGAGAAAAAAGAGAGATGTCTAAACGGTTCGACCTTAAGAAATTTGACTTTAGTGACAAAAACAAAAAACAAAAAAACCCACTACAAACCAATAATGCATTCTCCAAGCCGCTGAAGTTCAAATGTGTGCGGGCTTGTTAATCATTGCTTTAAAAAAAAAAAAAAAAAAAAAAAAAAAAAAAAAAAAAAAAAGCATTTCCATCGCAGTCGCATACAATGTCAACCGGGTCCTGTAGTGCGTGTGTTCAATAGTACGGCTCCAGATTCACAATCAGACGTGTGCTGTTCGAATTCCAATGATGTTCGTCAACATAGACGTTAACATTTTCTCGTTCATGTTAGCGTGTTGTCGTTCTGGTGGTTTCAGTGTGGCGTCGGATACTCTCTCCCCATTCCAAACTCTACCCCCATTCTCTTTGGTGATCATCTACGTACTCTATGTCAGCTTTTGTGAGACATAAAACCTGAAAGGAACCAACCAATGGCAACTCCTGTGAAAGAAAAGCCGCTTTCTCCCTCGTCTTTGTGAATATACAGGTGATATATCAATAGGGAAGAAAGGGGATCGAGGCAGTAGCGAAGCACCCGTGGTATTCAGCCGGTCCTTCAAAGATCAGGCAAACGCAGAAGCGATCTCCAGCACCCTGGTCGTTGAATTGTATGTACTGAGTAGCGGTGGAAATTCCCAATAACAAGATAGGAATACATTTCCGAAGAAAACGTCACCGTATGCGTTCAGCCAAGATTGTCGTGTCCTCCGCTTTCCTACTGTGTATGTGTGTGTGTGTGTGTGTGTGTGTGTGTGTGTGTGCGCGCGCGCGCGTGCGTGCGTGTGTGTGTGTGTGTGTGTGTGTGTGCTTGATTTAAAAGTCACCAATGCTGCGAACCAGTAACGCTTGTAGTAGTTTGAGTTTCAATCTTACCCAGTGTGCCGACCACACACGACCCATTTAAGCCGGGTGTAGGCCCACGTAGTATAATGTAGGGGGAAAGAAGTGCCGGGTGTAGCACCAAAGAAGTGCCGGGTGTATGCCCACGTAGTATAATACAGGGGAAAGAAGTGCCGGGTGTAGGCCCACGTAGTATAATATAGGGGACAGAAGTGCCGGATGTAGGCCCAAAGAAGTGCCGGATGTAGGCCTACGTAGTGTAATGTAGGGGAAAGAAGTGCCGGATGTAGGCCCAAAGAATTGGAAAGGTGTAGGCCCACGTAGTGTAATGTAGGGGAAAGAAGTGCCGGATGTAGGCCCACGTAGTGTAATGTAGGTGGAAAGAAGTGCTGGGTGTAGGCCCACGTACTGTAATGTAGGTGGAAAGAAGTGCTGGGTGTAGGCCCACGTAGTGTAATGTAGGGGAAAGAAGTGCCGGATGTAGGCCCACGTAGTGTAATGTAGGGGAAAGAAGTGCCGGATGTAGGCCCTCGTAGTGTAATGTAGGGGAAAGAAGTGCCGGATGTAGCCCCACGTAGTGTAATGTAGGGGAAAGAAGTGCCGGGTGTAGGCCCACGTAGTGTAATGTAGGTGGAAAGAAGTGCTGGGTGTAGGCCCACGTACTGTAATGTAGGTGGAAAGAAGCGCCGGGTGTAGGCCCAAAGAAGTGCCGGATGTAGGCCCACGTACTGTAATGTAGGGGAAAAGAAGTGCCGGGTGTAGGCCCTCGTAGTGTAATGTAGGGGAAAGAAGTGCCGGATGTAGGCCCACGTAGTGTAATGTAGGGGAAAGAAGCGCCGGGTGTAGGCCCTCGTAGTGTAATGTAGGGGAAAGAAGTGCCGGATGTAGGCCCACGTACTGTAATGTAGGGAGAAAGAAGTGCCGGATGTAGGCCCTCGTAGTGTAATGTAGGGAGAAAGAAGTGCCGGATGTAGGCCCACGTAGTGTAATATAGGGGAAAGAAGTGCCGGATGTAGGCCCAAGTAGTGTAATATAGGGGAAAGAAGTGCCGGATGTAGGCCCACGTAGTGTAATATAGGGAAAAGAAGTGCCGGATGTAGGCCCTCGTAGTGTAATATAGGGAAAAAAAGAAGTGCCGGATGTAGGCCCCGTCGTAGTGTAATGCCGGGGGGAAGAAGTGCCGGATGTAGGCCCAAAGAAGTGCCGGATGTAGGCCCACGTAGTGTAATGTAGGGGAAAGAAGTGCCGGATGTAGGCCCACGTAGTGTAATGTAGGGGAAAGAAGTGCCGGATGTAGCCCTCGTAGTGTAATGTATGGGGAAAGAAGTGCCGGATGTAGGCCCACGTCCTGTAATGTAGGGGGAAAGAAGTGCCGGGTGTAGGCCCTCGTAGTGTAATGTAGGGGAAAGAAGTGCCGGATGTAGGCCCACGTAGTGTAATGTAGGGGAAAGAAGCGCCGGGTGTAGGCCCAAAGAAGTGCCGGATGTAGGCCCACGTACTGTAATGTAGGGGGAAAGAAGTGCCGGGTGTAGGCCCTCGTAGTGTAATGTAGGTGGGAAAGAAGTGCTGGGTGTAGGCCCACGTACTGTAATGTAGGGGGAAAGAAGTGCCGGATGTAGGCCCTCGTAGTGTAATGTAGGGGAAAGAAGTGCCGGATGTAGGCCCACGTACTGTAATGTAGGGGAAAGAAGTGCCGGATGTAGGCCCTCGTAGTGTAATGTAGGGGAAAGAAGTGCCGGTGTAGGCCCTTGTAGTGTAATGTAGGGGAAAGAAGTGCCGGATGTAGGCCCACGTAGTGTAATGTAGGGGAAAGAAGTGCCGGATGTAGGCCCCTCGTAGTGTAATGTAGCCCAAAGAAGTGCCGGATGTAGGCCCACGTACTGTAATGTAGGGGGAAAGAAGTGCCGGGTGTAGGCCCCTCGTAGTGTAATGTAGGAGAAAGAAGTGCCGGATGTAGGCCCTCGTACTGTAATGTAGGTGGAAAGAAGTGCTGGGTGTAGGCCCTCGTAGTGTAATGTAGGGAGAAAGAAGTGCCGGATGTAGGCCCTCGTAGTGTAATGTAGGGGAGAAAGAAGTGCCGGATGTAGCCCAAAGAAGTGCCGTAGTGTAATGTAGGGAAAGAAGCGCCGGATGTAGGCCCACGTAGTGTAATGTAGGGGAAAAGAAGTGCCGGGTGTAGGCCCCCAAAAGTGTGCCGGTGTAGGCCCAAAGAAGTGCCGGGTGTATGCCCGCGTAGTACAATGTAGGGGGAAAGAAGTGCTGGGTGTAGGCCCACGTAGTGTAATGTAGGGGAAAGAAGTGCCGGGTGTAGGCCCACGTAGTGTAATGTAGTGTAATGCCGGGGGCCCAAGTGTAATGTAGGGGAGGGTGACGGGTGTAGGCCCACGTAGTGTAATGTAGGGGAAAGAAGTGCCTGGGCGAACGATCCATACATATCAAACGCCGTGAAAAGTAGCGTTGACTGAATGACTTCTTGCTTATCTGCTTACTTGTTTCCTTACTTTCTTGCCTACTTGCTTGCCTACTTGCTTGCTTGTGTACCATCTTGCTTACTTACCCTATATTTTCTTACTTCACAGTTTCTTACAAACTAATTTACTCATGTTCTTACTTCTTACTTACTAGCTTACCTGCTTTTTAATGCTCAACAATTAAGTAGTGGGGAAAACAAGTGCAGGTTAACAATTCTTCCATCATTATAATAATGACTTGGCAAAGACTTGAAATTAAAAAAAAAAAAAAATGAAGATGGAGAAAATGGGAAAATATATAATATGAAATATGAAAACCCATCACTAGCTGCATGAGGGAACAATTCTTCCATCATTATAATAATGACTTGGCAAAGACTTGAAATTTAAAAAAAAAATGAAGATGGAGAAAATGGAAAAAATATATAATATGAATATGACAACCCATCACTAGCTGCATGAGGGAACCATCGCTATCCCTCTCGAAGGCAGATCTATATGTAATGCCTGCGCCTAGGCCTTTCGTCCGCTGGATCGGACTCATCAGGGAGACACGGCTGATCGTGTCTGTGCTCTTGGCGTCACATAGAGACGCACCACAGTCCGTAATTCTGTAGTGTTCTCACCACCAAGGGTTCAAAAGAGAATCCAACAGCACCCCCAAAGCAACTTACTTTTTTTTTTAATCTAATTTCTTTTCTGTTACTTCTTACTATTTACTTGCTTACTTTTTAAGTTTGTTCCTTACTTACAGAGGCCTTTTCCTCAAATGAAGCACGAGAGGTCAAAGACATGTAAGTCGTTGCACGACATGTGCGGCAAAAAGAAGAAAAAGCAAGACTGACTGACGCGCACCTGAAGCATATAAAAGCAATGTAGTCTGTGCGACACACACTTGTAGTGAAAAAGCAGCGCAGACACATGTAGTTAAAAAGTGGCGCTTTCTGAACGACACACGTAGTAAACAGTAATGCCTTCTGAACAATACACATAACTGCTGAATGACACACAAAGTAGAGTCAGTCGAATGACACCCTTCGTAGAGTAGTGTTGGGTGAACTACACACGTAGTTAAAGGTAAGTTTTGCCAGAACGATGCACGCAGCAAAATGTCGTGTCGTGTGAATGGCGCACATATCATAAAGTACTGCTGGTGGAATGACGCGTGTGGTAAGAGTGGCCCTGGCTGAACGGCCCTAGTGGCTAAAGTTAGTATTGGCTGAGAGTATGAATAGACGAACACTAAAGTGTGTGTGTGTGTGTGTGTGTGCGTGTGTGAGCGCACTAAAGTATATATAGCGGCACGTGTAGCACCAACTGACGGACACACACCATCAAAACTTTACAGTAATAATGTTTTGTGAAGAACCCAACGCAGTAGAAAGTAGGAAAGACGTCGTGTTAGCTGAACGCACACACGGGACGCTTTTCGTCCAAGCCGGTGAAGCGCGAGGGTGTGTGATATGCCGGTTGTGATGTGTTTCACGTGCCGCTATCTGCGGGGGCTTCTCATTTCCTTCTCTGACAGATCGAAAATTCATCTGGTGCAGTTATTGCTGTGTCGGCCATGTCCCTTTCTTCATGGGTTTTCTTATCTCGCTTTTATTCCTTTCCTGTTTCGTTTTACAAATGCTCCTTTTTCATATTCTGCAGGCTTGTTTCCCTTTTTTTTTTCATATTCCCTGGGCTTGTTTCTTTTTCGTTTTAGGTGTTGTTGGTAGTGGGCTTTTTAAAAAAATTGTTTGTTTGCTAGTTTTGCTTGTGTGTGTGTGTGTGTGTGTGTGTGTGTGTGTGTGTGTGTGTGTGTGTGTGTGTGAGCGTGTGTCTGTGTGTGTGTGTGTGTTTGTGTTCTGTTTTTTGTTTGTCAATAATCCAGCATTCTTCCTTGCTCAGTGACGAAAATAGGGTGGCTGATTAGGACATATCCTTTCTCTGTGTGTTTGTGTGTAAACAAACGCGCGGGTTGTTAATGTGTGTGTGTCTGTGTTTGTGTGTCTGCCTGTCTGTGAGAAAGAAAGAGAGAGAGAGAGAGAGAGAGAGAGAGTGTGTGTGTGTTTTAATTGATAAATAAGCCTGTATTACTGGCTGGATTTCAGACCAAACTGAACTACGCAGTGGCAGTAGTGACAAACATGAAATCGAAAGCAACAATATAGTAGTAGTAAATGCGGACACCTATAGTCGCATATAACAGGTGATCGTAATAATTTAAACTCGCATATAATCGAGAATCGTAACACATTTATACTCGCATACACTCGAGGATTGTAACACGAGGTTCACATGAATAGATGAAAAGTGCCGACGCTAGTGAGGCGGTCGTTTGAAGGCGGGATTTAAAAGTGAGAGAGAGAGAGAAAGAGATGATAGAAAACGTGATTTTAGCCCACTGTTAACAAAATCTTTATTAAAAAAAAAAAAAACTTTTTCCAAATAAATGTTAGCAGAAACCCTATGATGAATCGGAAAGTTTGCAGAAACTTCGTAGGTTGAAATATTCAGACTACGAACTTCTGTCATTCACGCTAGAAGTTTTCAAATAAGCTTACATTTACCGTACAAAGTTAAACTGACCAAAGGTGTGGGCTCGATTTTTTTTGGAGCGCTCTTCTCACGTGGAATGTTTCCAGTGGCAGCCCACACACACCCTAAGGCCGAATACCAGAAATCGTATTCAGCACCACAAACATGGCAGATTTTACGCTCGACGTACAAAGATCCCCCACTCTCTGTCCGGGAGAAGCGAAGAGGAGGGGAGTATGTATGGGGGGAGGGAGGGGGAGGGAGAGGGGTAGAGGACAAACACAAGATCATTCATCTTTTCAGGGCTGTTCCAACAGGGCCAGACCTGTGACTGTTAGCTCTGGCACTGCCAAGCACTGTCCGCCATTGAAGCTTGTGGAAGGTGTGAAAGGAAGAAGGGAGGCCATCGACAACTTCCTGTCGATGTAGGGACTGCCGATCCACTGTGGACACAGTTTTTTTTTTTTTTTTTTTTTTTTTTTTTTTTTCCCAATGGGAAGTCCGAGTCAGACGTTATGTGGACAAAGCGACGCGTTCAGAAGTATGTCTGAAAGCTTTTTGAACAAGAAAACGCAGGGCGGAAAAAAATAAAACGTTTCCTCCACTCTAAACTAAATGGTAAATTCGACATGTCCGTCTGTTGAGGAAGTTTCATGGTATTTTCGTCTGTGTGTCTTGGTTTATCTGCATGCTAGCTGATGGACAGAGCTGAATCAAAGTTGCCAGTGTGAAAACCTGTTTCTTCAAGTTGACACTGGCCACATGCAATTCCAGATTTCTGCCTCGACGGGAGCGGAACGGGCGGTTGGATGGTCTCTGTTTTTTTTTAAAAAATACGTTTGTCGATCAGACGATTTTTGACTGTTTGTCAATCAATTGATTTATGAAAGGTTTGTTGGTTTGCTTACTTTTTAATACGTTTGTCGGCCTGCAGAGTTTAATGTCTTTCAGTCAGTTGATACATAACAATACCTTTGTCTGTCTATTGGTTTTTGATAGACTTTCGTCAGTCTGTTGGTTTTAAATGATTTCAGTTTACAGCTTTTGTTTGTATCTTTATCAAAGTCAATCGAAGTTACTCTATTATATTTTTACATCTTTGTCGGCCTAGATACTCACCACCTACTGTTCTCTCAATGTGAATGTTCTCCACATGCCCATGTCTTCACACACACACACACACACACACACACACACACACACACACACACACACACACACACACACACACACACACACACACACACACACACACACAC
>JADBJO010001887.1:280808-285808 GCA_016801955.1 Conus betulinus
ACAAACTTTGGTCACCTGTGAATATTTCTGCCAAATACTACAATAATAGTTCCCAGTAAAGCCAATACCTCATACATTGCTTCTCTGACTGAATCAAACATTATTCAGGTGTACTAGAGCGGGTAAAAAATGGGGGGAAAGTACAAGAGATGCTGCTTTTTTCATTTTGGAAATGGATTTGATATTCTTTGGTTGGAAATGAAAGTCTTGTAAGCTGTACGGAAATGGAAATGTCGGACACTTAAGTTTAGCTCAAGTTTAATTGTGATATCTAAGCCGACCGCAAAGGACCTGGTTGGGGGGGAAAGGCCCCACCCTACACAAGAAACAAACAACGATGACGTTATGTCAGACAGTTGATCATCACTCTTCTTAACTGGAGGTGCGGATGCTGCTGTTGAAAATCTAATGATTGACAACTAATTGAAAATCGAAGGATGTGTCTCTGTAAAGAAATATAACTGCACGTGCTGTATAAGGATGACTGATGCGCCGTATGATTAATGTTATTTACTTTCTACTTATTCATTTTCTAAATTACTCACTTGATTGTCCTTGTATTGATCCTTCTGTCCCAGGGGATGTGCTGCAGTAATTACGCACTTGTTTGAACACAGGAACAGTTATGATGACACTGGGGTGTGGTCTCCCACGATGAGAATTTCACATATCCCCTACCGGGGTGGCCTATACATGAAACTGTCTGTTGCATCCAGGGTAAAAGTTTTGATCATTCACCACTTCTGTCAACAAATCAGTGATTCAGTGTTAGAGAGTGTGTTTATTGTCTTGATGGAGAATCTAACAGAATAACTCTCCCTTTAGTTGTTTTCGCTGTGTGGTTATTGAAAGGGAGGGTTTTTTTTTTATGTCACCTGCTACCAGTGAAGAGGGGAACACGCTGGGTGTCAGTGGCCTTTATTCAACACTAGTTCTCAAACATCGTCAGATCTTTTTGTCAAGAACAAAGTTCAGTTTATTCAAAAGATATCAAAATAGTATTCATTTGCTGACGTAACATTCACAATGACTATTGTCTATGTAGTCGACCTTAAAGTACTTGACGGTTATACTTTTTCTTCCCAAGGGGCTTTACCTAGCGGCTTCTGTAAACGTGAGCTCTAACAAAAAAACTTTTAAGATGTACTGAGGAGTGTTTGAAAAGTGCCTGCTAGCAGTCAGTAAAAGTGTTCAGAGGATGCTTATCACAGCTCACTCATCACGTGGGTTCTGTGATGTACTAGGGGGATACTAGTCTTCCACTACGCCCCCTGAGCCCCTATGTCCCGTTAGAGTCCACAGGACCGTACGCAGTCAGTTGAAGTGGGTGGCGGGGGAAGTGAGAAACGGAACAGCGGGCTTGTCGCTGTCTTATCTACGTTGGGCAGCGCGATGCTGACAAGCCTACCAGCAAAAAAGGCAAAGGGAAATGAATGAGTTGTCCGGACACCGTGTGATCTCTGTGACAGAGAGGAAGATGCACGTTTTGCAGCACAGACAGAACAAACAATGGTCCCGACCTCCCGCCATCCATCACGGCAGCTGAACAGCTCGGTGCTGGCGAAGGACAGGCAACACGCCAGGTCTTGGCACGGCGTTATTTTTCACAAGCGGAGCGCAGGAATTAGCTCACAATCAGGACAGGCGAAACACCGGGTCACGATCGCCGCCATCACTCAAAATTTTGTTCACCAGACAGACGGCGCCACAGGCATGAGCATGCGCAGTTGTGCAGAATGAAGGAGGACTTCCGGATGATGCCGCGCACCGGACTGGACACAGGAAGGGGGGAAGGAAAGTGAATGGGGGCGGTGCCATTGTCAGCACCTGACTGTCCATGACATGAAGGGGAAGGGGCTGACGAGTCTCCGATCCGTCCGCAAGTTTTTCAGCCGGACGTTTAAACAGCAGTAGGCTTACCATTCTTCTACCTATGTGATTACCACTTAAACTGATCTAGTTGCAAAGTGAACGACTGCAGGCGGAAATCTAAACAAATCTTAAATAAATGTTAGCAAACCGCCCAGAGAAACGCGGACAAACGAGTGACAAGACAAAACAATGACTGATTTTGTCTTGTGACTCGTTTGTCCACGTTTCTCTGGGCGGTTCGCTAACATTCATTGCAGAATTACTTAAATTGATTCGTCTCAACCGGAATGGAATCCTCGCTGCTGACACATAAAAGTTTTAAATGTGACCTCAGTACACATCGTTCTACTTTCGATTGCAGTTACAGTGTCAAGAGCATCAAATGTTACTTTTCCATTTCAAAAGAACATTCGTGCACCTCACAAATTCAGTTTACCAACGACTGATACCCATCAGCATGGATTTACACATTTGTTCTCAATAGTTCAAAGTCTGCTCACTTTAGGGTGATTTAGACGCACACGCGTGTACAAAATAGGTGTATAAAAGCACGATTTTACCGTAACAGATAAACGGGCGTCCATAACAATGGATCTGACAGATTACGGGGAATTATGTAAGACACTAGGGCTAAACTGTGTGTGTGTGTGTGTGTGTGTGTGTGTGTGTGTGTGTGTGTGTGTGTGTGTGTGTGTGTAGACAGACATACAGACAGACAGACAGAGAGAGAGAGAGAGAGGAGAGAGAGAGAGAGAGAGAGAGAGATCATGGGCCCTTTCCCCAAAACACAAGTGTCCTCTAAAGTTATGTATTTTTGCTCACCGTGAATTCATGTTTGCTCCATTTCCTCTTCGGAAATTCAAGATTTATGGGAACAGTGTCCAGTGTTTTGAACTTGGGACGTTCTAAGAGCAGCTTTTTATCCTTCTCATCATCGGGAAACCAGGATCCAGTAGCTGGCCTGATGAGCTCTTGACAGAGCGAAACACATGTCGGTTGCTGGTCCTGTCGCCCTCCGCTTTAGAGGAACTATACAACACACAGAGCACTCACTGGAGAAGCATTTTTGCGGTTCTCTCATGCTCCCCCCCCCCCTTCCCCCAAATCTTTTGAAAGTTGCATGTTTAACCGGGACAGATTTTTAGGTTTGCTCCACTTCCTATACATAAACTGAAGACATATGTGCCCAGATCTTGTTATAGTACATAGACAGATAGATACATAGATAGTTACATTGATTGATAGATAGACAGACAGACAGAAAGCTAGATAGATAAACAGATAGACAGTTAGATGGATAGATAGATAGACAGATAGATTATACGTACATAGATACACACACATACACACATACATACATACATAGATACATACATACATACATACATACATACATACATACATACATACATATATACATACATACAATACATACGTACAAACATACATACATACATACATACATACATACATACATACATACATACATACATGTACATATGTAAAAAGCCACCAGCCACAATTCACAGGCGGGTCCAAAAGGAATAACTAATGGGTTATACTTACTTGGGTTATGTGCCCAGCTTCATCATCAAATATCCACTTACTTGGGTTATGTGCCAGCTTCATCATCAAACATCCACTGACTTGGGTTATGTGCCCAACTTCATCATCAAACATCCAGTGCAGCGCTGACGTGATCCTGACTGCTAGGTTCAGACCAAGACAAAGTCCATTACAAAGTTGTAAATATGAAAAGCACAAGTGTCCTGACTCTAGAAACTACATAATCATGATTAATTTGGACTAATTGCATGATTTATTCGATTGCTGAAAGCATTTTAAAACTTTGTGGTCATCGATTGACGAAGTTATTTGGGTAGTTTTCTGTGAGCATAAAACATTTGTATGAACTGAGAAATCAACAAACATCAAAAGAAAACTGTAGCAAAAATTAAGACATAAGTTCTGAGCGGTCAAACATACCTGTGTGCTTCGTTTATTACATATGGAAACGAACCGAAAAAAAAAAAATTCTGTCTGAGCGGAGTTGAATATTCCACGCACACGACATCACGTCACAGTTTCGGCCATCCTTGTTTTCAATATTGATTCGTGGCAGGCGGAAACTTTCTGTCGCAATCTTTTTTTTTGTTTCTTTAAGGTTTTATGAAGTGCCCCACCACAGATCATCGTGGCAGTGAGGCGTAAAATTGGAAAATATGTTTATCAAATCATAGTTCTTGTTTTTGAATCGTTGGATATTAAACAGTCAATTGCCGGTCGCTGCTGAACGGGAGTCTTCGGAACAACAAAACTCATGTTCTGATTGTAACAGTTTGGTGTTGTGAAATTAAATCCATGATGTAGATCTTCCAAAAGGAGGAATGAGAGACGCTTTGACAGCATGCATCAACATGTTCAATACCATATTTTTTTTTTTAAATCTTACTTGAGGAGGAAAAACGAAATCGTACGTCATCTATTATCGTCACATTTTGTGTAACGTCCCCTTTTGGGCTAAATCTGCATATTTCAAATTCTCGTGATGCTTATTTGTCTTTCAGCTAAGGCGAAATATAACGTGCTACCTTTCCATAATCTTTCGTTTGCAGAAAATTAACTGAGGTCACTCCTCCTCCTTACTCACAAGATCTTGGATCTCTACCCCCCACCCCCCTCCCTCCTCCAAGAGAATGAAAATGCCTCCGCCTGCCAATCAGAGGACGATGTTATTTTGGATACACGAAGACAAAAAATAATGTCTGAATATAATTCAGAAAAATCTTTTCGTTGACCTCCACCTATTCAGGACAACATTTTTCTTCTTTCTCTAAAAATAAAAAAATGTACAAATTTCAAACGAAAAAAATTCTTAATTAGACACTGACTTGTTTAAACATCGCCTTTGGCGGATTTCTATGTCGTTTATGTATACATTTTATCGTGTACGTCAGGCTACTGGATTCGTCCAATTCTGTTAATTTCCTTCCGAGTGGGAGATGGAGACATTGGCGTTCATCTAGTGCCACACGTACACTACACACACGCACGCACACACACACACATACACACACACACACACGCGCGCGCGTGCGCGCGCGCGCGCGCGCGCGCGAGCGCATGCA
>JADBJO010001887.1:290808-295808 GCA_016801955.1 Conus betulinus
GTGATAATGCCTGTTTTGTTGTTGTTGTTGCTGTTGTTGTTGTTGTTGTTGTTGTTTTAAAGAGTTCTGATGTCTTTTGAAAGAAATCCTCAGTTTGAAAACGACATGACCTTGCAGTAGGGATTCAAGGGAGGGTGAACTTGGGTGGAAGAGTGAGAGGGGTGGAGAAGTGAAGCGTGTGTCACGTGACGGATCATGTGTTTATAGTCTTAATTCCCTGCCCAGTCCGTCAAGCCGTCAGGCAGCGGATGACGAGGTGTCTTCGGTCTCCATAAAACCCATCAACTCATGTTGATGGAACCTGGCAGTTATGGACAATTACGAGTTTCGCGCTCTTTTTTTTACGATTTCCTCCGCGGAGGGAGTTATTTTCATCGTGAAAAGGACCCCTACAACATGAACATAATTTTCATATGGCATTTACACCCCTCTTTCATTCTGATGTGTGTCATGAGCTTCCGACATCCACATGACAAGTTTGACAGGTTCTGGCACCGATTGTCCAGTGCACAGTGCGTGGAAATAAACTGAATATTAACTGTGAAAGAGCATGCCGCTAGAACGACGTTTGCACTGAAGTGAACGAGAACGATTGTTATTATCGGTGATTAATGTCATCAGTTGTCAAAGCTACATGCTTATGCATGAGTTGTAATGATTGATTAAATGCTTGACTACGTTCGCAGTTTAATATCACAGTGGAAGGAAGACACTGGTGTTTCAGAAAAACTATGTTTAGGGTTCATCATCATTTTTTGTTGGAAAATAATGTTTAGGGTTCATCATTATTTTTGCTGGAAAATTATGTTTAGGGTTCATTGTTATTGTTTTGTAGGAAAATTATGTTTGGGGTACACATCATTATTTTTTGTTGGAAAATTATGTGTAGGTTTCATCATTATTTTTTGTTGGAAAATCATGTTTAGGGTTCATCATTTTTTTTTTTTTTTTGTAATAGAAGGTATTCTTTTCGTAGAGAAGATGAAAAAACATGAAGTCTTTTTGGCACTAGTAAAGTTTAACCCCCCCCCCCCCCCCCCCCCCCCCCCCCCCCCCCTCTCTCTCTCTCTCTCTCTCTCTCTCTCTCTCTCTCTCTCTCTCTCTCTTATATCGTTTTCAAAACTTCTCAACACTATTGATTGATAATAATATTACTTGTGGTTATACGATTTTTCTGTGATAGATCTGTAATAATGCATTGTGATTTCATGCTCTTGCTATCATCTGTGACTGTGTTTCTTATCAATGACGTAATGTTAGCACCTATCACTATCCCTCTGGGGTTTGAAGAATTCTTGCTTGGATGATTCTTTCCCCGGGAGGTGGGGGTGGGGGGTGTCATGCGCCCCGAAAAAAAAAATATATATATATATATATATATATGTGTGTGTGTGTGTGTGTGTGTGTGTGTGTGTGTGTGTGTGTGTGTGTGCGTGCGTGCGTGTGTGTGTGTGTGTGTGTGTGTGTGTGTGTGTGTGTGTGTGTGTGTGTGTGTGTGTGTGTGTGTGTGTGATTTTCCCATTTTGCGCACTTTGAACCGGCAGGCCTGCTAAAACCATTGCTTGCAGATACTGGAAGTGTTTTTAGGAGAACTTTAACTGAGTGATTGAAAACTCTCCTTTACAAGGCGCTTTTCCTCAGTGATCAGTGGTTTTTTTAATAGTAATTTGTACTCTTGGGAAACGTGAGACTGCATGTCACATTGACTAGCAGCTGACTAGCTAGAGGGAGAGAGAGACACATTCAGGAAAAGGAGAGATTAGTGAAGAGGAGACGAACTAGACGTCTGTGAGAGAGTTGAAATATCACTTTTTTTTTTTCTGTCCCAACCTCTGCGCCACCTCAGAGGCAGTGCACCCTCGCCGCTCATTCCGACACCCCGTTCACAGCCACAGCCCGGTCGATCCCACCGCAGCCCCGGCACCGGCAATCCACAGGGAGCAGTCAATGTCAAGTCGTCAAGAGGAAACCCACTGGAGGAGACACTGCACTGCTGCCGAGTCACTTCGGCGGTGTTCAGTGGCGCCTAGTCGCGGAGCCGGCGTCAGTGAGCTCTCCCTCCGAAGGGCTCTCAACTATTTTTGTAGGCGCGCGTATAATATTGATCCTTGGATGAGTATGGGATGTGTGAACATGTATACTAATTTTCAATACAAGCTTTTTACCACGATCTCGAATTTCGATCTGTTTATTCTCGTTTTGGTCGTGATCGGAATCATTTTCAAATTCTATCCCGTTCACACATCCGAAAGGTAAAATATGGATCCTGTGATCGATTGTCAAGTAAGTTATTAATTCAGATTACTAATAGAGAGCCTTGTATTTCAAGGGTGAGCACCCTGTACGTTGGAACTATTACTTGGACGAAGCCCCTTGCCGTCCTTCACAGCCCTTGAGAAGCTTTGGAATGTCTGCTGTCGAGATCAATTATTACTGGAAATTTGATGTGATGATTGGCCTCACAGAAAGAATGTGTGATTTTTGGTGACTGAAAGAGAGTTATTTTTTCTTTGGAATTTTTTTTCCAAATTGGGTTTTGTGAAATCACAATGGTTTGCGGTTTATGTAAGGCAAATTGGCCGTCTGTATGACCTGAAAAAGAAGTCTGTGAAATGGGCAGATGAACTGAGGTCAGTGTGACCCTAGATATGTTTCTTGCGAGAACAGTATTAAAACTTTGAATAAAAGGACGTCGTGTTGAATCACATATTGGAAAAGGAAAAACGAGAAACGAGAAAATTCCCCCCCCCCCCCCCTCCCGCACTAAAAGAAGTGAGGCACAAACAGAAAGAAAGAAAAAGACAAAAAGAGATTATCCGGGGAGAAACATAAAACTGTTTTCTGGTTTGTTATGTTGAAAAAAAGGAGTCCGACTTGTGGCTGCGTGCGGGGCGCATGACTGTCTCTGTGTGCACGTGAGTGTGGACATGGGCACCGTCGCGCGACACTCGTCCTTTTTGTACTCCCAGTGACATGGAGTATCTTTACGATGGAAACGAAAAAAAAGCTCTGCGTGTGTCTGTGTGTCTGACTGTCTGTGTTTCTGTCCGCGGTCAAAATGCGTTTCCACTCGCTCCAGACAAAAGTTCTGGGCAGATCTTCCTGAAAATTTGTAGGTATGTTCATTATGGGTCACGGAGGATGCCCGATGTTTTTATTTTACCAGAGAATAGCCGTTACTAACGACGACTATAACGGCCCAAAACGGTTTTACTTCTTTAAGGAATATCTCAGAAGTACTTGGTCGATATCTTATCTCAGTGACGAAATACATTATGACACATGTTTGATTGTGACGTGTGTGTGTGTGTGGTGTGTGTGTGTGTGTGTGTGTGTGTGTGTGTGTGTGTGTGTGTTTACACGTGCATTCAAGATAAACCAGGAATACGTTCATATGCTTTGCGTCTTGTTCGCTTTAGTTTTGTTTCATATGGCAAAAAACTCTCTCTCTCTCTCTCTCTCTCTCTCTCTCACACACACACACACACACACACACACACACACACACACACACACACACACACACACACACACATCCCAGCCATATGTTGTGGCTCAGTACGTGACGAGTGAAGGCCTTGCCATAGCGAGTGGAAGGCAACGGTCTGGAAGTAAGGAACGAGGCAAGCCTCCGTGACGACAGGTGGGGACCCAGGTCGTAAAGATGCAGCCAGACACTGCCGCACCCCCCCCCCTCCCCCCTCCCCCCTCCCCTTCCACCTCTACTCAAGGACGGGACAGAATGGGGGAGAGAGGTGGTGGTGGTGGTGATGGTAGTGTGTGGAGTAGAGGGGGGGGGGGGGGGGGGGGGGGGGGTTAAAGAGGAATTTGTCCTCCTTACGTGAAGGGCACAAGTGAGTTGTGAATCTTGGACACGGGCATAGCAGAGAATGAATGAATGATGATGATGATGATGACCATGATGACGATAATGATGATGACAACGACGACGACGACGACGACGACGACGATGATGATGATGATGATGACGGCGACGATGACGGCGACGATGACGGCGACGATGCCGACGACGACGACAATTATAATATATATAAAAATAATGACCGCAACAACAACCACAACGCCAACAATAACGCCAACAGCAACAACAAAAAAGATGATGATAATGATGATGGTGATGATGATGATGATGATGATGATGATGATGATGATGATCACGACGACGACGACGACGACGACGACGACGACGACGACGACGACGACGACGACGATGATGATGATAATGATGATGATGATGATGATGATGATGATGATGAAAAACAATAAAACGATAATAACGATAATTTATACGTGCCTACCGTACACGTAGCGTTTTAGGGTACACTGAAAATAAAAAAAAAATAAAACAAAAGAAACACTCATTCATAAATTTCTCTGCACAAACATAAATAAAACGCCTGTAGCACGTGGTATGTCCCCTAGACGAGGGCAAGAGAGGCTTTTAAGGATGGGTTTAGACAAGAAAAGCGAAAAAAAAAAAAAGCTATGAAGGCCACCTAGATTAAAGGGAGAGAAGTGGACGACGAATGCGGGAGGGAGGGAGATGGGGGGTGGGGTAGGGGTCGGGGCTGAGGAGCAGTGTGAAATCCCAAGCTGGGCAGCAGAATGGGAGAATACTCTGACATTGTTATCTCGAGAGAGGGGTGATGGGAGGGCAGGCGGAGGTAGGGATGACAAAGATGGCGGTTATTTGCAGAAGAGCGGAGGGAACGTCAGGGGAGATAAATTTGCAGCAGTTCAGACAGATAGGTCGGAGCGGAATTAACTAATGATTTGTAGATCTAGTTGCAAAATGAGGCGACTTGAGGCGGGGAAATCTAAACAAATTTGAAAAGGTATAGATAAAGCATCGTCAAGAACAGAAACAAACACAAAAAACTGTACACAAGCGAATCACATGACAAAAAACAACGTCGATTCAGCGCCTGTCTTGCGCCGAATTGGATGAAGATAAGTGATTGCTAGTTCATTTTCGTTGT
>JADBJO010001887.1:300808-303308 GCA_016801955.1 Conus betulinus
TGGCAGATTTGAATTTGGATGAACTTTTCTTAAGAAAAGCTCTGGTGGTCACTCGTTGAAGAACGATTGATGAATTAATGTCTGTAACATCCTGCCATGTGATTTGAACGTGTTAAATGTTCAATGTTGGATCAGTTATTCTTCTGATGTATGACCACAGTGAGTTCTAGGTGAAGAGATTGTCAGTGGGTTTGTTTTAAAGCTGTTGATCTAAACCCACAACTTGTATCAGCACATTATCTTGTGAAAACAGTTTTTCAATATGTGTAGTCATCTCCATAGGGTTTTTCCCTTCTCACCCCCTCTTCTCACCTCTTAAAACGTCTCTCCCAAAACGTCCATATTTTTACTCCACAAGAAGCTGATAAGGTGGCTGAATATTCTACCCTCTATCAGAGTTTTAAACAACCGACAGCCCTCCAAACAAATCTCCCCACTTAAAAGGGTGAGAAATATATCCCTCAGGTCTTGCTGGTCGGGAAGGAACTCGCATCTCAGCACATACTCCATCACAGTATGTCAGTCTGTATACTTTTCTCCATGCAATACACAAATCAGGCCACAAAAACTAAACACGTTTTTCCATGAAAGGTCAGCAGCCTGGAAGCTCATAACGGATGAAGTGGGTATTAAGGAGCAGGTGTTGAATTTGTCCAGGTTAGAACAGGCGTGCTGCGGCAGACAGGAGCATGGTGATAAACAGAAGAACAGATTGTCGCCACTGTGGAACAGCACTTCTTGTCAGTTATAATAGCTGCGGCGGGATGTGTTACATTGTCGGTGTTCCAAGTTTGACAGTACACAGCATCAAGTATGCATGGAACAGAACTGACAGGCCAACTGTGACGACTTCCAGTATAGCTGATTTACGCTGGACATGTTCTGTTAGGTGTGTGAAAGTGACGATTTTACTGGATTAAAATGGCTCCATTGTGGAAAGTTTTCACACAGCTAAAATGTTCAATTATATGTGTTTGCAACTGTTTTTTGTGTTACCTGTGGGACTTAAGCAAAAATTTTCTCCTGACCAATGAGATTCCAAAGAAGATCAAAGCAAGTCAACTAAACTCTCAGTCGTGTTAATGACAAAAA
Source organism: Conus betulinus (assembly GCA_016801955.1). Classification (NCBI taxonomy): domain Eukaryota; kingdom Metazoa; phylum Mollusca; class Gastropoda; order Neogastropoda; family Conidae; genus Conus; species Conus betulinus. The sequence goes on from JADBJO010001887.1 coordinate 301,901, forward strand.
TCGTACGTGAGTTTTTATTACTACAAAAATAAATCAAAGTTGTTGAGCGATGTACAATCTATTTCTTTCACTTTCGATGGCATGCATAAAATAGTAAGATTCGATTTACTCATGTATAAACTGCGTCTCAGCAAAGAAGCAAAATGTTAGCCCAAGTTCTTCTCTTTCAAGTGAGCAGAACAAAAACTGTGTGTTTAAACTGAGAGAAAGAACACAACAGAGTCACTGCATTTCAATCCATGGTACAAACGATGAGCAATCTCAGTCACATTCTTGTTGATGGTAGCTCCTCCAGGTGGTATGTTCAGCTCCATGAGGACTCGCGCATGAATCACTAAAGTTAAACACCAAAGCAAGGTTTGTTTGCAGTGCAAAATGCACTAAAGTTAAACACCAAAGCAAGGTTTGTTTGCAGTGCAAAATGCACTAAAGTTAAACACCAAAGCAAGGTTTGTTTGCAGTGCAAAATGCCCTGCCATGCAAAAGCAAAACAAAACAATAAATCAGCAAAATAGCCCATTTCCAACTGTTTTTTTTTTTTACACATTGTAATGAAAAAATGCTGCCGGAAGAGAAGAGACGATTCAAACTCAACATTGTCGATTTTTCCAAATATGGCCCACAACTCTCCTCTCCACATCATGAAAGGAAACAATGGAATTTGCGAATCCAAGTCCCACCTTTCGTTACTCGGGACACATCATTCAGGCCACGGTGCAGAGCCACAGCAGTCCCCCAACAGGATCCACCAGCCAATCAGCCCAGAGCCTGTCTTCACCCGTGATTGACATCTTGACGAATGAACACCCGCCATCGCCCACACCCTTTATTTGAAGATCGCTGGATACACTGTCCCACACACACACACACACACGCACACAGCCTTCGCAGCAGAGCCACTTTTCCAATTTGATTAAAATGTCGCGTAGTGTAAAAGGCCATCTTCTTGGCTGGGTCTATCAATGATTTTCAGAAGTGGAGCCTGCTGTATGTGTTCTGCAGGAAAGTATTGCTGGCCTGTCTTTCTCTTTTGTCTGAAAAAAGAGGGGGTGGGGTGGGGGATGGGGGGGGGGGGGGGGGGGTAGGTTGCAAGCAGATGGAGTTGTTTGCAGTGGAAGGATAATGGCAATGTGCTGCATGCAAGGCATATCGGGCATTTTCTTGAAAGCAGTCCTCCATCCACCATTGCAGAGTGTAGTTTGGAAGAGAGAGAGAAAGAGAGAGAGAGATGAAGACAGACACGGGGAGAAAGAGAGACAGACAGACATACAGACTGTCAAACAGAGACAGGCACAAAGAAATGGAGACAGTTAACCAAGTAGACAACCCGCCAGCCAAAGACTAACTGTTTTCACATAAATTGACTGTATTTTCACTACCAGTGTGTTGTATGTAGAAATTCTGTCTA
>JADBJO010001887.1:308308-310808 GCA_016801955.1 Conus betulinus
GTTCTGGGTGAAAGTATTGCTTGCGTATAAAGTAATCTTGTTGTAGGCCAGTTCTTTTTTTTTAATCTAAAATGGTAGTGCAACCTCATAAAACCGTCACAATGGAAGAGAGATTAAACTGCACTGCATACAATGTATTTCAGGCCTCTTCATGTAAGCAGTCTGTGCACTTCACTGTCGCACAGTTGCATTTGGGAGAGAGAGAGGGGGAGGTGGCAGAGACAGAGAGACACAGATAAACAGAGACGGGAAGACAAGGACAGAGACATGCATACATTCAGACAGAGACAGAGGCATCTCACGTCTGTCCTTTATTTCATTTTCCTTCCACATTACTCGTCAGACATTAGCAACATCCTTTTTGTAGTGAAATTAGTTCCAAAATAACATATCAGTTTTCTCGCCTCTTTCTGTAAATATGCCTTGTTGATCTCTTGTATTAAAAGAAATGAAATAAAAGATCGATGACCTCTCTCTCTCTCTCTCTCTCTCTCTCTCTCTCTCACACACACACACACACACACACACACACACACACACACACACACACACACACTCTCTCTCTCTCTCTCTCTCTCTCTCTCTCTCTCTTTCTCACTCTCTCTCTCTCTTCTTGTTCTTCTAGTTCTCCTTGTTGTTCTTCATCTTTTTTCTTCTTCTTCTTCTTCTACTACTACTACTACTACTACTACTTCTTCCTCTGCTGCTTCTTCCCTAACTCCTCCCCCCCTCTCTCTCTCTCTCTCTCTCTCTCTCTCTCTCTCTCTCTCTCTCTCTCTCTCTCTCTCTCTCTGCCCATACACACACAAAAAGAAAATGGCGAAGATAGCACCAGGCAGCTGAAGAGAAAAAAAAAAAGGAGGGACAATTTTCTGCTATTTGCCTTTATCTCCGCACTTCGTCAGCTCCCCCAGCTCCACAATCACGGGTCTTGACCCATGTCTTATTTCCAACTTTCTACCCCAAGTGATGAGAATGCTCCCACTAGTGAAAAGGCGATTCAAGCCCAAGATTGTCTACGTTTTTTTTAAAGCAAGGCCATAACTCTGCTCTCCATCTCATGTTAGGGGGAAAAAAACTTGGAAGCCCTATCTTTCGTCCTTCGAGACGGACATCATTGAGGCCACGGTGCGGAGTCACAACGGGTCCCCCAACAGGTGATGGCGTGCTCCCCGGAGTCTCTTCAGTCTCGTATCCACCAGCCAATCAGCCTAGAGCCAGTCTTCACCCGTGATTGACATCTGACGAATGAACACCCCGCCATCGCCCACACCCTTTATTTGAAGATCGCTGGATACACTGTCCAACACACACACACACACACCACTTTCTCAACAAAACTACTAGTACAATTTGATCTGAATGCCGCTGAAGTGTGATGGACCAATTTCCTGGCTGAATTTATTAATAATTGTCAGAAGTGGAGTCTACATTACTCTGCACGAAAGCATTGTGGGGTGTGATGGCTGCTGGCCTGTCTTTTTATTCTGAAAAGAGGGGGAGAGGGGGCAATCTAACAGAGTTAGTTACAAGTGGAGAAAGATGGAAATTTGATGCATACGAGAGATCTTATAGCTGAATTTAGAGAGAGAGAGAGAGAGAGAGAGAGAGAGAGAGAGACAGAGAGAGACAGAGAGACAGAGAGACAGAGAGAGAGAGATACGGATACGAGAGAGAGAGAGAGAGAGAGAGAGAGAGAGAGAGAGAGAGAGACAGACAGACAGACAGACAGACAGACAGTTATCCAAACAGTTAAACAGCCAGACAAATGGGAACTGGTTTCAAATCCAGTGACTGCATTTTCACCTTTAGTATGTTGTAATGCAAACATGATTTCTTTAGATATTCAGTCTAAGTATTTAACACCTCTGAAAATAAAAATTAAAAAATTGTTATCGGGCAGTCTCATGAGATGATGTATTAATAACGTGATATCTTCTGCATCCCTTAATCTGCAAGTGGTAGATTTGATTTCAGAGGAAAGCATGTTATGTACAGCTGTTATGACTATTTTTGAGGAATGATTTCATCAACTAAGGTCTGTAAGAGTGTAACATGTGATCTGATTGTATTTAGGGCTCAAAATATTTGTTCATTGATTGTTTTCATGTATAAACACTATGAGTTTTAAGTGAAGTCATGGACAGTGAGTATTGTTTAAACTGTTCGTTTAAACTACAAATAAAATCAGCACGTCACCTCATGAAAATGATTCTTTCCTAATTGTATCCATCTGCATCTCACATGAGCCTTCAGTTCTCCTCTTCATCTCCCAAAACCATGCATTTCCTTCAGAAGAAGCTGATGAAGATGCTGAAGAAGACTGAGCTCTCTCTTGGACTTTACACAACCAGCCACCCTCCAAACACAACTCCCGACCTGGAAGGATGCAAAAAAAAAAAAACAACTTCCCCTCACGTCATGCTGGTCAGGATGGAACTCGCATCTCTGCACATACTTCATCACGGTATGTCAGTGCGTATATTCCTCTCCACGCCAT
>JADBJO010001887.1:315808-318308 GCA_016801955.1 Conus betulinus
GTATTTGACAGCATCTCACTTCACGTACTAAGCATTATGTGAAATCGGAGTCTAGTGCGCTGAAATAAGTCGCAATGCAGGAGAGAACTGGCAGCACACTGCCAGACATGACAGGTACGGTGAAGGTTCTGATTGGTACACCTTTTAACTTTTAAAATGGGGGGGGGGGGGGGGGGGGGAGAGAGAGAGAGAGAGAGAGAGAGAGAGAGAGAGAGAGAGATTAGAGTGACAGTACAGTGTCTACCTCCTGTGTCTGGGGAAAACTATTAATGAGACCAGTCAAGGGTCCTACTCCATCCATCCTAAATCTGGTGATGTACTCACAGGTGCCTTTTCATCTGATCGAAGAGACTTGTTAAACATAAACAACCAGTGTCTGCTCACATTTCATTGTGAAGATGTTCAGAAAAAAAATGCTCCTAGAAACTGTCTCCTCCACATCACATTCTTTTCTGCGTGTCTACAACAGCACATTGGTCCATATATTGTGATATTCATGAGCCATCTTTCTATCTTGGAGCACAAAGCCAGTTTTCCCATGCTACGGCATAGCTAAAGGGATTTAATCTTGCTGCTGGTCTCTCTTTCGTCTGATGCAGATTGCTTCTGTGAGATGCCTTTGAAATAGAGACAGTAATCGACGTAAAGATGTTTTTGTGTGACAGCTCGTTGCACTGGCATATCAGTATGCATCTGACATGGATCTAGCTGAATGGAATAAATCACAAAAGTGAGAGAATTAATAATGCACCGAGAGCCGTAACAGGTCCGTGAATAAAAACTGTACACAGACAGAGAGAGTAAGGCAGTGTTTGAGACAGATGGCCTGGGGTGGAAATGGGAAGTAGATAGTGAAATATAATCACAGATGACAATAAAAATTTTAAAAATCGCAATCAATAGAACTGCTTACATGCCCAGTATATGCATTGACTGCAACCATTTGATATTGCTGCACTTTTTTTCATAAGTAATCAGTTTAAAGAATGTAAGCTAAAAGACTTAGCACCTTGAACTAGATAGTCTATGAAGACCAGCATTTGACTGTGTCCCAGTGTAAACACATGACTGCAGTGAAATATGAATAAACACTTTCATTGGTGGGGGCTTGTGTGATCTGTGGTGTGTATGTATGTGTGTGTGTGTGTGTGTGTGTGTGTGTGTGTGTGTGTGTGTGTGTGTGTGTGTCTGTGTGTGTGTCCTTGGCTTATTTGTTTCCAAACCTGGAGAGACAATATTTGAATTCTTAAGTAAAGAGAGTAATACAATTTGATCAAATGACTTCTTAAATACGTTCTTAATCATATCAATATGTTAATGCCTTTGATCAGCTGATTCTTAAACATGTGAATTTGTTGTGTTTTTTTTTCTGCGTACAGAGAATGACAGCACAGTTTGCATAACACATTTCCTTAAGACCACAAGTCGTCTCAGCACATTTTTATCTCCTAAACGTAATTTGTTCACTCTTGTGGTTAACCCCTCCCCAAATGTACACATGGACTTCATCACTTCTTCACCTTCTCTTCATCTTCCCAAACCTTCACAGTCTTGCTCAGATGAGGCTGATAATATGGCTGAAGATTCAGCTCTACATTGGAGTATACACAACTGACAGCCCTCCAAACATACCCGCTCACTTCAAAGGATGAGAAAAAAAAAAAAAGCAACCTCTCCTCATGTGTGGCTGGTCGGGGTGGAGCTCTCATCTCTGCACATACTTTCATCACGGTTAGTCTGTGTATTCCTGTCCACGCAATGCACAGATCAGGCAGCGATCAAATAATCACGCCTTTGGAGAAGAGGTCAGCTGCCTGAAGCTCATCACGCCAGGAGCGGGCGTTAGGGGGGAGGTGTTGAATTTGTCCAGTGTCTCAACACGTGTGATGTGGCAGACAGGAGGATGGTGCATACCATATAAACAGACTGTAGCAAGTGCTGAGCGGTGTTTCCTTCTTGACGATCATCACAGCTGAGCGAGGACATGTGTTGCTGTCAGTGTTCCAGAGGCGTTCTTCAGGACAAGGCATCAACTATGCACCCTGAACAATCAATGAATGGTTAGTATATAGTTGATCTACGTTTTATGTATGCTGTAAGGTGTGTGAAAGTGACAACCTGGCTTGGCACACACACACACACACATACACACATACACGCGCGCGCGCGCGCACGCACGCACGCACGCACGCACGCACACACACACACACACACACACACACACACACACACACACACACACACACACACAAGAGTACAGAAAGGAAAGAGAAGAGAGAAAAGATTAGAAGAGAGAGAGAGAGAGGGGGGGGGGGGGCAGACAGACAGACAGGCAGTCAGGCAGGCAGAGAGGCAGGCACACGCGCACGCAAGCACGCATGCACGCACGCATGCACGCACACACACACACACACACTCTCTCTCTCTCTCTCTCTCTCTCTCTCTCTCTCTCACTAACTTACAGAGAGAGAGATAAGAGAAAGGAGAAAGACAGACAGAC
>JADBJO010001887.1:323308-334524 GCA_016801955.1 Conus betulinus
GACAGCAACTGATTTCAGATTTTCGACAATTTTTACAAAGTGTGAAGTGTTTGCTAGCAGAATTTTGTGTTACTGTTTTCTTTATTAATCTCCGAGCGAGAGACAGACAAACAGACAGACAGAGAGAACAATCTCACATATAGAATGAGCACAGTCAAAACATGGTTGCGATGACAAAGAAATATAATCCAACCTGGATACAATCACTATGGCAGAAACTGAGAAGGCCCCCACACGGTGGCGCCACCAGTCTGTGACGTCCTCTCCTGACCACCCAGTCAGCCACTGTCGGCCATGTCCAGCATCAACACCAAAAATGACGTCAACGACAGCACGCCTGTTCTTTCCCCAGTCCCCGGACATTCGCTGTCACGCAATCCAGATGTAGGGAAAAGAAGACAATCAATCGCTTTACGTTGCAGGAGCGACTAGCAGAACACAGCAAGTCCAATGTCCAATCGGAAAGATATTCAGGTTAAAAGCTCCCTCACAGAGTCTGGGGATTCCCTGCGTTTTCTGACACGCCATGGTGAAACGTGAACATCCCCTGTAATGCCTGTTTTCCATCAACATCATTTCTTCCGTCCTTTCCTCTTTTACCCATCTACCGCGCCTTCACTCTGTGAGTGAGAGCAACATTGTTTTTGTTTTTTTTTGCGAGAGTCAATCCTACAGGGTGTAAGCAAAACGCATCATGACCAGTGAATGCCTGACTACAGATACCATATTTGTCGATTTATTTTTTTTGTCTATCTGTTTAGTAATTGATTGATTCATCAACTGATTGATTACTTGATTTATTAATTGATTGCTTGATTGCCTCATTGATTGATTGATTGATTAGTGTTTTACATTCGATCATTAAGCTCTTTAGACTTAACCCCTTTTGTCAAAAGTCCTCGTTCGTTTACCAGTTTCTCTTTAGTTTTGATAATGTTAGACTGTTCTGATCTCATCCTGAAAGAATTGAAAAGGCATGATACACTGAGAGAGAGAGAGAGAGAGAGAGAGAGAGAGAGAGAGAGAGAGAGAGAGAGAGAGAGAGAGAGAATATGGATATAACGTACATAATATTTGTATATAATGTGTAATAATACCTATATGATTAATATGCGCGCACGCACGCATGTCTCTGCGTGCTTGTATGTTTGGAGAGCACGTGCGCGAGCCCATCAACTGTAAACAAAGATCAGCATGAAGTGAAACAGTTCTTGACATACGCCTCCCTGACCCAGACACGTCAATTCCATCAACTCCTTGTTCATGGCAGAAGAGAAGATTCGAACCCAAGATTGCTGACATCTTTGAAGGATCGGGTCCATAACTCCCCACTGTAACCCATGAATGGAAAAGGCTTGGGGACTGTTGAGTCAGGTTTGTTGTCCCCTCCCTGCAGTGCCCAGCCAACAGCGTCCAGAAATAACTCCAGAAGCTTCAGAAGCCTCGTATCCAGCCACCAATCAGCCCCCGAGCCAGTCTTCACCCCTGATTGACAACTTGACGAATGAACACCCCGTGTCCCCACGCCCTCTATTTCAAGATCCTTCTGCAAGATGCACCGAACAGCGTTGTCTCTTCGATATTTTTTTTTTTTTTTTAGCAAAGCTCCTTTTTCAATTCGGTGCGAATGTCGAGTGAGATCCAGGGGAGATCTTTCTGTCCGTGACCCGTCATCTGTATTTCAGTCGGAGCCAAGTGTAAATGTTTCACGTGAAAGCTTTGTTGGTGTGACGTAATCTTGATGTTGATCTCTCCCTCCTTTACTGCTGATCTCTTCCATCAGATGGCGCTGTCGGAGTTTGGGAAGGGAAACGAATGTGAAGATGTGTTTGTCTGGCAGTGTCTTCACTTGACACACTATTTTGTATTTGATACGGGAACTCTGTCAAGATGAAATAAGTTACACTAAAGAAAGCTGACAACATGCCCACAGACAGAATGGTAGGTCTTTGCAATAAAATTGCTCTCTCTCTCTCTCTCTCTCTCTCTCTCTCTCTCTCTCTCTCTCTCTCTCTCTCTGTTCAAACGTTCTGAATTATTTGTGTTTGGTTTAGTATGCCTTACAGTCATCAGAATTTGAATTTGTTTCAGATCATATATTATGTTCACTCACCCTAACACAAGAGGCCGAGGCACATGTGAATAATGCATCCGATCTCTCTCTCTCTCTCTCTCCCCCCCCCTCTCTCTCTCTCTCTCTCTCTCTCTCTCTCTCTCTCTTCTCTGTCTGTCTGTCTGTCTGTCTGTCTGTCTGTCTGTCTGTCTGTCTGTCTCTCTCTCTCTCTCTCTCTCTCTCTCTCTCTGCATGCATGTGTGTGTGTGTGTGTGTATGTATGTGTGTGTGTGTGTGTGTGTGTGTGTGTGTGTGTGTGTGTTACATATTGAGTTATGTGTGCATACGTGTCTGTGTTTGTTTAATTACTGGCTTTATCATCATTAAAAATAAAGACAAATATGATGTATACTTTTCAAAAGTGCGAGCGCGCGCTCATGTGTATGTGTGCGTGTGTGTGTGTGTGTGTGTCTGTGTGTGTGTGTGTGTGTGTGTGTGTGTGTGTGTGTGTGTGTGTGTGTGTGTGTGTGTGTGTGTGTGTGTGTGTGTGTGTGTGTGTGTGTGTGAGAACGTAGGAGCTAAGAAATACGAACAACAAGACATTACTCCCCTTTCGCCTCCCACTAGGAAAGAGGCCAATCTCAAGTACTGTAACAGCCAACCTAACTGTGGTGAAATGTTCCAAGGAGCCTATGCAGCTTTTCTCCAACAGCCAGTCAGCTCTTGAGTCAGTCTTCAGCTCTGATTGACGACTTGACAAATAAACAGCCAGTGTGCATGGGTCCTTTAGCTGAAAATGGGTGCGGCGAGAAAGACCACCACACATGCTCTCCCCTCCTTATTCTGTGCAGTCAATGTTTCAATCTTGGCTGAAAGTCTGTGAGTGCATTGAGCCATCTTTCTCTTGGATCTTTCTACTGATTTTTTTTTCTTTTGCAGGAGGAGCTCACTGTTCGTTTTGCAGATGAATTGGTGCTGGTGTAAAGCAATCTTGATGCTGATCTCCTCTTCCCCTAACGCCAGTTGCTGTGATGCTTTTGGTGGTGCGGATGGAAATTGAATGTGGAGTGTGTTTGCCTAGTGACGTGTTGAACTGACATATTAGCGTGTACCTGGAGTGGGATCCAGTCAGATGACACAAGGTACAGGAAAGGCGATAGACGACAACAAGCCATCAGGTATGGCAAGCACATTTTTTGATGGGAGAAAAACAAAAATGAGAGACAGACAGACAGACATAAGGACGCAGTGTGTGTGTGTGTGTGTGTGTGTGTGTGTGTGTGTGTGTGTGTGTGTGTGTGTGTGTGTGTGTGTGTGTGTGTGTGTGTGTGTGTGTGTGTGTGTGTGTGTGTGTGGAACAGTTGTTTGACATTTGCATCTATGTCTCAAACACTTATCCATTCCACCATCTCCTTGTTCATGGCAGAAGAGAAGATTCGAATCCAAGATTGCTGACACTTTTGCCAGAAGTCACCCATAAGTCTGCATTCTAAATCATATAAGGGAAAAGATATGGGATGTTGAACCAGGTCTGCTGTTCCCTTCCTGAGAGTAAATAGCACCATTGAGGTCAACTTGGACCCCTGCAATGCCCAGCCAACAACGCCTAGAGATGCTCCCAGAAGCTTTTTCCAGCCACCAATCAGCGCCCGAGGCAGTCTTCACCCCTGATTGACAACTTGACGAATGAACACCCAGTGTCCCTACGCCCTCCATTTCAAGATCCTTCAGCGTGATGATGCACCAAACAGCGCTGCCTCCTCGATATTTTTCCTAGCAAAACTATCATTTCAATTCAGTTCGAATGTCGAGTGAGATCCAGGGGCCATCTTTCTATCCGTGACCTGCCATTTATCTTTCAAGAGAAGCCAAGTGTAAATGTTCCACATGAAAGCTTTCCTGGTGTGACGTAATCTTGATGTTGATCTGCCCCTCCTTTACTGCTGATTTCTGCCATCAGATGGCGCTGTCAGAGGTTGGGAAGGGACACGAATGTGAAGATGTGTTTGCCTGACAATGTCTTAGCTTGACACATTATTTTGTGTCTGAAACGGGAGTCTGGTCACACGAAATAAGTTAGAGTGAAGGAAAGCTGACAACACGCCAGCAGATATGGTAGGGCTCTGCAATGAAATTGTGTTCTCTCTCTCTCTCTCTCTCTCTCTCTCTCTCTCTCTCTCTCTCTCTCTCTCTCTCTCTCTCTCTCTCTCTCTAGTAGTATATTTTGGTGTAGTTGTGTTGTTTCATTCCTTGTTCATTTGTGAGGGCATGGTGAAAAGAAGCCCTTGTAGCTTATCCGTTTTCCCTCAATAAAAAATATTCGTATTCGTGTTCGTATTCTCTCTCTCTCCTCTCTCTCTCTCTCTCTCTCTCTCTCTCTCTCTCTCTCTCTCTCCTCTCTCTCTCAATGTGTGTGTGTGTGTGTGTGTGTGTGTGTGTGTGTGTGTGTGTGTGTGTGTGCGCGCGCGCGCGTGTGGGTGTTTCCATGTGTGGATAATTGTTTAGCTGTTGGCTTTATCAGCATTAAACCTAAAGACAAAGATGACGTATTGATAAATTCATAAGTATCAAGATGTGTGTGTGTGTGTGTGTGTGTGTGTGTGTGTGTGTGTGTGTGTGTGTGTGTGTGTGTGTGAACACGAAGGAGTGAGAAAATAGGAGAAAGGGACTGATCTCCCTTTCTCTTCCCCTAAGAAAAGAGGCCAATCTCAAGTACTGCAACAGCCAACCTAACTGTGGTGAAATGCTCCAAGGAGCCTATGCAGCTTTTTTTTGCCAACAGCCAGTCAGCTCTTGAGTCAGTCTTCAGTCTGATTGACAACTTGACAAATAAACAGGCAGTGTGCATGGGTCCTTTAGCTGAAAGTGGTGTGGCGAGAAAGACCACCACACATGCTCTCCCCTCCTTATTCTGTGCAAAGTCAATGTTTCAATCTTGGCTGAAAGTCTGTGAGTGCATTGCGCCATCTTTCTCTTTGGAGCTGTCATTGATTTTTTTTCTTTGCAGGAGGAACCCACTGTAAATTTTGCAGACGAATTGGTGCTGGTGTAAAGTAATCTTGCTGTTGATCTCCTCTTCCTCTAACTCCAATTGCAATGATCCTTTTCATGGTGGGGATGGCATTGAATGCAGAGACATGTTTGCCTATTGACGTGTTGAACTGACATATTAGCGTGTACCTGAAATGGGATCCAGTCAGATGACGCAAGGTACAAGAAAGGCGACAGACGACAACAAGCCATCAGATATGGCGGGCCAGCACTTTTAATTTTTTGACGGGAGAAAATCAAAATGAGAGACACACAGAGAGACATAAGGACACATAGTGTGTGTGTATGTGCGGTGTGTGTGTGGTGTGTGTGTGTGTGTGTGTGTGTGTGTGTGTGTGTGTGTGTGTGTGTGTGTGTGTGTGTGTAGAACAGTTGTTTGACATATGCATCTATGTCCCAGACACTTATCCATTCCACCATCTCGTTCATGGCAGAAGAGAAGATTTGAATCCAAGATTGCTGACACGTTTGAAGAGATTACATCCATAAGTCTGCATTCTAAACTATAGATTGCTGACACTTTTGAAGAGATCACGCCCATAAGTCTGCATTCTAAACCATACAAGAGAAAAGACATGGGATGTTGAACAGGTCTGCTGTTCCCTCCCTGAGGAAATAACGCCGTCGAGGTCGACGTGGCACCGCTTGCAGTGCTCAGCCAACAACGTCCAGAAATGGTTCCAGAAGCTTCAGAAGCCTCGTATCCAGCCACCAATCAGCCCCCGAGCCAGTCTTCACCCCCTGACTGACAACTTGACGAATGAACACCCCCGTGTCCCTACGCCCTCCATTTCAAGATCCTTCAGCGTGATGATGCCCCAAACAGCGCTGCCTCCTCGATATTTTTCTTTGTAAAGCTACTATTTCAATTCGGTGCGAATGTCGAGTGAGATCCAGGGGCCATTTTTCTATCCATGACCTGTCATTTATCTTTCAAGAGAAGCCAAGTGTAAATGTTCCACGTGAAAGTTTTCCTGGTGTGACGTAATCTTGATGTTGATCTGCACCTCCTTTACTGCTGATTTCTGCCATCAGATGGCGCTGTCAGAGGTTGTGAAGGGACACGAATGTGAAGATGTGTTTGCCTGACAATGTCTTAGCTTGACACATTATTTTGTGTCTGAAACGGGAGTCTGGTCACACGAAATAAGTGTGGTAGGGCTCAGCAAAGAAATTGTGTTCTCTCTCTCTCTCTCTCTCTCTCTTCTCTCTCTCTCTCTCTCTCTCTCTCTCTCTCTATGCGTGTGTGTGTGTGTGTGTGTGTGTGTGTGTGTGTGTGTGTGTGTGTGTGTGTGTGTGTGTGTGTGTGTGTGTGTGTGTGTGTGTGTGAACACGAAGGGAGTGAGAAAATAAGAGAACGTACTTATCTCCCTTTCTCTTCCTCTTAGAAAAGAGTCCAGTCTGGAGTGGTGCAACAGCCAACCTAACTGTGGTGAAGTGCTCCAAGGAGCCTATGCAGCTTTTCTCCAACAGCCAATCAGCTCTTGGGTCAGTCTTCAGCTCTCTGATTGACGACTTGACAAATAAACAGCCAGTGTGCATGGGTCCTTTAGCTGAAAATGGTGCGGCGAGAAAGGCCACCACACATGCTCTCCCCTCCTTATTCTGTGCAGAGTCAATGTTTCAATCTTGGCTGAAAGTCTGTGAGTGCATTGCGCAATCTTTCTCTTTGGAGCTGTCATTGATTTTTTTTTTCTTTTTTCAGGAGGAACCCACTGTAAATTTTGCCGACGAATTCGTGCTGGTGTAATGTAATCTTGATGCTGATCTCTTCCTCTAACTCCAATTGCAATGATCCTTTTAATGGGCGGGGATGGCAATTGAATGCAGAGACATGTTTGCCTATTGACGTGTTGAACTGACATATTAGAGTGTGTACCTGAAATGGGATCCAGTCAGATGACGCAAGGTACAAGAAAGGCGACAGACGACAACAAGCCATCAGATATGGCGGGCCGGCACTTTTTAACTTTTGATGGGAGAAAATCAAAAATGAGAGACAGACAGACAGACATAAGGACACATTGTGTGTGTGTGTGTGTGTGTGTGTGTGTGTGTGTGTGTGTGTGTGTGTGTGTGTGTGTGTGTGTGTGTGTGGAACAGGTGTTTGACCAGACACTTATCCATTCCACCATCTCGTTCATGGCAGAAAAGAAGACTTGAATCCAAGATTGCTGACACTTTTGAAGAGATCACATCCATAAGTCTGCATTCTAAACTATGGATTGCTGACACGTTTGAAGAGATCACACACCATAAGTCTGCATTCTAAACTATAGATTGCTGACACGTTTGAAGAGATCACACCCATAAGTCTGCATTCTAAACCATACAAGAGAAAAGACATGGGATGTTGAACCAGGTCTGCAGTTCCCTCCCTGAGGAAATAACGGCGTCGAGGTCGACGTGGCACGCTTGCAGTGCTCAGCCAACAACGTCCAGAAATGGTTCCAGAAGCTTCAGAAACCTCGTATCCAGCCACCAATCAGCCCCTGAGCCAGTCTTCACCCCTGACTGACAACTTGACGAATGAACACCCCCGTGTCCCTACGCCCTCCATTTCAAGATCCTTCAGCGTGATGATGCCCCCAAAAAGCGCTGCCTCCTCGATATTTTTCTTGTAAAGATACTATTTCAATTCGGTGCGAATGTCGAGTGAGATCCAAGGGCCATTTTTCTATCCGTGACCTGTCATTTATCTTTCAAGAGGAGCCAAGTGTAAATGTTCCACGTAAAAGCTTTCCTGGTGTGATGTAATCTTGATGTTGATCTCCCCCTCCTTTACTTCTGATTTCTGCCATCAGATGGCGCTGTCAGAGGTTGGGACACAAATGTGAAGACGTGCTTCCCTGACAATGTCTTACCTTGACATATTATTTTGTATCTGAAACGGTTAGTCTGGTCACACGAAAAAAGTTAGAGCGAAAGAAAGTTGATAACGCGCCAACAGATATGGTAGGGCTCTGTAATGAAATTGTGTGTGTGTGTGTGTGTGTGTGTGTGTGTGTGTGTGTGTGTGTGTGTGTGTGTGTGTGTGTGTGTGTGTGTCTCTCTCTCTCTCTCTCTCTCTCTCTCTCAATATGCGTGTGTGTGTGTGTGTGTGTGTGTGTGTGTGTGTGTGTGTGTGTGTGTGTGTGTGTGTGTCTGGATGTGTGTATGTGTGTGTGTGTGTGTGTGTGTATGTGTGTGTGTGTGTGTGTGTGTGTGTGTGTGTGTGTGTGTGTGTGTGTGTGGGTTTGTGTGTGTTGTGTGTGTTTGTGTGTCTATATGTTTGCATATGTGTGCCCATTTCTTAAGCTGTTGCCTTTATCAGCATTAACCATAAAGACAAAGATGACGTATTGATAAATACACAAGTATAAAGATGTGTGTGAGTGTGTGTGTGTGTGTGTGTGTGTGTGTGTGTGTGTGTGTGTGTGTGTGTGTGTGTGTGTGTGTGTGTGTGTGTGTGTGTGAACACGAAGGAGTGAGAAAATAAGAGAAAGAACTTATCTCCCTTTCTCTTCCCCTTAGAAAAGAGGCCAGTCTGGAGTGCTGCAACAGCCAACCTAACTGTGGTGAAGTGCTCCAAGGAGCCTATGCAGCTTTTCTCCAACAGCCAGTCAGCTCTTGAGTCAGTCTGCAGCTCTGATTGACGACTTGACAAATAAACAGCCAGTGTGCATGGGTCCTTTAGCTGAAAATGGTGCGGCGAGAAAGGCCACCCACACATGCTCTCCCCTCCTTATTCTGTGCAGAGTCAATGTTTCAATCTTGGCTGAAAGTCTGTGAGTGCATTGCGCCATCTTTCGCTTCGGATCTGTCTATTGACTTTTTTTTTTTTTTTTGCAGGAGGAACCCACTGTAAATTTTGCAGATGAATTGGTGCTGGTGTAAAGTAATCTTGCTAATGATCTCCTCTTCCTCTAACGCCAATTGCAGTGATACTTTTGGTGGTGGGGATTATGGCGATATATTTGTCTACTGACGTGTTGAACTGACATATTAGCTTGTACCTGGAATGGGTTCCAGTCAGATGACACAAGGTACAGGAAAGGCGATGGATGACAACAAGCCATCAGATAAGGAGGGCCGGCACTTTTTTAATTTTTTAACGGGAGAAAAACAAAATGAGAGACAGACAGACAGACAGACACAAGGACACATTCTCTCTCTCTCTCTCTCTCTCTCTCCCTCTCTCTCTCTCTCTCTCTCTCTCTCTCTGTGTCTGTGTGTGTGTGTGTGTGTGTGTGTGTGTGTGTGTGTGTGGAACAGTTGTTTTGACATATGCATCTATGTCCCAGAACACTTATCATTCCACCATCTCCTTGTTTCATGGCAGAAGAGAAGATTCGAATCCAAAATTGCTGACACTTTTGCGAGATCACACCTATGAGTCTGCATTCTAAACCATACAAGGGAAAAGACATGGGATGTTGAACTAGGCCTGTTGTTCCCTCCCTGAGAAATAACGCCATTCAGGTCAACCTAGCACCCCTGCAGTGCCCAGCCAGCAACACCCAGAAATGCTTCCAGAAGCTTATCCAGCCACCAATCAGCACCCAACGCAGTCTTCACCCCTGATTGACAACTTGACGAATGAACACCCCATGTCCCTACGCCCTCCATTTCAAGATTTTCAGCGTGATGATGCCCCAAACAGCGCTGCCTCCTCGATATTTTTCTTTGTAAAGCTACTATTTCAATTCGGTGCGAATGTCGAGTGAGATCCAAGGGCCATCTTTCTATCCGTGACCTGTCATTTATCTTTCAAGAGGAAGTGTAAATGTTCCACGTGAAAGCTTTAGTGGTGTGACGTAATCTTGATGTTGATCTGCCCCCTCCTTTACTGCTGATTTCTGCCATCAGATGGCGCTGTCAGAGGTTGTGAAGGGACACGAACGTAAAGATGTGTTTGCCTGACAATGTCTTAGCTCGACACATTATTTTGTGTCTGAAACGGGAGGCCCTGGTCACACGAAAGTAAGTTAGAGCGAAGGAAAGCTGACAACACGCCAGCAGATATGGTAGGGCTCAGCAATGAAATTGTGTCTCTCTCTTCTCTCTCTCCTCTCTTCTCTCTCTCTCTCTCTCTCTCTCTCTCCTCTCTCTCTCTCTCTCAACACGTGTGTGTGTATGTGTGTGTGTATGTGTGTATGTATGTGTGTGTGAGTGTGTGAGTGTGTGTGTTTGCATACGCGTGTTTAATTGTTTATCTACTGGCTTTGTCCAACAGTAAAAGTGAAGACACAGACGACGTATTGATAAACATGTAAGT
This sequence comes from Conus betulinus, assembly GCA_016801955.1. Lineage (NCBI taxonomy): Eukaryota > Metazoa > Mollusca > Gastropoda > Neogastropoda > Conidae > Conus > Conus betulinus. The sequence goes on from JADBJO010001887.1 coordinate 333,670, forward strand.
ATCAAAATGTGTGTGTGTGTGTGTGTGCGTTGCGTGCGTGCGTGCGTGCGTGCGTGCGTGCGTGCGTGCGTGCTTGCTTGCGTGCGTGTGTGTGTGTGTGTGTGTTGTTGTGTGTGTGTGTGGTGTGTGTGTGTGTGTGTGTGTGTGTGTGTGTGTGTGTGTGTGTCTGTGTCTGTGTCTTTGTCAACGAAGGAGTAAGGAAATTAGACCACAGGATATTATCTTCCCTACCCCTCCCCATTGAAAAGAGTTCAGTCTGGAGTACTGCAACAGTAAACCTGTATGTGGTGAAGCGCTCCAAGGAGCCTCCACAGCTTTTTATCCAACAGCCAATCAGCTCTTGAGTCAATCTTCATACCTGATCGACAAGTTGACAGATGAACAAGCTGGTACGCATGTGCATTTCATCTGAAGATTGTGCGACAAGAAACGGCCACCAAACAAACTCTCAACTCGACACTTTTTTGCAGGTCACTGTTTCAATCTTGGCTGAAAGTCTCTGAGAGCGTTGGACCTTCTTTCTATCTGGATCTGTATATTGATTTTTTTTTTCAGGAAGAGTCCCTTCGTAAATTTTCCACAAGAAGTATTGCTAGCGTGATGCGATCTTGCTGCTGATCTCCCCCTCCTCTAACGCCAATGGCGAAGACGCTTTTGGTGGCGGGAACGGTAATTGCCATTGCGTCAAGACAGGACAGGCGAAGAGATAAGCCAATAAAGAAATTGTTTCATATCTGATAGCTTGGGTATGTCTAAATATCTGTCGTGCCATTTTCGCCTGAAGAAGACCCAAAAGGTCTGAATAAATGCATTACATCTTGTACTGTGCCATGTTGGTCCTGTTTTCTTGGCAGG
>JADBJO010001887.1:334698-342198 GCA_016801955.1 Conus betulinus
TTAGCTGTTGGCTTTATCAGCATTAAACCTAAAGACAAAGATGACGTATTGATAAATTCATAAGTATCAAGATGTGTGTGTGTGTGTGTGTGTGTGTGTGTGTGTGTGTGTGTGTGTGTGTGTGTGTGTGTGTGTGAACACGAAGGAGTGAGAAAAATAGGAGAAAGGACTGATCTCCCTTTCTCTTCCCCTAAGAAAAGAGGCCAATCTCAAGTACTGCAACAGCCAACCTAACTGTGGTGAAATGCTCCAAGGAGCCTATGCAGCTTTTTTTTGCCAACAGCCAGTCAGCTCTTGAGTCAGTCTTCAGTCTGATTGACAACTTGACAAATAAACAGGCAGTGTGCATGGGTCCTTTAGCTGAAAGTGGTGTGGCGAGAAAGACCACCACACATGCTCTCCCCTCCTTATTCTGTGCAAAGTCAATGTTTCAATCTTGGCTGAAAGTCTGTGAGTGCATTGCGCCATCTTTCTCTTTGGAGCTGTCATTGATTTTTTTTTTTTTCTTTGCAGGAGGAACCCACTGTAAATTTTGCAGACGAATTGGTGCTGGTGTAAAGTAATCTTGCTGTTGATCTCCTCTTCCTCTAACTCCAATTGCAATGATCCTTTTCATGGTGGGGATGGCAATTGAATGCAGAGACATGTTTGCCTATTGACGTGTTGAACTGACATATTAGCGTGTACCTGAAATGGGATCCAGTCAGATGACGCAAGGTACAAGAAAGGCGACAGACGACAACAAGCCATCAGATATGGCGGGCCAGCACTTTTTAATTTTTGACGGGAGAAAATCAAAATGAGAGACACACAGAGAGACATAAGGACACATAGTGTGTGTGTATGTGCGTGTGTGTGTGTGTGTGTGTGTGTGTGTGTGTGTGTGTGTGTGTGTGTGTGTGTGTCTGTGTGTAGAACAGTTGTTTGACATATGCATCTATGTCCCAGACACTTATCCATTCCACCATCTCGTTCATGGCAGAAGAGAAGATTTGAATCCAAGATTGCTGACACGTTTTGAAGAGATTACATCCATAAGTCTGCATTCTAAACTATAGATTGCTGACACGTTTGAAGAGATCACGCCCATAAGTCTGCATTCTAAACCATACAAGAGAAAAGACATGGGATGTTGAACCAGGTCTGCTGTTCCCTCCCTGAGGAAATAACGGCGTCGAGGTCGACGTGGCACGCTTGCAGTGCTCAGCCAACAACGTCCAGAAATGGTTCCAGAAGCTTCAGAAGCCTCGTATCCAGCCACCAATCAGCCCCCGAGCCAGTCTTCACCCCTGACTGACAACTTGACGAATGAACACCCCGTGTCCCTACGCCCTCCATTTTCAAGATCCTTCAGCGTGATGATGCCCCAAAAAGCGCTGCCTCCTCGATATTTTTCTTTGTAAAGCTACTATTTCAATTCGGTGCGAATGTCGAGTGAGATCCAAGGCCCATTTTTCTATCCGTGACCTGTCATTTATCTTTCAAGAGGAGCCAAGTGTAAATGTTCCACGTAAAAGCTTTCCTGGTGTGATGTAATCTTGATGTTGATCTCCCCCTCCTTTACTTCTGATTTCTGCCATCAGATGGCGCTGTCAGAGGTTGGGACACAAATGTGAAGACGTGCTTCCCTGACAATGTCTTACCTTGACACATTATTTTGTATCTGAAACGGTTAGTCTGGTCACACGAAATAAGTTAGAGCGAAAGAAAGTTGACAACGCGTCAACAGATATGGTAGGGCTCTGTAATGAAATTGTGTGTGTGTGTGTGTGTGTGTGTGTGTGTGTGTGTGTGTGTGTGTGTGTGTGTGTGTCTCTCTCTCTCTCTGTCTCTCTCTCTCAATATGCGTGTGTGTGTGTGTGTGTGTGTGTGTGTGTGTGTGTGTGTGTGTGTGTGTGTGTGTGTGTGTGTGTGTGTGTGTGTGTGTGTGTGTGTGTGTGTGTGTGTGTGTGTGTGTGTGTGTGTGTGTGTGTGTGTTGTGTGTGTCTATATGTTTACATATGTGTGCCCATTTCTTAAGCTGTTGCCTTTATCAGCATTAACCATAAAGACAAAGATGACGTATTGATAAATACACAAGTATACAGATTGTGTGTGAGTGTGTGTGTGTGTGTGTGTGTGTGTGTGTGTGTGTGTGTGTGTGTGTGTGTGTGTGTGTGTGTGTGTGAACACGAAGGAGTGAGAAAATAAGAGAAAGAACTTATCTCCCTTTCTCTTCCCCTTAGAAAAGAGGCCAGTCTGGAGTGCTGCAACAGCCAACCTAACTGTGGTGAAGTGCTCCAAGGAGCCTATGCAGCTTTTCTCCAACAGCCAGTCAGCTCTTGAGTCAGTCTGCAGCTCTGATTGACGACTTGACAAATGAACAGCCAGTGTGCATGGGTCCTTTAGCTGAAAAATGGTGCGGCGAGAAAGGCCACCACACATGCTGTCCTCTCCTTATTCTGTGCAGAGTCAATGTTTCAATCTTGGCTGAAAGTCTGTGAGTGCATTGCGCCATCTTTCTCTTTGGATCTGTCATTGATTTTTTTTTTCTGCAGGAGGAACCCACTGTAAATTTTGCAGACGAATTGGTGCTGGTGTAAAGTAATCTTGATGCTGATCTCCTCTTCCTCTAACTCCAATTGCAATGATCCTTTTAATGGCGGGGATGGCAATTGAATGCAGATACATGTTTGCCTATTGACGTGTTGAACTGACATATTAGCGTGTACCTGAAATGGGATCCAGTCAGATGACGCAAGGTACAAGAAAGGCAATAGACGACAACAAGCCATCAGATATGGAGGGCCAGCACTTTTTCATTTTTAATGGGAGAAAAACAAAATGAGAGACAGACAGACAGACATAAGGACACATATTCTCTCTCTCTCTCTCTCTCTCTCTCTCTCTCTCTCTCTCTGTGTGTGTGTGTGTGTGTGTGTGTGTGTGTGTGTGTGTGTGTGTGTGTGTGTGTGTGTGTGTGGAACAGTTGTTTGACATATGCATCTATGTCCCAGACACTTATCATTCCACCATCTCCTTGTTATATGGCAGAAGAGATGATTCGAATCCAAAATTGCTGACACTTTTGCGAGATCACACCTATGAGTCTGCATTCTAAACCATACAAGGGAAAGACATGGGATGTTGAACTAGGCCTGTTGTTCCCTCCCTGAGGAAAAATAACGCCATTCAGGTCAACCTAGCACCCCTGCAGTGCCCAGCCCAGCAACACCCAGAAATGCTTCCAGAAGCTTATCCAGCCACCAATCAGCACCCAGCGCAGTCTTCACCCCTGATTGACAACTTGACGAATGAACACCCCGTGTCCCTACGCCCTCCATTTCAAGATCTTTCAGCGTGATGATGCCCCAAACAGCGCTGCCTCCTCGATATTTTTCTTTGTAAAGCTACTATTTCAATTCGGTGCGAATGTCGAGTGAGATCCAGGGGCCATTTTTCTATCCATGACCTGTCATTTATCTTTCAAGAGAAGCCAAGTGTAAATGTTCCACGTGAAAGTTTTCCTGGTGTGACGTAATCTTGATGTTGATCTGCACCTCCTTTACTGCTGATTTCTGCCATCAGATGGCGCTGTCAGAGGTTGTGAAGGGACACGAATGTGAAGATGTGTTTGCCTGACAATGTCTTAGCTTGACACATTATTTTGTGTCTGAAACGGGAGTCTGGTCACACGAAATAAGTTAGAGCGAAGGAAAGCTGATAACACGCCAACAGATGTGGTAGGGCTCAGCAAAGAAATGTGTGTCTCTCTCTCTCTCTCTCTCTCTCTCTCTCTCTCTCTCTCTCTCTCTCTCTCTCTCTCTCTCAATATGCGTGTGTGTGTGTGTGTGTGTGTGTGTGTGTGTGTGTGTGTGTGTGTGTGTGTGTGTGTGTGTGTGTGTGTGTGTGTGTGTGTGTGTGTGAACACGAAGGAGTGAGAAAAATAAGAGAACGTACTTATCTCCCTTTCTCTTCCTCTTAGAAAAGAGTCCAGTCTGGAGTGGTGCAACAGCCAACCTAACTGTGGTGAAGTGCTCCAAGGAGCCTATGCAGCTTTTCTCCAACAGCCAATCAGCTCTTGGGTCAGTCTTCAGCTCTGATTGACGACTTTGACAAATAAACAGCCAGTGTGCATGGGTCCTTTAGCTGAAAATGGTGCGGCGAGAAAGGCCACCACACATGCTCTCCCCTCCTTATTCTGTGCAGAGTCAATGTTTCAATCTTGGCTGAAAGTCTGTGAGTGCATTGCGCAATCTTTCTCTTTGGAGCTGTCATTGATTTTTTTTTTCTTTTTTCAGGAGGAACCCACTGTAAATTTTGCCGACGAATTCGTGCTGGTGTAATGTAATCTTGATGCTGATCTCTTCCTCTAACTCCAATTGCAATGATCCTTTTAATGGCGGGGATGGCAATTGAATGCAGAGACATGTTTGCCTATTGACGTGTTGAACTGACATATTAGCGTGTACCTGAAATGGGATCCAGTCAGATGACGCAAGGTACAAGAAAGGCGACAGACGACAACAAGCCATCAGATATGGCGGGCCGGCACTTTTTAACTTTTGATGGGAGAAAATCAAAATGAGAGACAGACAGACAGACATAAGGACACATTGTGTGTGTGTGTGTGTGTGTGTGTGTGTGTGTGTGTGTGTGTGTGTGTGTGTGTGTGTGTGTGTGTGTGGAACAGGTGTTTGACCAGACACTTATCCATTCCACCATCTCGTTCATGGCAGAAAAAGAAGACTTGAATCCAAGATTGCTGACACTTTTGAAGAGATCACATCCATAAGTCTGCATTCTAAACTATGGATTGCTGACACGTTTGAAGAGATCACACCCATAAGTCTGCATTCTAAACTATAGATTGCTGACACGTTTGAAGAGATCACACCCATAAGTCTGCATTCTAAACCATACAAGAGAAAAGACATGGGATGTTGAACCAGGTCTGCAGTTCCCTCCCTGAGGAAATAACGGCGTCGAGGTCGACGTGGCACGCTTGCAGTGCTCAGCCAACAACGTCCAGAAATGGTTCCAGAAGCTTCAGAAACCTCGTATCCAGCCACCAATCAGCCCCTGAGCCAGTCTTCACCCCTGACTGACAACTTGACGAATGAACACCCCGTGTCCCTACGCCCTCCATTTCAAGATCCTTCAGCGTGATGATGCCCAAAAAAAGCGCTGCCTCCTCGATATTTTTCTTTGTAAAGATACTATTTCAATTCGGTGCGAATGTCGAGTGAGATCCAAGGGCCATTTTTCTATCCGTGACCTGTCATTTATCTTTCAAGAGGAGCCAAGTGTAAATGTTCCACGTAAAAGCTTTCCTGGTGTGATGTAATCTTGATGTTGATCTCCCCCTCCTTTACTTCTGATTTCTGCCATCAGATGGCGCTGTCAGAGGTTGGGACACAAATGTGAAGACGTGCTTCCCTGACAATGTCTTACCTTGACATATTATTTTGTATCTGAAACGGTTAGTCTGGTCACACGAAAAAAGTTAGAGCGAAAGAAAGTTGATAACGCGCCAACAGATATGGTAGGGCTCTGTAATGAAATTGTGTGTGTGTGTGTGTGTGTGTGTGTGTGTGTGTGTGTGTGTGTGTGTGTGTGTGTGTGTGTGTGTGTGTGTGTGTGTCTCTCTCTCTCTCTCTCTCTCTCTCTCTCTCAATATGCGTGTGTGTGTGTGTGTGTGTGTGTGTGTGTGTGTGTGTGTGTGTGTGTGTGTGTGTGTGTGTGTCTGGATGTGTGTATGTGTGTGCATGTGTGTGTGTATGTGTGTGTGTGTGTGTGTGTGTGTGTGTGTGTGTGTGTGTGTGTGTGTGTGTGTGTTGTGTGTGTTTGTGTGTGTTTGTGTGTCTATATGTTTGCATATGTGTGCCCATTTCTTAAGCTGTTGCCTTTATCAGCATTAACCATAAAGACAAAGATGACGTATTGATAAATACACAAGTATAAAGATTGTGTGTGTGTGTGTGTGTGTGTGTGTGTGTGTGTGTGTGTGTGTGTGTGTGTGTGTGTGTGTGTGTGTGTGTGTGTGTGTGTGTGAACACGAAGGAGTGAGAAAATAAGAGAAAGAACTTATCTCCCTTTCTCTTCCCCTTAGAAAAGAGGCCAGTCTGGAGTGCTGCAACAGCCAACCTAACTGTGGTGAAGTGCTCCAAGGAGCCTATGCAGCTTTTCTCCAACAGCCAGTCAGCTCTTGAGTCAGTCTGCAGCTCTGATTGACGACTTGACAAATAAACAGCCAGTGTGCATGGGTCCTTTAGCTGAAAATGGTGCGGCGAGAAAGGCCACCACACATGCTCTCCCCCTCCTTATTCTGTGCAGAGTCAATGTTTCAATCTTGGCTGAAAGTCTGTGAGTGCATTGCGCCATCTTTCGCTTCGGATCTGTCTATTGACTTTTTTTTTTTTTTTGCAGGAGGAACCCACTGTAAATTTTCAGATGAATTGGTGCTGGTGTAAAGTAATCTTGCTAATGATCTCCTCTTCCTCTAACGCCAATTGCAGTGATACTTTTGGTGGTGGGGATTATGGCGATATATTTGTCTACTGACGTGTTGAACTGACATATTAGCTTGTACCTGGAATGGGTTCCAGTCAGATGACACAAGGTACAGGAAAGGCGATGGATGACAACAAGCCATCAGATAAGGAGGGCCGGCACTTTTTAATTTTTAACGGGAGAAAAACAAAATGAGAGACAGACAGACAGACATAAGGACACATTCTCTCTCTCTCTCTCTCTCTCTCTCTCTCTCTCTCTCTCTCTCTCTCTCTCTCTCTCTCTCTCTGGGTGTGTGTGTGTGTGTGTGTGTGTGTGTGTGTGTGTGGAACAGTTGTTTGACATATGCATCTATGTCCCAGACACTTATCATTCCACCATCTCCTTGTTTCATGGCAGAAGAGAAGATTCGAATCCAAAATTGCTGACACTTTTTGCGAGATCACACCTATGAGTCTGCATTCTAAACCATACAAGGGAAAAGACATGGGATGTTGAACTAGGCCTGTTGTTCCCTCCCTGAGGAAATAACGCCATTCAGGTCAACCTAGCACCCCTGCAGTGCCCAGCCAGCAACACCCAGAAATGCTTCCAGAAGCTTATCCAGCCACCAATCAGCACCCAACGCAGTCTTCACCCCTGATTGACAACTTGACGAATGAACACCCCATGTCCCTACGCCCTCCATTTCAAGATTTTCAGCGTGATGATGCCCCCAAACAGCGCTGCCTCCTCGATATTTTTCTTTGTAAAGCTACTATTTCAATTCGGTGCGAATGTCGAGTGAGATCCAAGGGCCATCTTTCTATCCGTGACCTGTCATTTATCTTTCAAGAGGAAGTGTAAATGTTCCACGTGAAAGCTTTAGTGGTGTGACGTAATCTTGATGTTGATCTGCCCCTCCTTTACTGCTGATTTCTGCCATCAGATGGCGCTGTCAGAGGTTGTGAAGGGACACGAACGTAAAGATGTGTTTGCCTGACAATGTCTTAGCTCGACACATATTTT
>JADBJO010001887.1:344698-365881 GCA_016801955.1 Conus betulinus
GTGGGTGGATGAATGGATAGATGGGTATATAGATAGCTGGATAGATAGATAGACAGACTGAGAGACGGACGGATAGGCAGACAGATATGAGATAGAAATATAGAAAGAAAGAAAGATAGCTAAATAGATAGATGGATGGAGAGAGAGAGAGAGAGAGAGAGAGAGAGAGAGAGAGAGAGAGATGGATGGATGGATGGAGAGATGATTGCTGGATGGATGATTGGATGGACAGATGGATAGGTAGATAAATAGACAGACGGACTGAAAGACGGACGGATAGATAGATAGATAGATAGATAGATAGACAGACAGACAGACAGATAGATAGATAGACAGACAGACAGACAGATAGATAGATAGATAGATAGATAGATAGAGATAGATAGATAGATAGATAGATAGATAGATAGATAGATAGATTTTTTTTTTGTTCTGAGCCAACATTTTGACAAATTAACAGCCAGCATCTGTGCCCGTCATCAGAAAGAAGAGTGATAAGAAAGGCCACCCAAGAAGCTCTCTTCCTGATATTCTTTGCTGAGTTACTGTTTCAATCTTGAAGAATGTCTGTGAGTGCATTGAGCCATTTTTGTTTTTTTTTTTCCTTTATTCATCTATCGATATTTTTTCTCAAGAGGAGCCAACTGTAAATTTTCCACATGAAGCGTCACCAGTGTGATATGATCTTGCTGGTGATCTCCCCTTTCCTCTAACGCTGATTGCGGTCGTGCCGTAGAAGGCGGAGAGGGGGATTGAATGTGGAGGTATGTTTGCCTGACAAACTTCTCAAATTGACTTACTGACTTTTATTTGAAATGAGAGGTCTGGTCAGATGTGCAAAGTTACAGGACAGGATGGCGCTGACAACAGTCCAGTTGAGATGGTCTACACTTTTAACTTTTGATGGGTAAGAAAAAAAAGATATGAGAGAGAGAGAGAGAGAGAGAGAGAGAGAGAGAGAGAGAGAGAGAGAGAGAGAGAGAGAGAGAGAGAGAGAGTCCGTTTTTAAACCAAAAAACAGAAAAAAGTAAACATGTCTTTTTTTTTAATATAACCTCCAATGATATTTTCGCTTACAACATCACGACTCTGCTTACAGACCGTTTTTAAAAAATGCCCACTCAATATAAGAAATTTTTACTGGTCAAAAATGCACGCTCAGTGCAAGAATTTCCCTGTAAAAGATATTTTAGCGAGATGATGTGAAAAAAAAGCTGTCTTCTCGACATTCCTCAATCCATAGCCACTATTTCATGTCAGCGCGAATGTCGAGTGAGATCCATAGGCCACCTTTCTATCCTGACTGTTTTTTTTTCACGAGGAGTCCAGTGTAAATATTTCGACGCAAAAATATTGTTGTGTGATATACTCTTGCTGCTGATCTCCTTTTCCTCTGACGCAATTGCTTCCGAAAGATGGCGCTGTCAGAAGCGAGCACAGAAAATTGAAAGTGGAAGTGTGTTTGGCTGTCGGGGTCTCAGCTGACATATTAACTTGTATTTGAAATCGGGATCCAGTCAGATGAAGTAAGTTACAGGGAAAGAGAGAGCCGACCAACACTCCAGGAGATTTGGCAGGTCCCTACATAATCTCTCTCTCTCTCTCTCTCTCTCTCTCTCTCTCTCTCTCTCTCTCTCTCTCTCTCTCTCTCTCTCTCTGCTGTATCATTATCGATGTCACTTCAATGGCACTGCTCCCAAGCTGCTCATTTTGACTTTCCATCCACAGCCACACCCTGGCTTGTCCCTGTCACAGGCCAAGCATTGGCAATCCACAGGGAACAGTCCATATCAACTTCCCATGAGGCAACCCGCCAGAGGAGGTTCTGCTCTTTGTGGGTGTTTACTGGTGCCTGTTCTGCTCCAGCATATACAGGACATCGCCTACAAAGCCTCCTGATGGTGACAACAATTGATAAGTCGCAGAACCATAGTACGTTCATGCCCCCCTCCGGACTGTGCTACCACGTCCTCTAAACGACAGTCCCCATGAGCTTCCTGATACAGAGAGAGGGGGAAGGAAGAAGAGGGGGAGGGGGAGTTATATTTTTTGTCTCTGTGAATGAGTGACAAAGAGGGTGTGTTTTTTTTTAATATTTTATCAGGTGTAAATGAGTGTTTCTCTTATTTCCTTTCCAGTTCTTTTCATATTTCTATTTCATTAATTTGTTGGCATTTTGTTTCTTGAAGGTCAGTACATCCAGAGGACAGGCTGACAATCAACTGATTTCAACCATTTTGAACATTAACCTCAAAGTGAGGTAACTGCGGGAGGAAACTGAAACAAGCCTAAAGGGAAAAAAAAAAAAAAAAAACACAGTACCGCCGAACGAAAGAGACAAACAAATTACAAGACTAAACACGACATGTTTCGACCTCTTTGGTCTTCTTCAGGCAAGACAAACAATATTGACGACAATGAAAACGAAGAACGAACAATTACAAATTGGGCGCAATTTGAGGACATAAGTATTGTTCGTTCTTCGTTTTCATTGTCATCAGTGTTGTTTGTCTTGCCTGACAAAGATCAAAGAAGTCAAAAGGCGTCGTGCGTTGTCTTTTAATGTCTTTTTTGTGTTTATCTCTTTCGTTTGTCGGCACAGTAATTTTTCATTTTTACTTCATTCTGAAAGTGTTGACAAAGGAGGAGTAAAAAATATCAGAAAGCAGGACCTTATGCCCACCCCCACCCCCTACCCTCGTCCCCCCTCCTTTCCCTGGGAAAAGAAGAGACAGTCTGGGGCCCCACAACAGCCAGCCTAACTGTGGTGAAATGCTCCAAGGAGCTTTCATCCAACAGCCAATCAGCTCTTGAGTCAGTCTTCAGCCCTGACTGACAACTTGACAGATGAACAGTAAGTGTGCATTGCCCTTCATCCGAAAATGGTGCAGTGAGGAAGGCTCTCCACTCAATATTCTTTGCAGAGTTGCTATTTCAGTTTTTTTTTCTGAATATCTCTGAATGTATTGGACCATCTTTCTATCTGATTTATCTATCAGGTTTTTGTTTGTTTGTTTGTTTGTTTGTTTGTTTGTTTTTGTTCACGAGGAGCCCACTGTAATATTTCCACGCGAATCGTTGCTGGCGTGATGTAATCTTGCTGCTGATCTCCCCTTCCTCTAACGCTGATTGCGAAGACTGCTGGAGGCGTGGACGGGAATGGAGATGTGTTTGCCTGACGACGTGTCAACTTGACATATTAACTTGTCTCTGAAATAGGGGTCCAGGCAGATGAGGCAAGTCACAGGGAAGACGAGAGCTGACAACACATCATCAGCTATGGCAGATTTTTTTTATGTGTGTGTATGAGATGAGAGAGAGAGATCCACTAACATGAAATAATACATAGTTATAGACACACACACACTCTCTCTCTCTCTCTCTCTCTCTCTCTCTCTCTCTCTCTCTCTCTCTCTCTCACTCAGTCACTCACTCACTCACTCACACACACACACACACACACACACACACACACACACACACACACACACACACATACACGCACACACGCCCACACACATACACACGCGCACACACACACACACACACACACACACACACACACACACACACACACACACACACACACACACACACACACACACACACACACACGCACGCACGCACGCACAACGCTCACCATGCACAGAGAGAGAGGGGGGAGAGAGAGAGAAACAAAGAGGCAGACAGACGGAAAGACAGACAGACAAAGTGACAGACAGTCAGACAGACAGATAGACAAACATACAAAATTTCGCGATATTCCAATCAACACACACACACACTCACTCACACACACACACACACACACACACACACACACACACACACACACACACACACACACACACACACACATATGAGTACCCGGACACTCACCGAATGCATTTCGTAGAATGAGACATTTCTGTATATGGCTGTTCTCACGCAAGACAAAATGCTCTGGAAAGGATTTAATTTTGTTCATAGACTGAAAGTTGCTATGCTTAAGACTTTATCATGGCTCAAGTCCATCATACTGCATTATGTACAAACAACCTAGAGTGGACTTGGGGGTTCAGCATGTCAGATCCAAACACTGACGAACTTTAAGCTAAAAACGAGAAAAACGATAATCTCTTATGGGCCTGTATAAAAGCGAGCTGGAGGAGAGAACGTCTAAGGAGATGAGGCTTCTATGACAATTCGCCATCCTTTGGCTCCACTGCCGACAAAACCCAGTGTGATTTTTCAGTCGATCCTGACCACTTTGAATCACCGAGTTGTCACTGACGGCCTTCTTTAGTGAGACGTCTCAGGAGGTCTTGTCGCTGACAACACCTTGGCTTATCAATCAGCTCTGAACCTGAAACAAAATGAAGGTGAATAAAGTCAGAAATAGAACTCATGTCACATTGGTTTGCAGCGACGGCGCTCCCATGGAAGAACAATAACTCGCCCTGTCTCGGTGGGCAGATAATGATTTTCAAATTTTAATTTAATGATCAAATCATGTTTGTATAAAGTAATTGATCAGTGTATTGTTTTTGTTTAAATTGTTTTATAATAATAAATACACGCCCACAACTCCAAATGGATGTCGTAGCATTCGTTTGGTGTTATGGCGTATGTTTATTTCATCTTGTGAGCAAGAGTTACCCTACTTGTTCACTGTTCCATGTCTCATCTAGATTTTCTTCTAAAAAATTTAGTTTAAAAGTATTTGCATTCCCACCTGTCAGTACAGTTTTCGTCGGATGTTTCTTTGAGTCCAAACACCCTCAAGTTCCACCTCCTTGAATACTGTTCTTGTTCGTTTTGGTTCTTTTCTATGTTTCTCGTTAAAGTTTGAAGCTGTTGTTTCAGTTGACGGTTCTCGTTTTTGGTTTTTTTCCACCTCTGTGCGAAAACTGCCCTTTTCAATTTCCAGAACGACGATTCTTTCTTCCATTCGTTCTAGTTTCTCGGTTAGAACTGTTGTCAGCGACACTAAGTCTTCCTTCGTTGCTAGTTGTTTCAGTTTTTTTCGTGAATTCCTCTTTTGTTGGCATCTCCCTCAATGTCTGTTTAATTTCCTCGAGTGAATCCTTGGTTGACTTGCTTGTCGCCATTTCCTCTGTTTCGTCTATTGAGTTTTCCGCTTCACTAACACTTAACGCAGATTTTTCTCTTTTTCGCTACTGATCTAACAGTTTCCTCTTTTTTCCCGGACTGTATTCGTTTGAGGAGCTGGATGAAGTTTTTCTCTTAAATCTCTGGAGGTACTGATGAATGCCGGAGCTCATAGTAGTGGTCGGACACTAGTAACACATTGCTGCGTCAGTCAAAATGGTGGCGCCTCTGCATACTCCAGGAAAGAATACAACTCGATTTTCACAATAAATAGTATATGCAGAGTCACCAAAATTTCCACAGTTGTTCCTTTACATACGGACGAACTGTCAGATTACATTCCTTGTGACCGGGAAGTCCACCAATTCGTTCACAATTACACAGAATTACGGAGCTGCGTAAAAATCCGTCCGTCTGGTACGGGTGAGCAGTTCGCACTCTCGGGTGAAAGTCACAACACGAGAGGAGGATATCCAGGTGGCCCACCGAGCGCCGGCTTCCGTGCCCCAGGGGACAGCTACACCATCGTCACCGACAGCCTCCACAGGCGGACAGCAGAAAGACCAGACCACGGGCCATCATCGTCCAGTTCGCCAGTCGCAGAGTACGGGACCTTATCATCAAAAACAGGAGGGTGCTGGCCAAGTCTGGTGTTGTGATCACTGAGGACTTGACGTACAAAAACTTTAAACTCCTCAAGAAAGCCCAGGAACATTCTGCTACCACCAGTGCATGGACATCTAACTGTAAAGTGATTGCCATGCTGAAGAACGGAAAGAAAGTACGTGTGGACATTGACACAGACCTCGACTCCTTCTTCGCAAGACACATGTAAAGGGATGGTCCCGGGGACTGTGGCAGTGGGTGAAATGGCTTGAGCCCTGCAACTACTGTGCTTTTGGATGAACGCTGCAAATACTGTGTTTTGGTTGAACCTTGCAATATTGTCCTTTGGTTTTGGAGACGCTTGGATACACACCAAATTGTGAACAGAGGTGCATTCAGTAAAAATGGTAGGATATGTGTGTGTGTACAAAGTGTGTGTGTGTGTGTGTGTGTGTGTGTGTGTGTGTGTGTGTGTGTGTTTTGTTTGTGTGCGTGGTAAAGTGTATGTTTGTGGGTAAAGGTGTATATGCGGGTGTGGTGCATGCGTGTGATCGTGGTGTTTTACGCAAACACGTGCATTCATTTTTGTGTGTGCGTGTATGCAGGCAGGTACACTTATGTACACGCATCTTGTGGATGGCGTCGGGGTGTGGTGCTTGTTAAAATGGCATGTGTGTGTGTGAGTGTGTGTGTGTGTGTGTGTGTGTGTGTGTGTGTGTGTGTGTGTGTGTGTGTGTGTGTGTGTGTGTGTGTGTGTGTGTGCAAATGCGTGTATACATGTGCTCTGTGATGAATGTGTGACTTAGCGTCTGTACATGAAGTAGCAAAAATGTATGGCTGTGAATATATATGGGTGTACAAATGTTGACACAAACCAGTTCTGGTGCTGACAGAAAGCAGCCGACCACAGGCCTTATGTAATGCGCCACTTGGTAACATGTGAATGATTACCCTCCAAATGTAATCAATGGGGTAATATATATTACTTATAGTCTGCATTGAACCACCGACCAGATGTGATGCATTGGGTGACGGTTGTCGTAAATGATTATCGGTCATAGGTGATGCACTGATCGATAATATTGTAACTGATCACGGATATGATGCAGTTTAGGCTGATGATATTGTCCTTGATCAATGGTCGAATACAAGGTATTAGTTATGGAACTCAGGTTGATCGAACTGCAGCTGATGTATAGATATAAGTGACAATATGTACCTGTTTATCACAGTCTGATGCGATTCATGGATTGATTATAGGTACTGTTTCTGTTTTCTCCCCCAGTAGGTTTCACTAAAGTATCAAAGGCTGACTCCCTGATCCTCCCCGCCCCTCCCTTCCATCCCTCCCCTCCCCCCCCTCTCCGCCCGTGTCCTCTTTTTTCCTTTCCGATATGAGTTGTTCGCCCGAACAGGTGGCCAGGTTGGAGTATGGTGCAAACGATGGGTTTCGGCCTCCCCCCCCCCCCTTCTCCCCCCCTCGCCCATTCACATAGATCTCCATGCTCCCTTTTCCCCTTCAGCTGATGGGTTTTGCATAAAAACATGAATCATCACCAGGATTTGGATTTGACGGTGATGGTGCTAGTATACATGGAACTATGTTTTTTTTTTTTTTTTTTTTTTTCTTTCTTTCCTTCTTTCTTTTCCCTTTGGGGGGAAGTGGAAGTGTTAGTGTATTCTACTGTTTGCTGGTATCACAGCGGCAAGTGCTGATATCGCTGTTGTCACTGGCAATACTGATGTTATCGTTGAAAAATACCTTCGGTTGGTCAGATTGATATTATTGTTTGGTTTTAAAACTTAGGTTTCTAGTATAAACATTAACAATAATGTATCATGACTGTGTATTATAATATACTAAAAAAAAGAAAAGGTGCTGGTGATGTAAGGGTGGCATTGAGTTTGTGCTCAAAACGTTCGCTCTACTGGCTAAACGGGAGGTGGGGGGAGATGAGATTGCCATAGTTGATTACCTATTCTAAAAGTAATGTTTCCCTGTAGTATTAGGTGACTATATCTACAGAGTGATTGCGCAGAATACACAGCTCATTTTGAACATAGTTTTGACAGTATACACAACACGAATAGCAGGCAGACATTCATGTGGGCGAGAGAGAGAGAGAGAGAGAGAGAGAGAGAGAGAGAGAGAGAGAGAGAGAGTACACAAGCACACACACTGGGTTGATTATACGGCCGCAAACGGAAACTAATATGTGCTGTCATGTGTGTGCACACTTATATATGACGCACCCAAAGGGCACGCGGGCACATGCACGCGTACACACATGCGCGCGCGTGCATGGGCGTGCGCGCACACATGCACACACGGGTATACACAACCGCAAATTTAAATTGTACTGACATCGTCATGGGTGATATGCTTGCAAACAGATATGTTTCTTTGTTGTTCTGTTGGCTGAGGCTGAATGTTCCTTTTTTTTTGACAATTCACGTCAGTCTTTTTTCATTCTGATCAAGTTCCATTGTTGTTCCGATATGTGTATGCAGTTCAATCTAATTTATAGTTTTTATTCATTGAATATGTTTAATTGTCTTGTCTATGCTGAGTTCTTTAGTCTTTTTTCCAGGTGTTTTGTAATGATTCATTACGGTTCGTTTCGATATATTATTATTACATATGAATGTTCATTGTCCAAATGGCATACTGAGTGGGTGTTGGCAGCTCAAATTAATGAAGATGTTCAGTCGAAACAGCTCTTTCTGTATACATGTATGCCACTGAATATGGAATTTTTGGGGAAGTTGGATTGATGCCTACCTCACTTTTTCATATAAATATATATCTATATTTTTTTGTATGTTTGAAAGTTTGACAAAAAGCAAATATATATAGCTCATGAACAAACACGATGATTTCAAAATTTGCACTTTTAATTGCAATGGCTTAAATGACATTAACAAGAGAGAGAGATGTGTGTTGATTATCTTCGCAAACGTAAGGCTAGCATATACTTTTTACAGGAAACACATTTAAAAGAAGCCAATGAAAACTTTATAAGAGCCAACTGGGGTTATAACTTATGGTTAGCAGGTACTGAAACAAATAAAAATGGTGTTGGTATTCTGTTTAATAACAATTTCGAATATAAATTGTATACAATATTCAGGGATCCTGGGGGTTGCTTCATTGTAATGGACATAGAGTTTTTAAATAAACGTATCACACTAGCCAATGTATATGGCCCAAGCAGTGGGGATAACCCACAGTTCTTTGAGAGAATAGTACAAAAAATTGAGGAAATAGATAATGATTTTTGTTATTGCAGCTGGAGATTGGAATTGTGCCCTCGATCTCAAGACTGATGTGCGCAATTATTCAAGCGTTACTAACAGACCTAAAACACGGAAGAAAATTCTTGACATGATAGACACGTATGATTTAATTGATGTGTTTAGGAATCTTTATCCAATGAAAAGGGCATACACATGGCGTAAATTTAACTCAATAAAACAGGCCGGCTTGATTATTTCCTAACTTCCAAGGCACTTGTATCAGAGGTAAGAGATGCAACTGTAGATATTGGATACCGATCTGATCATTCTTTAGTTTCACTGGTGTTGAGAAAAGATCAGTTCAAAAGGGATAGACCGTTTTGGAAATTTAACAATACACTTCTCAAAGATGATAAATACATAGCAGAAAAAAAACAGAAATTTTGGAGTAAAAAAAAAACAATATGCACTACCAGTTTATAATACTGAAGAACTTAGTAATGTTCCAAATAATGAATTACAATTTCAGATTAACGAACAATTGTTTTTTCGAAGTGCTTTTGATGGAAATACGGGGCAAAACTATTGCCTATTCTTCACACACAAAACACAAACTGAGAAAGAAAGAGAAGGTTATCTCACAAAAGAAATACAAGCCTTGGAGGGCAATGTAAGTGAAGATAATATACAAGTACTAGAAGAATTAAGAAATGAACTGCAGACACTAAAGAAACAAAAAGATGGAAGGGATAGCTGTACGAGAGCAAAAATCAGATGGTTAAAAGATGGTGAAAAAAAACAGCAAATATTTTAGCAACTTGGAAAAAAGAAATTTTGTCGACAAATCGATGAGCTACCTCGACACTGGCAATGGTAATATAATATCAGACCAAGATACATCTTGTGTCAGAGGTTCAGACCTTTTACCAGAATTTGTACAGTTACAGAGAGGTTAATGATATTAACCTTAACCATCTTTTGCCAGATGCCCCAGGAATAACTTGTGATGCGAAAGAGAGCATTAAAGGACCCCTCACGTACAGTGAGGCTGCAAAAGCACTGAAAAAAAATGCAAAATGACAAAAGTCCTGGGTCAGACGGATTCACCATTGAATTCTTTAAGTTCTTTTTTGTTGACATTGGTCACTTTCTTGTCAGATCAGTTAATTCGGGCTATGACTGTGGGCAACTTTCAGTCTCACAAAAACAAGGAATCATTGTGTGTTTACCCAAAGAGGAAAAACCCAAACAATTTATAAAAAATTGGCGCCCAATATCCCTGTTAAATGTCTCCTATAAAAATAGCTTCTGCTTGCATATCTGCAAGATTACAAAAAGTCTTACCAAGCATTATAAATGTCTGTCAGAAGGGCTTTATCAAAGGTCGTTACATTGGAGAAAATATAAGATTGCTATATGATATGATATTATGCTCTACACTGAAAAAACACGTATTCCTGGTCTCTTAATGCTGATTGATTTTGAGAAAGCATTTGACAGTGTCTCTTGGGTCTTTATTGAAAAATGTTTGAAATTTTTTAAATTTTGGACCTAGTATTGTTCAGTGGTTTCGAACATTGTATATGAATACCACATCGTGCGTCCTGGTAAATGGTCAGTATTCTACCCGCTTTAAACTTGAAAGAGGGTGCAGACAGGGGGACCCCACTTTCTCCCTACTTATACTTAATATGCGCAGAGGTTTTATCACTGATGATTCGAAAAAGTAAAGATGTTAAAGGCATTAGCAAAAAAACACAGAATTTCTCCTGTCACAGTTTGCAGACGATACTTCTCTGCTACTTGATGGTTCTGAACAGTCTCTCAAGGCAACTGTAGATATCCTTGATGAATATGCACAGATGTCAGGCTTGAAAATGAATTGTGATAAAACTCAACTAGTGTGGATTGGAAGTAAAAAAATAGTCAAATTCGATACTTTAGGGATAGGAACTTCAATGGAATCCGGGTATCTTTAAGGTTCTTGGCAAAAATTTTTCTACTAATACAGACCAAATTGTGTCGAAATAAATTACAGTCAAAAGCTTTCAGCCGTGCAGAAAATCTAAAACAATGGAAAAGAAGAAATCTCACTCCTTTTGGGAAAATCGCAATATTAAAAATGTTTATTCTTTCTCAGTTTACCTATCTGTTTCTCAATCTTCCGGACCCCCCAAGCCAACTTTTTTGAAGAAATAATAAACTGAAATGTTCCAGTTCTTATGGAATGGGAAACATAATAGATAAAGAAATCAGTAATTTATCAAGAATATGAAAATGGAGGACTAAAAGTGAGTAACATATTTATACTACTTGAGACTCTGAAGATTAGCTGGTTAAGACGGTTAAATATTCCAGAACCAGAATTTAGTAGTTTCATATATACCTTGTATCCAGCCATGAAACAAATGAAAACGCTCGGAGGCGAGTACGCTAACGTGTTACTCCAACGACTCGATAATCCATTCTGGCTTGATGTTGTTAGACACTATAAAAAGTTCTGCTCAAAGTGTAAACCTTTAAATATGAAAGAATTCCTGTCAGAATATATTCATTATAATGTAAACATAACAAGGGACAATAAGGTGATCTACATGAAAGAATGGATAGAAGCAGGTGTAACAAAAGTTAACCATGTAATGGATGTAAATGGAAATTTTCTGTCCTTTAATGATTTTAAGGTAAAATACTCAAACGTTACAAAAACTAATTTTTTTTTAGCATATGAGGGAATCATCAGAGCTATTAGAAAATATCAAGAAATTCTCAATTACAGAGAAGACATAGCACATGTTATTGATGAGGAAAATAAAACATGGACCTTGATCCAGAAAGACAACAAAGTAGTTAAATCGATCCTATTGGTTCTAAAATCACACCGGCAGCAGTGATTAAGTGGGAACGTCTGTATACTGGACTCAAGTGGAAAGATATCTTTTTAAACCTCTTAAAACTACTACAGATACTAAACTGAGATGGTTCCAGTTCAGACTTGTACACCGTATTCTCCCCACACAAAAGTTTCTTCACATGTGTAAACTCACAGACTCCCCACAATGTAATTTCTGTAACTCAGAAACGCAGACAATTCAGCACTTGTTTTGGAATTGCATTGTAATTCAAAATTTCTGGAATGACTTAGAATCTGTTTTATGGAATAAATGTCCCCATTCATTCTCTAAGACTAATATTAAACGAGCAACTAATCTTGTTTGGTTGTGCAGAAAATGTAATAACAAACAAGCCTTTAGATTTCATACTACTATTTGCCAAATTTTTCATCTACAAAAGCAAGTTACACAATTTGAACCCTACAATGCCCAGTTTCATCAATAGTTTAAATATAAGGGTAAGAACAGAAAAATATTTATCAGCAACTGTAGGGAAAACCCATGAATTCGAGCTAATATGGGAAAAAATATATGCCCTTATTTATATAATTTAGCCTTATGTATGTAGACATCATGTTGCCAGAAACGGACGGTGTGGGGATAATCTCTCCATTGTGAAATGAAATTGTCCATCTATAAGCCCATCATAAAAAAAATGTTATATTATGCCATTTGGTAATAGTTTCTATTATTACCTCTGTTTCATAACAGAGATGTATCCTCAATTGTCCATCACCTATTGCTCTCTCTCTCTCTCTCTCTCTCTCTCTCTCTCTCTCTCTCTCTCTCTCTCTCTCTCTCTCTCTCTCTATCTATCTATCTATATCTATCTATTTATCTATCTCTGTCTCTCTCTCTTTTTCTCTCTCTCTCTCTCTCTCTCTCTCTCTCTCTCTCTCTCTCTCTCTCAATATGCACACAGATAGATAAAGGGATATAGAGACCAGAGAGATAGATAGATAGATTTATTTATTGATTGATTGATTCAACGATTGTGATTGATGAATTGATGTGTGTGTGAATAAGCGCGCGCGCGTGTGCGTGTGCGTATGTGTGTGTGTGTGTGTGTGTGTGTGTGTGTGTGTGTGTGTGTGTGTGTGTGTGTGTGTGAGAATCTTTGCGTGTGCATGTTTGTGTGTGTGTGTGTGTGTGTGTGTGTGTGTGTGTGTGTGTGTGTGTGTGTGCGAGACAGCGTGAAAGAGAGAGTGTGTGCGTGTGTGTGTGCGTGCGCGCGCGCGCGCGCGCGCGCGTGTGTGTGTGTGTGTGTGTGTGTGTGTGTGTGTGTGTGTGTGTGTGAAAAATGAAATACTGACAGAACTACAAGTTGGACAGCTTTCTAACATTCGTCTCCAGGTCTCTAAAAACCTGTAGATTCCAGAATATCCACAATATCCGGTCTTCACTCGTACCTTACTTCGTAATCCTAACGATCGTTCTGAAAATGGTCACAGCAGGAAAACGAATTCAAAAAACCCAAGGCTTCGACACCTTTGAAAAGGATGGGTCCATAACTCCCCCTCCCCCTTCCACTCCCTCCCCCCCCCCCCCCCCCCCCCCCCCTCCAACAAACCATTAAGGCGAAAGACCTGGGAATAGTGGAACCAGGGTCTGTTGTTCTTCTATGGAGGAAAAATCATTTGAGGCCACAGAGGTATCCCTACAACAGTCAGCCCAGAACGTCCAGACATGTTCCAGAAAGCCCTTGAACCCTCATATCCAGTTACCAATCAGCCACGGAGACAGTCTTCACCCCTGACTGACAACTTGACGAACGAAAACTCCGTGTCTCTACGCCTTTTATTTGAAGATCGTTCACGAGATGAGCTCACCAAAAAACCTGTCCCTTAATGTTCTTATTCTTCTTCGGGAACTGTCCATTTTTATGCGGTAGAAATGGATTCCTGTGCCATCTCTCTATCTTGACTTATCAATATTTTCAACCACGAGGTGCCAAGAGTAAATTTTCCACGCGAAAGCATCGCTGGTGTGATGTTATCTTTCAGCTGATCTCCCTTTCCTCTGACGCCGATTGCTTCCGAGAGATGGCGCTGTCGGAGGCAGTGGCGGAAATTAAATGTGGAGATGTGTGTGGCTGTAACTGTCGCAGCTTGACATATTAACTTGTATCTGAAACAGGGGTCCGGTCAGATGAAGTAGATCAGGAGGAAAGGGGAGAGATGACGACACACTATCAGATTTGGCAGGCTTCTACATTAAAATCTCTCTCTCTCTCTCTCTCTCTCTCTCTCTCTCTCTCTCTCTCTCTCTCTCTCTCTCTCTCTATTTGTCTCTCTCTCTCTCTCTGCCCATATTTGTGTCCGTGTCTCTGTGAGTTGTGTGTGTGTGTGTGTGTGTGTGTGTGTGTGTGTGTGTGTGTGTATTTGTGTGCGTTTTTATGTAGATGGATAGATAGACAGATAGATAGATGCAGATGTAGATATAGATACAGATAGATAGATAAATAGATATATACAGATAGGTGGACAGATATTTATGCACACACACACACACACACACACACACACACACACACACACACACACACACACACACACACGCAGATTCATGTATATACATGCAGTGTGTGTGTGTGTGTGTGTGTGTGTGTGTGTGTGTGTGTGTGTGTGTGTGTGTGTGTGTGTGTGTGTGTGAAGTGGCATGTTTATACAGCCTCCATCAGGGCTGTTTTGAAATGGCATGTAATGACAGTACATGATCCCTTTTAAGAGATTACATCTCATTTGTAATTGTAAACATTCCACAAGTGCACATGCGTGCGTTTTGTGTGTTTTTTTTTCAACTCATCTTCAGTTTTCAAATGCTGTATTCTAAGTAACAGCTGATGAATTAGCTGGAGATTAATCCCTCGATTGGTTTTACCCATCTCACAACCTTCCGAACAATCCTCCGTTCTAGAAAGCAAAAGAGAACTCCAGTTTCGTTTTTCCAGTCCATCTGGAACTCGTATCTTGGCACATCTTTCATCATTGGTGTGTCGCGCGATATTCCCAGGCACGCAATGCACAAATCAGGCGGTGAAAAGTACACGTCCTTGTCGATAACTGGGGCATACAAAGTGTTTTAAAAGCCTGTCAGGGTGTATCAGGGAGGTTGTACTTGTCGGGTGTTGCAACAAGCCCTTAACGGGAGATACAGGACTATGGCCGACATGTCGAGTGGATTGGAGCGTGTGATGAGCAACAGTCTTCCCCCGTAGTCCGTTGTACGAGCTGATCGGGGATGAGTTGTAGTTGTGGTGTTCTGTTGTAGGTGCTCAGTCCACAGCACTGAAGATGAGCGCTGTGTCAACTATTTCAGCACACTTTGTTCCTTCACATCAACCATTCCAGCATACTCTGTTCTTTGACATCAACCATTTTAGCAAGCTCTAATCCTGGACATCAACCATTTTAGCAAGCTCTGTTCCTGGACATAAACCATTTTAGCAAGCTCTGTTCCTGGACATCAACCATTTTAGCAAGCTCTGATCCTGGACATCAACCATTTCAGCAAGCTCTGTTCCTGGACATAAACCATTTTAGCAAGCTCTGTTCCTGGACATAAACCATTTTAGCAAGCTCTGTTCTTGGACATCACCCTTTTTAGCAAGCTCAGCTCTTGGACATCAACCATTTTAGCAAGCTGTGTTCCTGGACATCAACCATTTTAGCAAGCTCTGTTCCTGCACATCAACAATTTTAGCAAGCTCTGTTCCTGGACATAAACCATTTTAGCAAGCTCTGTTCCTGGACATAAACCATTTTAGCAAGCTCTGCTCCTAGACATCAACCATTTTAGGAAGCTCTGATCCTGGACATCAACCATTTTAGCAAGCTCTGTTCCTGGACATAAACCATTTTAGCAAGCTCTGATCCTGGACATAAATCATTTTAGCAAGCTCTGTTCTTCGACGTCACCCATTTTAGCAAGCTCTGTTCCTGGACATCAACCATTTTATCAAGCTCTGTTCCTGGATATAAATCATTTCAGTATGCTCTTCCTGGACAAAACAATTTTAACATGTTGTGTTCCGAAGCATCAATAAAAGAGGATTTCCGCAGATATGTTCTTGAACAGATCGCTGAAATTATGTTTTGGTGGCACAACAAAACACGTCTGCAACGTGCTGCTATTCATCCGAGATGTATAAGAGATCATGTATGTTTTACAAGCAATACCAGTATTGAAGTGACTTGAGGATATACAAGAGATCATGTATGTTTTACAAGCAATACCAGTATTATGTTTTACAAGCAATACCAGTATTGAAGTGGCTTAAGGATATACAAGAGATCATGTATGTTTTACAAGCAATACCAGTATCGAAGTGACTCGAGGACGTTAAATCCCATTCATGTATCAGTGACTATGATGAATGCAGCAAACATAATTATAAACATGTGCCCGCAAATAATGATCTTACGATTACGATTTATTTCACACACACACACACACACACACACACACACACACACACACACACACACACACACACACACACACACACACACACACACACACACACACACATGTATATTCGTGTGTGTGTGTGTGTGTGTGTGTGTGTGTGTGTGTGTGTGCATATATATATATATATATATATGTATACCAGCCGCCGTGGCGAAGTGGTTAGCGTCGCGGGACTCCCGGCTGGGAGGTCGTGGGTTCGAATCCCATCAGAAGTCATGTGGGTTTTTCTGCCCCGACCGGCTCCTCCTACCCAGAGTTGAGTTTGCTGCGGACTCAGTTGGGAAGACTGGGACCACACAGTCGAGACTTAATGGATGCGTTTCTGAGAGTGTTGCTCAAATTTCCTGACCAACACTGCAGGTGTCTGTGTTTCTCGGGCCTGGTTGACGCCGGGATATATTATGAGAGGAAGCGTAGAGTACAGCCCTGTCATGTAGTCTCAGACCGAAATGGAAATCCGTATCATCATCATAATCATCCTCATTCTCATCGATCAGCATAAAAAAAAAGTCTCAAATTCTGTGGCCCTTCATGCCCCTTCTCTCATGGTGACCTCAGTTTCGATGTCTTCTCCACGTCTGTGGCCTTGGTTTGGTTCCGTCGGGGTCACCGGTATCGGCGAGTCATGGGGGCTGTCGTTGGACGGACGTGGTGGCGCCCTCCGGGGGGAGAGCTCACTCACGCGGCTCCGCGACTAAGCAATTATTGTCGTCAGTAGGGGGCTTAGTAGGTGGTGTCCTGCGTATGTTAGATCAGAACAGGCGCCACTGAACACCACTGAAGTGACTCGGCAGCAGTGCAGTGTCTCCTCCGGTGGGTTGCCTCTTGACGACTTGACATTGACTGCTCCCTGTGGATTGCCGGTGCCGGGGCTGCGGCGGGGCCGACCGGGCCGTGGCTGTGGACAGGGTGTCGGAATGAGCGGCGTGGGTGCACTGCCTCTGAGGTGGCGCAGAGGTTGGGACAGCAAAAAAAAAAAAAAAAAAAAATATATATATATATATATATATATATATATATATAATTAGGAATTAAAAGCCACTCAGAATGTTAAAAGTGCTCAGCCAAGTAGGGAGCGACATAACAATTTTAAATATAGGGTTTAAAATGAAGAATTAAAACCTACAAATTTGTTTCAAGCCAAGTGCTCTCCTCAGGGGTGGGCGCGCCACCGGTGTTATATAGTATGGTGTGTGGGCGTGTTAGCACTGTACGTGTGGCACGTGGCCTGTTTTTTTTTATCTTTTTTGGGGCGCGTTCAGGGGGGACGTGCCAAGGGATGGTGCATTGACAAGGATTTCCATTTATGCCTGCAATTTTTTTATCATTTGTACTTTAGAGTTCAGGGATGCTAGATGGGGTTTACATGGATAGTATCAGCCACTTTTCTGTAGTACATAAATTTTTTTTTTTTAGAAATGTTTGTGTATGGTGTTGCTCTTTTTATAATTTTCCATGATATAGTTGTTGTAATCTATTTTCTTATCTTTAAGCTTCCAAATATATTTGCTTAATTCTGTTTGGTTTTTATATTTTTCATGTTTGAAGGACTGTTTGTGGTTTGCATATCTGGTTTTAAAACGGTTAGCCGTGATCCCTATGTATGTTCCTTTATCACTGTCTGTTGTTACTGTAGCTTGGTACACAATATTATTGTAGAGACATTTGTTATTCAGAGGGCACTGGTCTTTTTTGTGCAATTACAAGATGTCCTTTCGTCACCCTCTTTGGTTGTATTGCTTTTGGTTTTATTGGAAGAATCAATTATATTTTTTAAGATTGGGCATACACGAGTACGATAGCTTGATGGTGTTTTTATTGAATATTTTAGATAGTAAATGTCCTTTTGGGAATGATGTTGTAAGGATTTCTGAAGAATTCTTTTCCTACGTTAGTTTTTGTTCTTCCATCATATGGAGGGTTATACCATATAATCTTTCTTTTCCTGTTTTTCTTATTGCTGTTCATGTTGTTATCTGGGTTATACTGTAGTTTGTAGTTGTAGTTACTTTTTTTCAGCGCCTCTTGGTATTCGGCTGCTGCACTGTTAAATGCTTTCTCATTGCATGACAGTTTAGACAGTCTTTTGTTTATACCATTAGGTATGGTTTTTAGAATGGAGGGTGGATGGTTACTTTTGATGTCTACGTAGACAGGTGTGTCATATATATTATCTATCTCTCTCTCTCTCTCTCTCTCTCTCTCTATATATATATCTATATATATATATATATATATATATATATATATATATATATTCGTTAAAAATAGGATGGTAAAAGGAAGTTTTAAAATCGACAGGTGTGTTTCGAGCACTGGCTCTCCTCAGGATATATATATACGTGTGTGTGCGTGTGTGTTCTGTGTGTGTGTCTGTCTGTCTGTCTATCTGTGTGTGTGTCTGTCTGTCTGTGTGTGTGTCTGTATGTCTGTGTCTGTGTGTCTGTGTGTCAGTGAGTGTGTACACAAATGTATTTAAACTTCTGTGAGTGGGTGTGTGTCTGGCGGACACGCGGATGAGCTCATCAGTCGTAAACAAAGATAGATAGGCATGGGCTGTGCAATTTAACAAAAACACAAGAGAAACAGCTCTCTGTCATTTCTCTTCATGTCCAGGGAACTTGTCAACCCCACAGTCTACATGATTATGAGGCCTCACTCGCGTCTTGTGTCCACCTTCCCAACTATCACATTCAGAAAAGGCTGTCAACAACAGGAGATGACATTCAAACCCGAACCCGTCTTTGAAACGATGGGCACATGTCTCCTCTCTCCACGCCACGTAAGGGAAAAGACATGGGAATGGTCTGTTGTCCCTTGAAAAGGGGAATGACGCCACTGAGGACATTCTGGCGACCCTGCAAAAAAAAAAAAAAGAGAAAGAAAATAGCCAGTCAACGATGTCTAGATATGCTCCTAAAAGCTTCAGAAGCTACCAATCAGGCCCTGAGCCAGTCTTCACCCCTTAGTGACAACTTGACGAATGAACATCCTGTGTCCCTACGCCCTCTGTTGGAAGATACTTCAGCGAGATGATGCACTAAAAAAGCTGTCTCCTCGACGTTCTTCTCATCGAGCCTACTTTTTCAATTCGGCGTGAATGTCGAGTGAAATCCATGGGCCATCTTTCTATCTTGACCTATTGATTTTTCTTTTTTTCCAAGAGGAGCCAAGTGTAAATGTTACACACGAAAGCATTGGTGGTGTGATGTAATCTTGCTGCTGATCTCCCTTTCCTCTGACACCGAAAGCTTCCGTAAGATGGCGCCGTCAGAGGCGGGGAGAAAAATTAATCAGCATGGCAGCTTGACATATTAACTTGCATCTGAAGTCTGGGTCCAGTCAGATGAAGCACGTTATAGGGAGGGGAGAGAAGACAACACACCTCCAGACCTGGGAGGTCTCTGCCTTAAAATCATAACATCTGTCTGTCTCCTCTGTATGTGTGTGTGTGTGTGTGTGTGTGTGTGTGTGTGTGTGTGTGTGTGTGACTCTCTCTCTCTCTCTTTCTCTCACTCTCTTTGCACATATTTCTGTGCGTTTGTGTGTAAGTGTGTGTGTGTGTTCTCTCTCTGTCCGTGTGAATGCGTGTGCAAATATGTTTTCTGATGTTTTGACCAGAAAAAACACAAAGGGAAAGAAATTAGGGTAGAGGAACAACAGTTGGAGAGAGAGAGAGAGAGAGAGAGAGAGAGAGAGAGAGAGAGAGAGAGAGAGAGTTTCTAATTTATCAGGTGTTTAATAAAAAGGTTACGTTTGTCCCTTTATAATGTTTTAAAATTATATATATATATATATATATATTAGCATTCTATTATACAGTTTTTCTTAAATGTCGGTACAACCGAGCTTAATCTGTCAATAAACTGGTTTCAAAAAAGTGTAAATGATGGAGCAAAGAATGGGAAAACAGGAAAACAGCCCCCCCCCCCCCCCCCCCCCATCCCCCCCCCCCCCCCCCCTGTCCTTCTAGAATTCTGGCCAATCTGAGATGCTGGAACAGCCAACATAAATGTGATAAAGAGCTGATGAGGACCTCTGCAGCTTTTCTCCAACAGTCAATAGGCTTTTCACTCAGTCTCAAACCCTGACTGTCGACTTGACAAATGAACATCCAGTGTGCATGTTCCCCTTAGTTTTAAAACCAAAACGTCGAGAAAGACTACCACAGCAGTTCTTTCCTGGATATTCTTTGCAGAGTTACTGTTTCAATTTTTTTTCGATTGTCTGTGAGTGCAGTTCGCCATATCCCTTCATCGATCTTTCTCATTTTTCTCAGGAGGACCTCACTGTGAATTTTCCACATGACAGTGTTGCTAGTGTGATGTAATCTTGCTGCTGATCTCCCCTTTCCTCTAACGCCTATCGCAGTGGCGCTGTTGAAGGCGGGGACGTGGAATTGAATGTAGAGAAGTGTTTGCCTGACAGTGTCTCAACTTGACATATTAACTTGTATCCAAAACAGCGGTCTGGTCAGATGAAGCAAGTCACAGAGAAGGATGGAGCTGACAACACGCTATCGGATATAGCCTGTCTCCAGGGTTTTTTTTTTTTAACATTTTCTAAAAAGAAGAAAGACAAGAAGAGAGATAGAGATAGACAAACAGACAGACAGATAGACAAATAGACAGAAACCGAGACAGAGAGACAGAGACAGAGAAAGACACACCATTTTGAAATCACACATAAACATACACAGGCGCATGTGTCTGCGAGCGTGCACACACACACACACACACACACACACACACACACACACACACACACACACACACACACACACACACACACACACGCACGCACGCACGCACGCACGCACGCACGCACGCACACACGCACAGAGAGAGAGATCACTGAGATCACAGGACAATGTTTTTATTGTCATAGC
>JADBJO010001888.1:0-67500 GCA_016801955.1 Conus betulinus
TTCAAGAAACATTGTCATCTGCTCTGAAGCCGACAGGACGCTGGGCTATTTTCAGAGGAAATTTAAAGAGAAGTTCCAAAGATTCAAAGATAAGTTTCCAAACCATCAGGAGTCTGGTCTGAGGCCACACGGTACCGAGCTATCTTGAGAGGAAATTGAAGAAAAAAAAAAAAAAGAATTTCAGGTGAAAAGTCCTACAACAGGCAGTCCAGAAATCAAGTGTCATAGCCATGAATGAGTGGCTGGAATTACCCCCACTTCAGCAACGACGGCAAAAGAAATCAAGTGTCACAGCCGTGAATGAGTGGCTGGAATTACCCCCACTTCAGCAACGACGGCAAAAGAAATCAAGTGTCACAGCCATGAATGAGTGCCTGGAATTACCCCCACTTCAGCAACGACGGCAAAAAGAAATCAAGTCGGTCATAGCCATGAATGAGTGGCTGGAATTACCCCACTTCAGCAACGACGGCAAAAAGCGAGACTGGGTATGCTTTACCAACAGCAACTGAAACAACCTGATGAAATCGAAGTGCATGCAAGGGGAAACTCTATCCAGGACCACTACGCCAACGTTGCCCCCATTGCGGTCTAGTGTGCCAGGTCTTTTACAGGACACAGTGCAGATGGGCCAGCATCTTGTCGGGCACAGCCACAGGCTTCAACTGTTGCCTGGAGGAAGTGTGGAGGCAAAGACTTTTGACCCTTTTGTTTCAAAGACCTCCCACGTTCAGTAGAAAAGCCAGGCACATAACTTTGTTCTTCTTCTTTTTTTCTTAAATCTAGCTGCTTTACTAAGCTAGTGTTTAGATATTCATAGTAAAACCTATACAGTTACAATACAATCAGTGGCGATTGTAATCGTCGTATGAAATGTAGATTTTTACTCAAACTCAGCACGAGTATAGAGGTGGGGGAACCAGAAATGGTCACCACGGGAGCGGGACGCAAAGGTCCACAGAATTTGAAACTTCTTCTTCTTCTTCTTCTCAATGGTTAACAGAATGAACACTGTGTTTAGATTATTACGTCAATGTAACATATATAGTGTATGCTATATAATTATATCATATTATATTTGTTGTGTGCTGCACAAAAACGTTCGAAGGCAACCTAGTAGAATGGAACTGAACCGTTTCTTTGAGAGCAGCATGTGAACTACAATGGCTGCATTTTACTCCATGTGAACTACAATGGCTATATTTTCCTCCATGTGAACTACATGGCTGCATTTTCCTCCATGTGTTTCTTGTTATTGGCTTGCTGTTGTCCTTTCCATTGAAACTGTCATGAAAAAATGATTGCGGTAAAGTTCCCCACATACACACATAGGCAGGCACACACGCAAGCACCCACACACGCACGAACGCATACACACACTCACCTATACACACCCGCACACCACACACACACACACACACACACACACACACACACACACACACACCACACACACACACTCTTACGTGCTCATGCGCACTCACATCCCCCCGCCTCTCTCTCTCTCACTCTCTCTCTCTCTCTCTCTCTCTCTCTCTCTCTAAAATGAGACATAACGTAAAGCTGACAACTATAGAGCAGCAACACTGACAACATAGAGCAATTTCTCTTAGTGATATTAGCAGTAAATTATTTAGCCCGATGATCAACAGCCGATTGCAAGAATGGGTATCATTTTTGCAGGAATGGGTAGATGGACATGATATCACAGGTCAGCACCAGGCTGGTTTGAAGAAAGGATACTCAACTGTTGACCACATTTTCACCTTGTTAGCTCTTGTACAAACATAAATGTCCTTCAGTGGTAAATTGTATGTGGCATCTATAGATCGTGAAAAAAAAAGTTTGATTCTGTTAACAGACATCTTCTTTAGCCAGTGATCATTTAAAGAATGTCATTAAAGGAAAATTGAACAAATGTACTGGAAGTATCTAGGATGTAGTAAAAGCAAGAGTTCGATGCGATGCGAATTTGACGGATTGCATTGATTCAACAGCTGGATGAAGACAGTGTGACGCATGCAGTCTGATATCATTTTGTCTGTCTAGTGATAAGCTGACAGTGGAATAGTCAATAATGGAAGAATAGCGCTATGTTTTCCCTAGACGCGTGTAAAATCATGTATTCTGTATTAAGCTGATGATGTTATCGTATTGTCTGAGACTGTAATAAGACTACAAACGCAGTTAGATAATTTACAAAGAGTTTCAGCTTCATTTCAGTTAAAGTTAGCAAGAATAAAAGTAACATCATAGTGTTTTGAAAAAGGTGGGTATCAAGTGTGAGAGAAAGATGGTTTTGTGATGGTTGTATGACGCCTCTTGTCAATGTGTGTAAGTACTTGGCAATGTTTTTCTCCATCCGTCATAGTTTTGCTCTTGCATGTAAAGATCTTACAAGTCGGGCAAAAATGCGTTGCTTTGTGAAGAAGTTGTACAACTTTGATAGTATTTCGTTTTGTGCATGAAGTTGTTTGACTCAAAGTCAGCCTATGGTTCAATATGAGACAGTATTATGGAGATTAGACAAGGTAAGCGTTTGACACTGAGACCGTTATCGTTGTTATACTTAAAAGAAATTCCTAAGAGTAAGGATGAAGATACCAATGGACCTCATATGTAGCGAAACTAACAGATATCCTTTATATGTACACTCAGCTGTGAGATGTGTTGGCGATTCGTTTAACTTCTCACAAATGGATCAGCAAAGAATTCCACGTAAGCGTATGATACATTGTATGATTTAGATCTTAAAGGTGAAGTGAATTCGGTGACTCGAGTGCGAAGCTGTTGTTTGAATATGGGTTTGGGTTTGTTTGGTATGATCAAGGTGCTGGAAACATGAATCATTTTATTCGTACATTTTGACAACGGTTAAAAGACTGTTGCCAAAACGGACTGAACGTGTACAGACCCAGTAGTAGGTTAGACACGTATATAATTTTTTTGTGATAGGTTTTCTTTAACCCCCTATTTATCGTTGGAAATATACAACAAGATTCAGAACTTGGAATCTGAAGGTTAACGGTACATAGCTCCAGATACAGAATGGTCAACGGAAATGTTTTAACGTGCCCAATGTGCAAAAGAAGCAGACGAAAATAAGACACATTTTGTTTTTTGTTGTACGCAACTCGGACGTACTCGTGAACACTTTATAAAACCTAAGTAGTACCGACAACCTCTTTGTTGAAACTCAGATTACTTATGTCCTCAGAAAAGTATCGCGATGTGCGAAATTGTCCACTATACCTGTACCAGGCATCTAAGTTTAGAGAACTCGCAATGTCTTAGGAATAATTATACTTCATTTGTTTTTGTCTGTAGTCAGTGTTCAGTTATGGTTTGGGCTTTGATATGATTTTTTTTTCTATATGGGTTCTTGCTCAGTCTGATTTTGAGAAATTACACATTATGCTGTCCGCACACTCCCTTTCTAAGCGGCCGTGGCCTCTTGCGATTAATTAAAGGTATCCGACTCCGACTCTCTCTCTTACTGTCTGTCTGTTTCTGTCTGTCTCTATCTGTCTGTCTGTCTGTCTGTCTGTCTGTCTCTCTCTCTCTCTCTCTCGCTCGCTCGCTCGCTCGCTCTCTATCCGTCCGTCAGTCTGTCTGTCTGTCTGTCTGTCTCTCTCTCTCTCTCTCTCTCTCTCTCTCTCTCTCTCTCTCTTTTCATTCCTTTACTTCTACTATGTATTTGATTTGTTATCAAGACTAATTCCTTTTTGATTTCTGCTTTATTTTGAAATGCTTTGATTGTTTACATTTACTGAGCTATTCAGTTTGCCTGTTTCATTCCAGATTTCTCCTTCTCTTTCCTGACGCTGCAAATATGATCTTGTTCCCCCTTGACACAAAGATTGTATAGGTCAATGTCAATGAAAATATGTCTGAAGCGTCTCTCTCTCTCTCTCTCTCTCTCTCTCTCTCTCTCTCTCTCTCTCTCTCTGTGTGTCTCTCTCTCTCTGTCTCTCTCTCTCTCTCTCACCTTCCACCCTTCCACCCCTAACTGTTCGCACCCAATATGCACACGATAAATCTCTCTCTCTCTCTCTCTCTCTCTCTCTCTCTCTCTCTCTCTCACACACACACACACACACACACACACACACTCTCTCTCTCTCTCTCTCTCTCTCTCTCTCTCTCTCTCTCTCTCTACTAAGCATTAAAACAGTACTGTTCTCGTTCCTCCTTCCTGCCAGAGGAAAACTGTTGAAAAAGTGCGCGGAAACTCAACAATGCGTTCCGGGCGCCATCTGTCACGGGGGCTTCTGCAGTACGTCTTGATTTTTCTGTCAGCCTGTCAACCCCTCTGTCCATCTCTCTGTCTCATTCGGTCTCAATCTGTCTCTCTTCGTGTCTCTGTCTGTCTGTCTGTCTGATTGTCTGTCTGTCTTTCTGTCTCCTTTTTTTCTCTCTGTCTCTGTCTCTCCCTCCGTCTCTCTCTCTGTCTCTGTATCTCTCTCCCACAATATCTCCGTCCCTCCCTCCTTCTGTCTATCTGTCTGTCTCAGTCTATCCGTCTTTTTATGTCTCTGTTTGTGCGTCAGTCTCTGTCTGTCTCTATTTCAGTCTGTCTCTCCCTCATTCCCTCCCCCTCCTCCCTCCCTCCCTCTCTCTCTCTCTCTTCTCTCTCTCTCTCTCTCTCTCTCTCCTCTCTCTGTTTCTACTCATAAGAGCATGATTTAGTTTAGGAAATTGAATTTACTGTTTGAGTTGTCTCTTGTCTTTCTTTCACTGTTGACAGAGTACGAAATTACTTACTATGCTTATAGGATCAGTGGATACACCACACACACACACACACACACACACACACACACACACACACACAGCAGCGTCAACGTTTCTTGTTAACCGTGAAGTTCACGACAAGAACTTCTCCGTGCAATGTGTCCTTAAATCGAGCGTGTTCAGATGCCCTTACGGTGGTCGATAAACGTGTACCTGACCACACATTGTATTTTGTACATGCACATAATGAAAGAATAGATGAAAGTGCACCTTCCTTCGTATTTGATGCATGTTCTGCTTCTAACGTTTGTGTGCATAATGAAAGAATGGTTACAACGGCTTATCTTCCTCGCTCAATAAATGTTTGTATTCTAGAGTGAATGAAAGTGTGAATGAAAAAGCTTTATTTCATCGTCGACTGGATGTTTCTCCTCCGAAGATAATGTACGTAATGGAAAGGGAATTAGGCATATGTCATTTCTGATGTCGAGTGAAAGTATCCTTCCGAATTTTGGAATAAGGAAGGAAGAAAATGATTCATTTTCATGTGGAACGATCGTTTTTCTTCTTGTACAGAGTCTAGGATACCAAGTTTTATTTCACTGTCTTTGGTGAATGAACAAGTTGATGTAGTATCTGATAACGGAGGGGAAACAGTAACTTTGAATGATCAATATAATTTTACAGAAAACCACTGTGATATGAATTGAACTGATACGAAGAGAAAACATACGTCATTTTTGCATTGGAATGTGAATGGCTTATTTCTGTTATCTCTTAAAACACTTGTTTACTACATAACGTGTTTTGATTTTGTTTGTTTGGTAGAAACGTTTGTTGAAAAGTTACATTCAAATATATTCAGATTCAGATTCAAAACTTTATATAACTCTCGTTAAAATAGAAATTACATTCGTGACCGCTGCCCTGAAATTTAAGACATACATATTTATAGTTACAAACGTGACACTGAAAATTAAAATTACTTTCAAACAATAAACATGCGTGTGTATCACCAAAATGGGAATTTTCAATCTTTCTCCTTTTTGGTAGTGCAAATAAAGCATGCACTCAGCCACTCATAATTATATATACATACATGTATGCACGTTGAGAGAGAGAGAGAGAGAGAGAGAGAGAGAGAGAGAGAGAGAGAGAGAGATTTATCATTAAAAATGATACGATAAGACAAATTTCAGAAATTTCTATTCCTCACATTCCAAACATGCACACATCACACACACACACATTCCACACACACACACACACACACACACACACACACACACACACACACACACACACACACACACACACACACACACACACACACACACACACTCCAGCATCTATACTTTCCCGCTTGCTCACAGACATACACACCTGCGCACATGTTTGTGTCACAGGTGATCCACCGCCTCTTCTTACACGCTGTGTTTGTTTAAAAAAGCGCAATGGATTTGAACACAAAGCTCTTTTTTGTGCGCATCAGCTTAGCTCTGGGGACACAAATCGTCTGCCTGATGGAAGGAGCTCAAACTGTCGCGCAAGCGTATGCCCACTGTCACTAACAATCGCACGAGCCTTGTTGACCGCACGCCTTTCATACAACTCACTCATACTCTCCTGTCTCTCACCAACAATCTTACCACAGATGTTCACAACGCTATCCAAGAGTTTGCTGTTTTTCAAATTAAGATTTCCATACCAGCAAATGCATGAAAAAGTCAAGACAGACTCAATAAAACTCCTGTAAAATGTTTTAAAAATTTTTGGCTGGACATGCAGATTCCTCAATTTGCGTAGGAAATACATTCTGGTTTGGCATTTTTTGTATGCGGACCTGGTGTGTGTATTGAAAGTGAGCTTATTGTCTAACGTTGTGCCCAGATATTTGTATTCCTCTACCCGTTCCACTTTTTCTCCGCTTTCCTAAAATCTATGATCATCTCCTTTGTTTTTTTTTACGTTTAAGCTCAAGATAATTTTCTTTACACCAGGTGCTGAAACGCTCAACTTCATCAAAATATGTTACATCAGAATTGGAAAGGTCTACAAGGGCTGTATCATCTGAATATTTTATGACTGGTGTTTCTTCTGTACCAATGCAGTCGTTGGTGTACATAGTAAAGAGGACAGGAGAAAGAACGGTACCTTGAGGGGAACCTGTGGAACAAAAGAGGACAGATGACATGACTGATTGATAGCGCACTGACTGGGATTAAATACTACCATTATGTTCATTGTTCCTAAAGATCTTTTTATTTGCTTTTCTATTAATGTGCTTTACATATGCACATATGTGCCTCGGAAAACTTACCTTATCATGCTTTCTATGATATTGATAACGGTATTAGTGATTTGGAAAACTGCCCATCAGATATTTTGCTCAGATATGCCTGATATGTATATACTACCGACTGGAGATTTGAATAGCGGAATTTGTAACATCTGTTAAGAATCTCCAACAGAATGCCCTTTCAGTTTACACAATGGTACCTCTGTTGACAGTTGTTCTGAAGACAAGACATTAATATAGGCATGGCAAACTACCATTAAATATGTGTACAGCATTAGATCTGTGCATTCGGCATGGCGTGTGTGGCGGCGATCGTCAAGGTCGTTTCACATACATTTCAGAGACAGGGAACAGTGTGAATGATTATTTCGTGACTTTCTTTGACATGTTTACCCTTGGTGATCAATTGTGAAGTCTCTGTGTGAATGGACGTATTGAACTGGACCATCTACTTCTGATGTTTAACATAAACTTACTCACTGATGTAAGAAATGGAAAGGGCTTAAAGAAGAACACACAACTTATTGATAAGTATATATGGCAGAATGAATATACTTTCCATGATTTGATGATGAATAGTCAACATGCAGTATTAATGTTGGAAGAAGCTATTATCCAAATCGATGACGATGCTAACGCCGCTTTGAATATAGTGACTGTTTGCGTAAAAGAACGGACACAATGCATGAGGAAGCAAATGAGAGAAACCGACAATGTAAAAAAAAAAATGAGGACTAGTTTGTTTGACCATGAATGTTATAAGATAAAAAAAGACGTCAAGCAACTTTTAAGAATAGCTAGAGAGACATTAGACGATAAAGACAGAGACGTCAGTTGTAAAGTTCGAAGCGAGTATAAGAGGAAGGATATCAGTAGACGTCTTCTTTTTTTACATACTTTAGTTAATTCAGTGGAAGTTCAGCAAGTCTTTTGGAAGCCTATGCGCAAAAGTATCAGCTAGAAAAAGTTTTACGCATAACAATATTTCGATTAACGAATGGTATCAGCATTTTTGAAAAAAATCCTTGAAAAAGGCCCAGAAGATGAGACAGAAGAAATAGAAGAAGGAACCTTTCTCGATACTGATAGCGATGCAGGTGACCTCGACCGTCCAGTCTCAAGAATAGAAGTAGTCTCTGCAATTAAAAAAAACTCAAGAACAGAAAAGCTGCAGGCCCTGATGGTATCATAGGTGAATTATTGAAAAATGCTGAAAATGCCATAATTGATTTCTTCGTCAGATTTTTCAATGCACTTTTTAACAAAGGCGTATTCCTGATAACTGGACAGAAACAATTATATTGCCATTATTTAAGAAAGCCGAAGTTAATGATCCAAGCAATTACAGGTTGTGATAATACTAGTAGATCATATAGTTCTATAATATATTAACTGTGGATTGCCAAGATGGGTTGAACATAATGACAGTAGGGGTGAGTGGTAAGCAGTCTTTAAGAAGGTTATTCAACGATCGATCTTTCTTAGAGAAACAATGTTCATGGAATCGCAAATAGTACGTCGCGTTCATTGACTTCGAAAAGGCATTTGATTCAGTTTTTTTTAGAAATGACTGTGGACAATACTTCAGAAGAATGGAAGAAAGGGTAAGATACATCGATGTATTAAGAGCATGTATGATTGTGTAAAAGCAAAGGCTAGGTGTGGTGGAGAGTTTACAGACTTAGACTCCAACTAAAGGTAAATACGAAAAAGAGCAATATTGTCGTGTTTAGAAAAGGAGGGTACCTTGCAACAAGGGAGAGATGGTCTTTAGACGGGGAGCAAATGGCTGTTGTTAACTATTATAAGTAACTTGGTATTTACTTGTCTACCCGACTTAGTTTTGTGGTTGCTTGTAAAGATTTCACAAGCAAAGCAAGAAATGCATTGTTATTTATTAGGCAACGGTTGTAATACTTAATAATAATTCAATTGAAGTATTATCGAATTTTTTTTGTACTCAGTTACCACCCATTGCTCTGTATGGGGCCGAACTGTGGGTATTGGATTCTGCCGCTGTTCACATTGAAATTGTTCATCTGTATGCCCTAAAAATAGTTTTTAGGAGTCCATATTAAACACCTAATGAATTAGTGTATGGAGACACTGGACATTATCTCATGTACATAAATTCACATGTGCGGTGTTGTTAGATACTGGCTCAAGATTTCTCGGATGAATGATAACAGGTTACCTTTGAAAGCCTATAAAATGCTATTTTGGTAAGATTCACGTGGAAAATCCACCTGGGCGTCAGATGTTCGTGAGATATCATTTGTAAATAGCTTTGATTTGTATGGTTGAACAAGGGTGTGGAAAATGTCAAGCAAGTATTTCGTCAAAGACTTCATTGATAGCAGACGGCGAAACTGGCATGAACATGGTACAGAAGGTTTAAACCATCCAATTATTGCGAAATATATCTTTCACTTGATATTGACAGACACATTAAGAATAACAGGATGAAGTTCAGATTTGGTGTTTCAGACATAGCAGTGTGATATGCCCACTGTGCGAAAAAGTCAAATGATGACGAAATACACTTTCTGTTCTTATACCCTGCTCTCAGTGGTCTGCCACAGGAATATATTCTATCTAAATACTATGCAAATCCATGTCAGTTTCGTGCGACTCAGCTAATGTCGAATAACAATCAAAAGATTGTGAGGAATTTGTGCAC
Source organism: Conus betulinus (assembly GCA_016801955.1). Lineage (NCBI taxonomy): Eukaryota > Metazoa > Mollusca > Gastropoda > Neogastropoda > Conidae > Conus > Conus betulinus. Next base: position 9,714 of record JADBJO010001888.1, read on the forward strand.
ATATCTGTACAGAGCCTTTAAGAGGCGTGCCGTTGTGCTTTGTAAAATAGATGTATTGAAATGCCGATTATATATAAACACTTATCTTGGTATGAAGGTAATATCTACGACAGAGACTGCATTTCGTACACAAGTGTAGCATACTGTAGTTAATGCACTTGTGTACTATGTTGTTGTTGTTGCTGCTATACGTATTACAGGGTGTTTTTTTTTTTTAATGCAGTCCCCCTTCAGAAGGGGCTGTGTGGCCTATCTGAATAAACTTCATTTCCTATTTACTCATAAGGAGCATGATATAGTTTAGGAATATTTACGTTTGAGTTGTCTGTTGTCTTTCTTTCACTGTTATGCTTATAGGATCAGTGGACACCACACACACACACACACACACACACACACACCCGCCCGCACACGCGCGCGCGCACACACACACACATAAGATGGCGGAAACAGTAAACAACTGAAGATCAGAGTCTGCCGGGGTTTTGAAAGACTGCCCAAGAAAATGACGAGACTGACAAGATCAAGAAGTCGGTTAGGCCAAACTAACACCACGGCAAGTAAAATGTTACAACGAATAAAAAAAAAGTCTTCATGTTAGGCCTATGAGTTTTGGAGAGAAAAAAAAAAAGAAAAATTCCATTCTTGAGGAGGAGAATGATCGGCGTGATAAATATGGCGAACGGGATGAGGTACGTTCGCGCAAAGACCAACAACCTGAACAAGAACAAGCAACTGTAAGTGAAACAAAAGACCTTCACGTAGTTATTTCGAATTTTGTGTAAACGGATCTCTCTGCTTGAAAGTACAATGCCAAGCAGAACGATCTGTTGCTTAAATTTACCAGCATGAAAAAGTCAATCGAGACCAGGCTACTACTGCTGTCAACGTCCAAACCCACACAGCTTTTACGAATAATTCAGACAGTTTGGGGTATCGTAGATATGCCGAGGCAATCAAGTTCAATCCGTCAAACATCGACAAGAAAACATCGATGGAACAAGTCAAAACTGACCGTAAAAAGAAGCGGAGGAAAATCAATAACGCTGTCGAGAGACAGAAAGATGACGCAAAGATCAAACTTGACGTCAAATCGCACCCCGACAAAGTCGTCATGCCTTGGAACACCAAGAGAATGAACATAATCTTCCTACGATCGTGATGCTGCATGACTCCATTATGAAAGGTTAGCAGATCTACACTGGACCTTTTCTATGAAGGACATTCCAGCGGCGCTTGAAGTGGTCTTGTCCTCAACAAAGGAATCAGTGGACGCGACAATTGTTCACTGTGGAGTAAATGATGTGAAGAAGTCAGACCCAAAAGTGTGCAGCGAAGCTTTCGTTCAATGCATTCAAGGTATTTCCAGCAAACATCCAAAGACGAAGATTGTGGTAAGTAAAATCGCTCCTGCGCAGGATCCTGATACTGAAGTTAGTCGTCAGCTCTTCAATGCCCTGATCACCAAGGACTTGTTCAAAATAGAGAATGTATCCTTCATAAGTCACGACAATCTTCAGATCAAAACACTGAAGGACGGTCTACACCCCAACACCAGAGGGCCAGTGTCCTAGCAGGCAGCCTGGGCAGACGCGCACGACTCTTCTTTTGGAGCAGACCCAGGAAAACGAGCAGACGACCCCTGGCCATACCACCCATGCGGTGTTACCTGTCGCCTTCAAGGTAGGCATCCTTTAGTCTCGGAAGACTATGGAGTTGCGCTCTAGGTGTTATTCTGGTACAGCGACGGGTGTGGCTGGCCAGTCCGATGCGGGAATGACAGTCCCTGTGGTAGAGGGCACAGGTGAAGTCTGACGCTGGTCTGTCTGCCTGGGCTGCAGCCTTTCTTCTCATTCTCTTTTCCCCGTACTGCTGAGCGAGTGTCTCTTCGAACTTGGAGAGACCTTTCTGCACAGTCTGTCTCCGGGCTGACCGTTCGAGGGCTGTTGCTTCCCAGTTGTTCTGGTCAATGTTTAAGGCTTTTAGGTCCCTCTTGCACACGTCTTTGAATCGCAGCTGTGGTCTGCCTGTGGGACGTTTTCCCTGCACAAGTTCTCCATAGAGGAGGTCTTTAGGGATCCGTCCATCATCCATGTGCACGACATGGCCAAGCCAGCGCATACGTCTCTGTTTCAGCAGCGTGTACATGCTGGTGCATCCGGCTCTTTCCAGGACAGTGTTGTTTGGGACCTTGTCCTGGCAGGTGATGTTCAGAATGCGTCGGAGGCTACGCATATGGAAAGCATTGAGCTTTCGCTCTTGTCGGCTACGCAAAGTCCAAGACTCGCTGCCATACAGGAAGGTGCTCGACGCAGGCTCTGTAGATCTGGATCTTTGTGTGCTCGGTCAGCTTGCTGTTGTTCCATGCTTTCTTTGTCAGTCTGGTCATGGTGGTAGCTGCCTTGCCGATACGCCTGTGTTGAGCTCTGCGTCAAGTGAGAGGGTGTCTGAGATATTTGAGCCCAGATAAACAAAGTCATGGACGACATCCAGTTCATGGTCATTGATGCTGATGATTGGGGGACAGTCAACATCCTGTCCCATGACCTGTGTTTTCTTCAAGCTTATGGTAATCCCGAAAGTCTTGGCAGGCATCGCTGAAGCAAGTCATGAGCTGCTGTAGGTCCTCGGCTGAGTGGGCGGTTACTGCTGCGTCGTCTGCAAAGAGGAAGTCACGCAGGCACCTCAGCTTGACTTTAGTCTTGGCTCTTAATCGGGAGAGGTTGAAGAGCTTTCCTCTCTGCCTGGTTCGGAGGTAGATACCTTCAGCTGTAGGACCAGATGCGTGTTTCAGCATCACAGCAAAGAAGATTCCAAACAGGGTGGGAGCCAGGACGCAACCCTGTTTCACTCTGCTCCGTATGTTGAAGGCAGCTGATGTTGAGCCGTCAAAGACGACAGTGCCTTTCATGTCTTCGTGGAAGGATCTGATGATGCTGAGAAGTTTTGGGTGGACATCCAATCTTGGGGAGGATCTGGAAGAGGCCATCCCTGCTGACCAGATCGAAAGCCTTTGTGAGATCTATGAAGGCAATGAAGAGTGGCTGCCTTTGCTCCCTACATTTCTCCTGAAAGTGTTTAAGGAGAAGATCATATCTATAGTGGATTTGTTGGCACGGAAACCGCACTGCGATTCAGGATAAACTTGCTCTGCAAGTACTTGGAGTCTCTTCAGTACTACTCGTGCAAAGACTTTCCCAACGATACTAAGGAGGGATATGCCACGATAATTATTGCAATCGGTTCTGTCACCTTTGTTTTTGTACAGTGTGACGACGTTAGCATCCCTCATGTCTTGTGGTACTTCGCCTACACTCCAGCAGAGGCAGAGGATTTCATGCAACTCGGTGATAAGTGTCTCTTTACAGCACTTCAGTACTTCGGCAGGAATACCGTCTTTCCCTGGTGCCTTGCCAGAGGCAAGACAGTCCAGGGCTTCGTTGAGTTCGTCTATGGTTGGTTCTCTGTCAAGCTCTTCCAGTTCTGGTAGGCACTCTATGGCATTCAGGGCATCTTTTGTGACTACATTTTCCCTTTGCATATAGCTCAGTGTAGTGTTCCATTTGATATCATTCTGTTTTATCCTCATCATTCTCCTTTGCATACAGCTTTTTTTTTTATGTAGCTAGTTATTTAGAAATTTGTGTTAGTTTATTGGTGTAGTTAGAAGACATGCCTGACAGATTACCTGATGTGATTACCATTTCACAGTGGAATGCCAGATCAATGATTACAAATGAATCATATCTTATTCAGCATCTTGCAAGATTTAAGTATCACACTTTGATATTGCAGTCTCTAAATGTGTGCAAAACAAAATTACCCACACTGCCTAACATTAATCATCCACCAGTACATAATCAAGTTTCTAATGTAAAAAAATGAATAAGCAGTGCTATTTATATCCAGCAAGGTTTTGATTATTCTTTATACCCGTCACCAGTTCCATCAGATCAACCAGACTTGTATACTTGCGCGGCAAGTGCTACAGTTAATGATAAGAATGTTCTAAACGTTGTCTCCATTTATATGCCAGAAGGACAGAATGATCGAAACACTCAGTGGCTACACTCGTTTAAAAAATTCTAATGAAAAATGACTGGTTGGTGGAGACTTGAATTCCCACTCTCCATTCTGGGATAAAGGCTGCTCAACTATAACCAGCAATTGCGTCGTTGAAAATGTGGTAGAGACTCATCTTTGTGCTTGCTAAATGATGACAGCATCACTCGAATACCAGATATTTCTACCCACAGAACAAGTGCCATTAACATGTCCCTGATTTTTCCACAATTAGCTTTTGACTGCACCAGGCAAACATAATTATCAACACACTCTTGGAAGTGATCGATTTCCACTAAAGATTGAATTAAATAAAATTCTGAAAAAAAAACACAAATTTTCCAGAAGACAAAATACCCAAATACAATTATAAATTCGCAGACTGGAAGAAATTTTCATCTCTTCTTTCTCACGTTGATGCGGTTGATATTTTTGACAATGAAGATGATATAAATGTTTTATCTAGTAAATTCAGTTAAATGATTCTCTCTGCCGCAAATGAAACTATTCCTAAACGTAGAATTAACAGAAATAGAAATCATGCTGGAAATGTGTGGTGGACAAAAGATTGCGAAGAAACCGTGAATAAAAAAAAAAGAAATATAAAATATACTTTAAAATTAAGTCTGAGGAAGGAGAAAAAGGAAAACATGAAATGTGGAATGATTCAAGTGCACATTCCTAAAGGATAGAAAAGGCACACGAAGAAATGAAGGGAGCCAACGCATATTCTAACAGAGTTATCGCCAAAAAGCTAAACGTTTATATTGGTCATCTTTCTGTGACAAAGGTTTCTCAGCATAAAGATTTTCAGAAAGTGTGCAAAAAATGTCGGGACATGAAACATGGGTTAATCTTCCTCAATGTCCCATTAAACTGGATAATAACAAATTTCCAAGTTTCAGCGGAAAAGGCAGCAGAAGCATTTGCTGAGATATTCTCAAGGACAATGCGAATGGAAAGTCTTTCAGCAGAATGTAGACAGCTTCGAGAAGAGGAAGAAAGGAAACATCTCTGTGCTGAGCCATATGCAAATAGTGATCATTTTGTCAATGCACCTTTTACAATACATGAGGTGAATGATGCTATTTTTTCATTAGCTAACAATACATCATCTGTAGGGTTAGACGCAATTTTAAATTCTGTGTGGAAAACACTTACCAAATAATTTCATAAAATTTTTGCAAACAATATTTCAACAGATTTATTCAGAGGGTATTATGCCACGAATATGGAAACAGTCAGTAATAATTCCCATGTTAAAATAAGGTAAATTTTCAACAAATGTAAGTAGTTATCGACCAGTAGTGTTAACCTCTCATGTCTCTCTAAACTAATGGAAAGATTAATAGTTCTGAATAGATTGATATATTATTGTGATAGGTATGACGTAATACCACACAATCAAGCCGGTTTTCAAAAAGGAAGATCAGTCATCGATCATATAGTTGAAACCACACAAATTAAAAACCAATTTGCAAAACGAAAAAAAAAAAAAGCGCTCTGGCTACATTTTTTTAATGTTAAAAGAGCTTTCAGTAGTGCCAGGCATGCCAGATTATTATTCAAATTAAACATAGGTCTATCTGGCAATCTTCATTGTTATATCAGAGAATTTGTTCAAGACAGAAAGCTACCAGTTAAAGTAGAAAATACGTACTTTGAATTTAAATCATTACAAATGGAAATTCCACAAGGCTCTGTGATAGCTCCAATTTTGTTTAACATTTTACTCTGTGATCTTCCAAACATATAAGCAAAAATATCACAGCTGTGTAGTATGCTGACGATCTGTGCATGTGGATGAATACTTCAATAAGGAAAAATTATCATAAAAGAACACTTAATTACTAAAAAAAAAAAAAAAAAAAAAAAAAAAAAACTCGCCAAAATGAATCAGACAGTCTTGGTACATACATGTTCGCGAACGGTCTAATGTTTTCTTGTGGGAAAACAGACATGGTGTTACTTTAACAATGGCGCCGATACAAGCGATTTGCCCTCTTAAAATGGATGCAGTCACACTTGACTACAAGCCTTTAGTTAAATTTTTAGGAATGTATTTAACATCTAAATTAACGTGGAATTTTCATATCCAGTACCTTCTGATAAAAGCTAGAAAAAAACTAAACCTTTTGAAAATTATCAGTAAACAAAGCTGGTGTCAGGATATAAACACTTTTAAAAACATTTATCTACATCACTGATCCGATCAAAATTATGTTATGCACAAGAGGCTTTCTTCAGTGCCCCTAAACACGGTTGCAGACGATGCAAAGTATAGATAGTAAAGCCTATAAATTATTTCTTGGTCTTTCGTTCCATGCTTCAACTTACCGAACTTATAAGGAAATTAATATTTTACCGTTAGACGAATATAGAAAGCTAACACTTGCCAGCTATGTAATGAACGCTCACAGGTGTCAACGAAAACGAAATTGCTATAAAACCTTAATCTCATCATCCAAAAAGAGCTCAGGCTATTTTGAAAAAAATCATATTCTACCGTTGGTTCTTGTACAGAAAATCTTTTGAAAGAGTCAACAGTCAGTTCTGAGACATTAGCGAAGGTGGCCTTGATTTCTCCTCCAGCTTGGGAAAGAGACAGGGCACATTTCGATCTTGATCACACTGATGTGAGCAAACTGACCGACTAAATATTTTATCTTATTCTGTAAAGATGCATATACAAGAGAAAATCCTCAACATCCTCAACATCTTAAAGTTTACACAGATGGTTCAGTATTGTCTAATAATCAGTGATTGGTTCTGCTGTTGCTATTCCATCACAAAAAGTTGAAGAGATATATTCCATCAGAAAAGGCAGATCAATATTTGTCACCGAAATGATAGCTGTTATTATGGCATCGTCACATTTAACTGACTTGCCACAATCAATATTTAAAAGTAGTCATTCGTGTGGATTCAGTGTCTGTTCTGCAAACCATGAAATTTCCAAATACCGTTTCGAACAACTTGTTTGTAAATGAAATATGTCATCTTATTCATGTCTAGATACGTAAAGGAACTGATGTCACCTTCTGTTGGATTCCATCGCATTGTGGTATTTGGGGGTAATGAGCTAGCTGATATATGTGCAAGAGAGGAGCCAGAAATGAAAAGTGCACCACGGTATTGAATATAGTGTTTTCTTTACCTGAAGTCAATCAATTCTTAAAGCAAACCGTCTGGCGCCGATTCAGAAAACACTACAAAAATACGTTGCTTGGTGTGGCTAATAAAAACACCCATTTAATTAATCATGAGGATGTAAGCAGCATTTCTCATTTACAAGTGAAAAATATGTACCAATACAGAAATTTCACTTCAATATTTTATAAATTAAAACTTGATGCCTTAAAAACTGAATGTACAAACGAAGCAAAATGTGTTTGTGGAGAACGAAGAAGAATAGCCAGCAAGCCCTCTGCTGTTTGACTCTTTACCTCTTCAAGCTCATTTACCACCATTATCAGGCATGTCTTTGTGTGTGATGTCTTTTCAAATTTAAAGCTTGCCTGCAGTGTTGCTTTCTCTTTCATTTGTAGTGCAGTTAAGCATTTACTTAGGATTATTGCAGGTATGTTTTAGAGATGCTTAGAGGGACATATGTATGCACTTAGATAACCAGATTATGCATACACTTTCTCTCTCTCTCTCTCTCTCTCTCTCTCTCTCTCTCTCTCTCTCTCTCTCTCTCTCTTCGTCTAATGTCACATAAGTGAATGCTTAGAAGAGCTTAGAGAGAGAGAGAGAGAGAGAGAGAGAGAGAGAGAGTTTGTCTTTGACCCTGTATCTCTGTGTGTTTGTCTTTTTAGTTTCCTGTTTGTCTGTCTGTCTGTCTGTCTGTCTGTCTCTCCTCCCTCCCTCTCTCTCTCTCTCTCTCTCTCTCTCTCTCTCTTCACTTTCCTCTCTCTCTTCACTTTCCTGAGTTGTCTGTCTGTCTGTACCTCAGTCTGTCTGATTTTCTGTTTCTGTCTGTCTGTCTCTGTCACTGTCTCCCTCCCCCTCACCTCTCTCTCCCTCTCTCTCTCTCTCTCTCTCTCTCTCTCTCTCTCTCTCTCTCCACTTTCCTGAGTTGTGTGTCTATATTTCAGTCTATCGGTCTGTCCGAGTTTCTGTCTCTCTGTCTCCGTCTCTGTTTCTCTGTCTGTCTGTCTCTCTGTCTCTGTCTGTCTGTCTGTCTGTCTGTCTGTCTCTCTCTCTCTCTCTCTCTCTCTCTCTCTCTCTCTCTCTCTCTCTCTCTCTCTCCACTTTCCTGAGTTTGTGTGTTTGTTTATATCTCAGTCTATCGGTCTGTCCGAGTTTCTGTCTGTCTGTCTCCGTCTCTGTTTCTCTGTCTGTCTGTCTGTCTGTCTGTCTGTCTGTCTGTCTCTCTCTCTCTCTCTCTCTCTCTCTCTCTCTCTCTCTCTCTCTCTCTCTCTCTCTCTCTCTCTCTCTCTCTCTCTCTCTCTCTCTCTCTTCCTTTCCCTGTTGTCTGTCTGTCTATACCTCAGTGTGTCTGTCTGATTTTCTGTTCTGTCTGTCTGTCTGTCTGTCTCTCTCTCTCTGTCTCTGTCTTCCTCCCCCCTCCCCTCTCTCTCTCTCTCCTCTCTCTCTCTCTCTCTCTCTCTCTCTCTCTCTCTCTCTCTCTCTCTCTCTCTCTCTCCACTTTCCTGAGTTGTGTGTTTGTCTATATCTCAATCTATTGGTCTGTCCGACTTTCTGTCTGTCGGTCTCTGTTTCTCTGTCTGTCTGTCTGTCTGTCTGTCTGTCCTGTCTGTCTCTCTCTCTCTCTCTCTCTCTCTCTCTCTCTCTCTCTCTCTCTCTCCACTTTCCTGAGTTGTCTGTCTGTCTATACCTCAGTCTATCTATCGCTGTCTGAGTGTCTGTCTGTCTGTCTGTCTGTCTGTCTGTCTCTCTCTCTCTCTCTCTCTCTCTCTCTCTCTCTCTCTCTTTCTCTTTCTACTCATAAGAAGCATGACTTGTTTCAAAATGGAGCGACTGATGGCGGAGAACGAAGCAAAATTAGAAAGAGAGGGGGTTAGTTACCGTCAAGGACATTAACAAACAAAGCACAGGACAAGACAAATGCATTTCGACCTCTTGGGTCTTCTTCAAGCATGACTTAGTTAAGGAAACAGAAATGAGTTTCTGAGTTGTCTCTTGCCTTTCTTTCTATGGTTCATTTTTCTCTTTGTCGCTGTATCTGTGTCTTTTCTTTTAGTTTTTTTCTTGCTGTCCCTGTGTAGTGTCTGTCTGTCTGTCTGTCTGGCTGTGTGTGTCTGTCAGTCAGTCGCCCCTCTCTCTCTTCTCTCTCTCTCTCTCTCTCTCTCTCTCTCTCTCTCTCTCTCTCTCTCTCTTCTCTTTCCTGAGTTGTCTCTGTCTATACTTTAGACTATCTGTCTCTGTCTTAGTGTTTCTGTCTGTTGTCTGTCTGTCTGTCTGTCTGTCTGTCTCTCTCTCTCTCTCTCTGATCAATCGCGCTCGTGATGTGTGCACGTGTGTGTGTGTGTGTGTGTGTGTGTGGTGTGTGTGTGTGTGTGTGTGTGTGTGTGTGTGTGTACTTTTCAAATTGAGAAACCTAAATGTTCCCCGTTAACATTAACTCGGCAACACGTTTTTTCAGTCAGTACTGGGAACACACACACACACACACACACACACACACACACACACACACACACACACACACACACATACATATATATATATATATATATATATATATATATATATATATATATATATATATATATATATATTTATTTATTTTATTTATATTTATTTATATAAACGTACTCGCTTATATCTTTAATTGATTGACCCGTCGATGTTCCATGATGGATGGATTCATTACTTGTCTATTTCAGAAGTGGATCTGGATGAAAAATGCAGCAACGACGCTGAATGCATAGCGGGTCTATTTGCGAAAAGGCCACCGGCAATGCAGTAAGTTTGGGTGTGGAAGGAGTAAAACAAAGCTCGCAGGCCGTGTAGTCTACCTTGGTTCCTGTGAATGTATTGCAAGGATACGTTAGAACACGTAGCACACGTGTCCGGAAGTGCGCGTGCGCACGTGCACATACGACCAAGCACTGGCATCCTCCCCAACCATCCACTCACCTGTACCCTTTTATTTACCACCCCACCCCGAAAGCATCACACACACACACACACACACACACACACACACACACACACACACACACACACACACATAGAACGAAGGTTTATTTTGTATACGCGGTACAGCATTGTGCATGTTTTCGTCAAAAAAAAGTTTCGCCACAATGATCGTGTGCATTGTAACACATTGGCACCAGTTGGTAACATAGAAATAAAATTAGATAATAATAAGAATAATTATTGTAATAGTAATAATAATGATAATGAAAATGATGATAATAATAATAATAAGACTGATAATAACAGTGATTACAACACAACAACAATGATAGTGATAGTAAGAGTAAAAAAAATAATAATAGTAATCATATATGAAATTAATGATGACGATAATAATAATTATAAAATTGATAATACAGTCGATTTCGCTTTTAAGAACCTCGCTTACAAGAAACTCCGCTTATAAGAAAAAAAAAATCATCCCTGCCGAGGTTGTTCTTTGTGATTACTTACAAAACCTCTTATATAAGAAAACTCTGGTACAAGAAACCTTGTCTACAAGAAACACAATTTCTTGCTCCAGACACGATTTCCCTCCGATTTAAGAAACTTCTGCTCAGCTGTAGAAAACTCACTTTTGAGTTCCTTGTAAAAGAGGTTCGACCGTAAAAGAAACTGACAGTTAACATTTTCCGGGAAGTGGGCTGTTGTTCTAATGCGAAACCGAAACTAGCGCCATGTCTTTGTCTCGTGTGGATAGTGGGTGCTGCCATTCTTTCGTTTCCATTTTAGCAGCTGTTGTAGAAATCTGTCAAGTCAGTGACCACTCAGCAGCACTGCTTCTTGGCTACATTCGCAATGACTGAAGGGAGAAAGCGGCAAGCAATCTCCTTAAAGAGAAAATTGAGATAATCAGTGCTGTAGAAGCCAATCCAAACAAGAAAAAGAAAACTATATTGCTAAGGAGTTTCAAGTTCCCGTGTCATCGGTATCCAAACATTTTGAGAGAGAAACAGAAGTACCTGGATCAATTTGCCTGTGCTACAAAAGATGTGACCAGAAAACGTGACAGACGGTGCAGTCACGAGGTTGTCGACACCTAGCTCCTGAAATGGTTTACTGAATCAAGGTAAGGCTATCTCTCTCTCTCTCTCTCTCTCTCTCTCTCTCTCTCTCTCTCTCTCTCTCTGGAACTGGAACTGGAACTGTGGAAAGAATACACACAACAAACATGATTTATTAATTATAATGTAAAACTAAAACTAAAGAAGTGATAGATGAGTGCGCAGTTATGTGTATGCGTGTGTGTGCGCGCGCGTGCGTGTGTGTGTGTGTGTGTGTGAGTTTCGTACGTGTGTGTGTGTGTGTGTGTGTGTGTGTGTGTGTGTGTGTGTGTGTGTGTGTGTGTGTGTGTGTGTTGCACTATGCAACATACATCAGGCATGGGAATTCTGGGATCTCCAAATTTCAGAGAAAACAAGCCGACCCTCCTGAGAAAAAAAAACAAACACAAAACTGTTCCTGTAAACAAAAGTCTGTCCGTCGACTGTCTGCGCCTACCCCCCCCCCCCCCCCCCCCCCCCCCCCCCCCCCCCCCCTTTCCCACCCCTTCCTCCAGTCATCAGTTTCATTGCAGGTGGTCGACCGCCTCCCTCCCTTCCCTTCCCCTGTCGTCAGTCGGCCGCTGGCAGTCGACCTCTGCCCTCTCCCCCTCCCTCTTCCCCAGTCATCAGTTGTCCACCGATGGTCAGGGGTTTTAACTGTCAGAAGAAATTCCCATGGTTATGGTAGGCGGGTAGAATTTGCATACGTCAACAATCTCTCTGAACAGTTGAATAACACACTAAACACAGTGAGCTGAGCTGAGGGAATGCCTTCTCGCGTTAGTTCGCCAGCTGGTATCACGTCTGAGGAGGGGCACCTGACGACTGCTCTCCTTCCGTTGCCATGGATATCCAGGATAAATAGATAATTAGCACTAGCTACGTCAGCTCAAAACTTTTGTTTCCAGGATAATAATAATTCTGCTTTTGAAAGCCGACCAACGATGAGTGTCTGTCGCTGAATGAACTGTTTGGAATCGTGCCACAGTTGTGTTGGTAAGGAACTGAGCAAAAATACAATGTTCAAATGATACGTTATGAATACTGTAGCAAGGTACACAACCATAATATCAATCAATTAATCAATCAATCAGTATTATTGTTTATTCATGAATGTGGATCGCGTCTTTTCTTGATCCTACTAACAAAAAAAATAAAACACAAAAAAAAAAAGTCTCCAACACACCTGTAAACAGAAACAGGCAGGAACAAGTGCAGTATATCGATGTGCATGCATTTTCTCATCTGTTCAAATACAGTTAACTGGTCAGTGATCTATATGTGTGTGCAGGTCTAAAAATGTCCCTATCAGCGGGCCTTTATTGAAAAGCAAAGCTGAAGAGTTGTCATCGTCTTTGGGGCTGGACGACTGGCAGTGCATCGAGGGATGGCTTCATCGATGGAAGAAACGGCATGGCATCGTCTTCAAATCGATGAGTGGAGAAAGAAAGGGCAGCTGTTGACGAAGAATTCACAGACACATGGGTGGAGGATGTTCTTACCCCAATGCTGCAGAAGTATGAAGCAAAAAGACGTTTTTAACCTCAATGAAACTGCTCTGTTTTGGAGACTTCTCCCCGACAAAACCTTTGCATTCAAGGGAGAAAAGTGTCACGGCGGGAAGAAATCAAAGGAAAGAATAACAGTGATGATTTGCTGCAATATGGACGGCAGCGAAAAACTAACTCTTTTAGCTGTCGGAAAGTTCATGAACCCACGATGTTTCCGTGGAATGAAGAAGTTGCCCGTTGACTACAAGGCCAATTCCACAGCAAGGATGACCAGTGACATTCTCCAGCAGTGGTTGCTGTCATTTGATAGAGAGATGCTACGACAAAATGGTGTCCTCTTGGTGCTGGACAACTGTTCATCACATAAAATTCCTCAGATGAAAGCAACGGAGGTCCTGTTTCTCCCAGTGAATGCGACCTCCAAACTACAGCCATGTGATGTTGGAGTTATACGCAATCTGAAGGTACAGTACAGAAAGGCGATGGTCTTCAAGTTGCTAGCTCAGATCAGTGCTGGAGGAACAACAAAGGGCTATCAGTTCACCCTGCCTGAAGCAGTTTCCACCATGAAACAGTCCTGGGACAAAGTTTTTTCCTTCCACAATCGCCAACAGCTTCCGCAATGCAGGCTTTTGCAAGACTGGTGGTGAAACAAATACAGGTGCAGACGACAGCTCGCAAGAACCTGACCCCAAAGACCATGAAAAAACAGGAGCCCCTTCTTACACGTCTCTTCGAAGAATGGAACATTTCTCCTTCTGACTCCTATAGTGTGGATGATGGTGTTGCAACAATGGGGTCAACAACTTGCCCAATTGTTCCAGCTCCGTCGACGTCTACAGCCACAGAAAACAGTCACCGAGCATGCCTCAGATGGAGAGGACGACTGTGGTGAAGGCAAAACAAGAATTTCAAGCAAAGACGCTTGGGACTGTGTCCAGAAAATTGATGTGTATTGTTTGCAGTCAGATTGTGATGATGCTGTTATGAAGTCGTTCCGTGTATTCACTGACCTGCTGCAAAAGCATATGGCAAGCGCTAAAACTCCGACACAAATCACCGACTTCTTCCAGGTTGGAACAAAGAGTGGAGAGAGAGTACGGCCACAGATCAGGGCAAAGTAGACACAGACAGTGTGGACTGTGGAGAGAAGAAAAAGAAGTGAAAAAAAAAAAAAAGTTGAAGGAGGGAAGGAAGAAGAGAGGTGAAAGGTGGAGGAAAGGAAGGGATGGAAGGAGAACATGATGAAGAGGAAAAAAGGAATGAAAGAAGGAGAAAGGAAGGATGGACGGGAGGAAGGAGGGGGGGGGGGGGGGGGGAGTTAGGAATAGAGGGGCGGAGAAAGAAGGTGAAAGGGGGGGGGGGAGGGAAGGAAGGAAGGAGAGGTGAAAGGAGGGGGGAAAGGAAGAGAAGGGGAGGAAGCAGGGGAAAAGGGAGAGAATGGAAGAGAATGGAGGAAGGAAGGAGAGGTGAAGGGAGGGGAAACAGAAGGGATGGTTGCAGGGAAAAGATTGAAGAAAAGGGAATGAAACCAGAGGAAACTGGAAAGATGGCAGAGATGGAAGGAAGGAAAACGGAAGAGAGATGGAGAGAGAGAGAAGTAGGAGAGGAACGGGACGAGGATATTCGATTTGTAGGGACAAAACCAGAACCTTCGCAAACCTTCAGACCGACGAATGCAGCTTGGCGTGTGTGCAGCAGTGTCAAAGACTTGGTCTTCCAGCCCCTGTAGATCTGCCGGAACGGAAAACCAAACAAGAACTGGGAAAACCCATCGAAGTCAATAATATCATGGGAGATGGAAACTGACTGTATAGAGCGCTCAGTTGTGAAATGAGTGGCACGCAGGACTGCCATGGGCAGTTGAGCTTTGACAGTTGATTTTATGAGCCAGAATCAACAGTATTTTACTGTCTACGTTGGGCAAGATCTTGGACAGTACATCTCAGAAAACACTCTTCAAGACAATTCTTCTTGGGGGTGGGTGTGGACATCTTTGTCGCAGCGACACTGTTACAGACAACCATTATTGTCTGCACTGCCTGTTCTCCGATGTCTAGAAAGTGGTTGCCCCAATCCACCGCTTTTTCCTATTCCTGGAACAGACGGTAGTGAGGAAAAAATCTATATCCAAAATTTGTGCCAACATTTTGAATGCGTGTTTGTGTTGCCTAGCATTCTCAAATAACTCAATGGTTCTCCGGGTGTTGCAGTGATAAGACGAAAACTAGCAAGTCAATTATCAAAACTCGCAAAGAATAGGGAAGTATGCCTAGGACTCATAAATAAAATACTACGCATGTACACCGTATATTCGTGTGTGTATATATTGATACTGAAACTAAGAATTTCTCAAATAAACTCTCAGCATTTTGATTTTTCGCCGAGATCTGTGAGGTGTTTTGCCAGGAGAAAAAAGAACACGCTCACGGCGTCACATCATCCCATTCTGTTGTTACAACGGTGAACGGTTTGGAATCATACAGGTAGAGGGCACTGCTGTCTCCTAGGGGAGAACTTGTTTTGTGGTCCACTGCTGCTAGTATTGAATGCAGTGAGCACTGTCTGTGCTTTTCGTCACGTGTTACTGTTGGGTGTTCATGAATGCACTCCTCTGCATCCCACCTCGCCCTGTGTCCGGGTCTGCCACTCGCCTGGCAGCAACTTTAACACATTGATAGAAAATGGTGGTCTTCGTTTTCAGATTAGACTTTAGTCAGTACTTTTTTTTTTAAATGAAAATACAGTCATACTCCAATGACATATATGTGTGATTTAGAGTTTGTAAGAAAATGTTAATAGTAATAATAGCACCTGGGTATGTTTATTCATATACTCGCATGTGTATACCTGTGAGCATGTGTGCTCGCGTGCGAGTTTGTCAGGTCAAAATTAAATGTATTAAGGGTTAAAGAATCAGCTTTTTCACATCCTGCCCTCATAAAAAAGAAAGAAACAAATACAGCATATAACCACAAGAACAAATCACATTTTCAAAAGCACCCAATTACTGTCTCACAAATACATAACTCTTATATCACATATAAAACAATATCGAAACTATAGTTAGAACACCAATTTCAAATGAGAGAGAGAGAGAGAGAGAGAGAGAGAGAGAGAGAGAGAGGGGGGGGGGGGGGGGGGGGGAGTGAGAGGAGGGGATAGGGGGATCGCATTGATGAAAATGACCTTTAATTGCTGTGCAGAGTTTCCATTAGATGCTTCTTTTGTGAGTGTGTTTTTTTGTTTTTTGTTGGTTTTTTTTTATATAAATGTCTGTTTTCAGGGACATGATTTTGTAAAGGAAGACGAATTATTCCATGCGGTCCCTCCAGAATATACAACACTTGATTTATGAAAATTAGTTCGGGCTCTGGACAGAAACAGTTTATGAGTAGGTCTACTTTTACTGAAGGCAAAGCTTTCAATGATTTCTTGGGAGTTGATCCATTCTTACACTGTACAAGCACAAGCATCTGTAGAATCTATCTTTTGTGCATGTGTGTGTGTGTGTGTGTGTGTGTGTGTGTGTGTGTGTGTGTGTGTGTGTTTTCGCGCGTGCATACATGTGTGTGTGTGTGTGTGTGTGTGTGTGTGTGTGTGTGTTTCAGTTCAAAATTAACTTAGATCATAGCTGCAAGGACCACAGGCAGCACTGTAGTAGAAACGGCATATGTGATAGTCTGGATCGATGCGGTGAGTGCTTTCTCTCCTCTTCATCATCGTCACCTTTTTTTTCTTCTTTGTTTTCGTCCTCATCTTCCCTTCATCCTTCTCCTCCTCTTTTTCTCTTTCTCCTCCAACTCTTCTTCTTTTTCTTTCTTACTTTCTTTCTTTCTTTCTTTCTTTCTTTCCTCTTCGTCTTCTTCTTCGTCTTCTTCTTTCTTCTCATTTGTCATTGTCATCGTCGTCCTTTTCCTCCTCTTTCTGCTCCTTCCTCCACTTAAGAATAAAAAATGATGACTTTAGAATTTGGGAGGCAGCTTGCTGTTGCAGAAGACAGTTCGTTTTGTGTTCTGACAAGATTAGAGAAGGTATGTTTCGTGCGAAACCCGATGTGTACAATCCCCAGCTTCTGTACGTCACGCACGCTGCGCGGAGATGTTCAACTGAAGACCTGAACATCACCCTGTATCTCTCCTTTCCCTATGCCAAGGGCAGTCTACCAAGGAATGATTAACCACTGCGGAAAATATAGCCTGTGGAAATGTCGCAGATTCGTAACAAGGACCACTGTAAGTAGCGTTAGCATCTCCATATTATGAGGAAGTCTGTGAAGACCCTGCTAGTAAGTCTTTGCCAGATCCGTTAACTTGTTCGCAAACACGCCGTGAGGGTTCTCGTGATGGCTCACTAACGGCATGGCAATAAGACCAACAGAAGACAATCTATAAGACAAGACATCTTGCAAGACGAAAACGGTCATTGAAAAGTAAGTGTGGTCGACGTTTCCAGAGAACTGACCAGTAGGTTCGGAGAATGTCTAAATCACACGCCAAAACAACACGGTCGACTTTTCCAGAGAACTGACCAATAGGTTCGGAGAATGTCTAAATCAATCAACACGCCAGAGAACTGACCAATAGGTTCGGTAATAAATCACAGGGCGTATCTCGTATCTCATTAATTTGAAGAGAAAACGGTCAACCCGTGCGTCCGTTCATTATGTACTGAAGTAGTCTGCTCTGTTTCACGCGCCGCTAGCTGTGCTACCACTATGCTCAAGTAGAGGAATGTGTCTGATAACAAGAATCGAACAAAACCGAGAGAAGTTCAGCGATAAGGGTGTCTTCAAGGATAGTTAAATGAAGATGCTACTGAAAATTACATAAAGAGACATTGATAGTGGAGACTTGGATCCACCGCATTTTTTTTTTTTTTGCTTTTGTTTTATTTGAATGACGGGTTTACTGCGGGGAAAAAAGTCACAGCTCATATTTATCTTAACTTTGAAGCGATTGTCAATGAAAAGATGAAAGTTCATTCTAAACAACCTTGCAAAAAGAAGTTCAGTGTCGAATTCGTGTTTTTTTTTCATAGAGAGGGAGAGAGAGATATAAAAGGGGGATGTTATGACTGCACACTGCGCGACATGAGCAATGTTAATATCGTTATTTTTTTATTTTATTTATTTTTTTTTTGTGCATCTTTCCGGACAGACTGTACCTTCTTATGTAAGTAACAACCAAGTTCGCCGTGCTGCTGAAAGATTTATTTTCTTGGACAATGTGTGTTCTTGAAAAAAGATCGGATTGAGAACCGTGCGAGCACAATAAAGAAACTTCATGTAGCATCCCGCTTTGCTTTGCATGCCTTGTGAGCACAATAAAGAAAGTACATGTAGCATCGCGCTTTGCTTTGCATGCCTTGTGAGTACAATAAAGAAAGTACATGTAGCATCGCGCTTTGCTTTGCATGCCTTGTGAGTACAATAAAGAAAGTACATGTAGCATCGCGCTTTGCTTTGCATGCCTTGTGAGTACAATAAAGAAAGTACATGTAGCGTCCCGCTTTGCTTTGCATGCCTTGTGAGTACAATAAAGAAAGTACATGTAGCGTCCCGCTTTGCTTTGCATGCCTTGTGAGTACAATAAAGAAACTACATGTAGCATCCCGCTTTGCTTTGCATGCCTTGTGAGTACAAATAAAGAAACTACATGTAGCATCCCGCTTTGCTTTGCATGCTTTGTGAAAACCGAAAAAAAGAGACTGGAGGAAAGTCTTCAAAATTCTCTTGTCGCATAAAACGAAAAACAAAAAGGTATTATTGAACCAGCCACGTTGCAGATGGCAGAAGATAAGAATGTGGTTCCATGCTTGAGCACATTGATGATACATCTTGCATGCTTATCAAATCCCAGTCTGCCTCTCAGAGAACAGGAGGTCATTGTATACCGATGAAATGAACAATGCCTAAATGCCAACAAAAGGATACTTGTTTGTGTATTTAGACGTCATTTCTGAAAGACAGATTGTGGTAACTTTCAAGGTGGGATAAAAAGAAATAGTGGGCACCCAAAAAAAAGCTATCGGAAATTTTCAACCTCGGAATTCTAGCAGACGACAGAGAGAGAGAGAGAGAGAGAGAGAGAGAGAGAGCGCTCGCCGTCGTTGCCGTGGCTGAAAACGTAACGGAAATTGTCCTGACCTTGCGGCTGGCAGGTGCAGAAGATAGTCCTCAATCTGGGTTACTCTTAGCCAGCAGGTTGAGTTGTTGAAGCTCTGTTGACTAGGATAACGAAGTGTTCAGGTAGGCCTTGTGAGTAAGATTAACCTTCGTTCGGGTCTGGATTGGGCAAGGTCTAGTACGCAGGGAGACATGTTCATGTCGGTCTGTGGAAGGCCTGTAATGTAATCTGATGAGTTGGTGTCAAACTTTCAAGGGTCTGGTGATTACAGTGATTGAAGTAAAAGCGTTTAGGTCGGTTTACGCAAAACATGGCAAGGAAGGGGACATTTTCATGTTGGGAAACAGTGTAGGTACAACTGAGTTGTTGAGTTGCAAAGCGTTCAGGGTAAGGTGTGGACTCTCTCTCTCTCTCTCTCTCTCTCTCTCTCTCTCTCTCTCTCTCTCTCTCTCTCTCTCTCTCTCTCTCTCTCTCTCTCTCTCTCTCTCACCGCATACAATCTCAGCTAAATTTTAGATGTTACTTACAATGTTTTAAGGGCTTCCGGTGGGTGCGAAATGTACGATGTATTCTGAATGCACGTCTGGAGCGACTTGTGAACAAGGCAAGTGTGCTTGCCAAGCCTCCGTTGGTGCTACAAAGGGAACATACTGTGGTAAGCCATCTGTCCTCCTGCCTCTCCCGCCAGACACGCACGCGCGCGCGCGCGCGCATGTGCATGTGTGTGTGTGTGTGTGTGTGTGTGTGTGTGTGTGTGTGTGTGTTGTGTGTGTGTGTGTGTGTGTGTGTGTGTGTGTGTGTGTGTGTGTGTGTGTGTGTGTGTGTGTGTGTGTGTGTGTGTGTGTGTGTGTAGTTTTTGATTTCTCAAAAACTTATACGAAAAAATTTCAATAAGAACAATAGCATTTGGGTGTCCTTTACAAGCACCTTCTTTCATATGCGACATATTTAAATTCAGTATTTTGGTAAGACTGACGCACATATTCTTTTTATTTTGCAGGAATCCCGACGAAATTTGACATAGAAATTAAAAGTACGTAATAATAGGTTAAAAAAAAACAAAAGAGCAAACATGGATAACTGAAGAGTTTTTACAGTGGTTTAATAAACGTTTTTAAAAATTTAACGAATGTAAAATTGATCTCATCACTGAATGAAGGTTTTGCGAGTGTTCAAAATATGCCCATTGTAGTTTGAAAGAGTAATTCAGTCAGGATCACGGAACAGTATGACTCCAAGAATCTTAAAATGCTGCAATGCTTAGATTTACTTTTCTCCTGCCATCCCACATAAGCTGGATTTTGTTGTTGACTTCTAATTCTGAGATTTCAGGGGGAAATAAGCTAGCATAAAATCTACTGACTCTGTAGAGGTTTTCAAAACTGTCCCCAAACAGTGACGAACCATAAGGAGTGTCTCGAATGGGGAAAAGATCCTGTCTTCGTTGCTGTTCTATCAGCCCCCACAGCACTCAGACCTGCGCGTTTTCCTTGCTCGCATATTCTTTTCAGCATCAACGTTCACATGGTTTTTCTCATGGGGCAGGCACAATCTCATGCACGCACGTTATTAATACCATGGAGGCCAAACTGTCAGTGCCATCGACATCTCCATACTCTGCCTTTCTTGTCTGTCTCCATACTCTGCCTTTCTTGTCTGTCTCCATAACTCTGCCTTTCTTGTCTGTCTCCATACTCTGCCTTTCTTGTCTGTCCTCTGTGCATGCACGATGGCCGTTCATAAGTCATGCAAAAGAAATGATAACATTTCAAGTCATTTGGTGTCTTCAGCATCACCATGAATTGAACAATGATCTCATGCAGTTTAAAATAAAACAACAAATGTGCGCTGTGAGATATTTAAACATAAGCCGTATATGAATTAAGTGAAACAGTCCTTTCTGGCCGGGTTTTGTTGCTGAATATTGTTGATGATTACATTCCATGCAACACTGTCGTCTGGCATCAGAGAGCAAATGTCACACCAGTCTCATGTGGGAAGACTTCCATAGTTGGGTCCCTTCACCAGTAATGACTAACTGTCTCCAGTCAGCTTGCCAAACTGAACACTTCATGTACGCAAGTATCTTAGCATAGTGACAAGATAGCTAAGTCAGTGCTGCTTCCGACGTCGGAGCAGAACTAAGCTTGACAAAGAAAAGAAAACAGTATGTGACACCAAACAAAGAACCGGTCAGGGCACTGGACAGTAAATTGGCAACAGCGTTGTTGTGCCTGAAACTGGTTCAACAGTGAATGTGAACCCATGAATAGGCACTACCCACATGAGCAGGTGACTGTTTTAGTCTTGGATGCCAGCAAAATGTTTACAGACGTATGATCTGTTTGCAATGTAAATTTTCTGTCAGTCAAAATCTGCAAACTTTTTAAAAGACCCCACACAATAGCCAGAACTCAAGCTCAACAGTAGATAGTAGTCTTCTTGAGCAAGAGAGAACTTTTTTTCTGGCATACTGGACAGGATGTAATTACTCATTTTTTTTTTTCTCTTGTAGGAGGAGACATTTTCCCATACGTTTGCTACTAGCATCTGTACATAGCACGAAGTCCTCTGAAACCTTGGGAAGTAACAGAACAGAGAAATGGTTTAAAATGGCCTGAACCGTGAGCAGTAACACCACCACCACCACCACCAACACACACACACACACACACACACACACACACACACACACACACACACACACACACACACACACCATGATATAACAAAATAATGAAGATACAGTCAGGGAAATTTATGTCGAAGAAGCCCTCATAGTTTAGAATAGTGGTCTTAAGCCACACGTTTGTGGTTTTTTTTCTTCTTTCTTTCTTTTCTTATTTCTTTTTCTTCTTCTTGTTAATTTTTGAGTTATTAATGGCTGTACTATCAGTTGGTAAGACCACAAGACCAGGATAAACGTTTGTTGTTGTTGTTGTTTTTCCTGATGTACAGCAGTTTGGAGACTGATAAAGTGATGCTGACTGAGGAAGGCATCACCCACTCTGAGGATGCAGCATTGGATGATGCAATCAATGATCATGATGTTGGTGTTTTGCCTTCTAGAAGATTTCGTCTTTACCAAAATTGGTCAGAATGATGCAGTTTTTTTTTTTTTTTCTGACGAGGATTTCCACATTGGCAGTGGGTCACAAGATTTACTCGGCTTAGAAAGCAGAGACATCATTTTCTGAGGAAATGTGCAAGCAACACCTTTGTGTGCCCAACCAAGACAGACACAGCGCTGGTGCAAAGCATGTTTTTTATTTGTCAGTGACGTCATCATAATCTACAAAACAACAACTGCCCGTGTCTAGTCTGTTCCTATTTATGATGAACTCTGCCTGAAAAAAGGTATGCTGCTTACAAAAAGAAGTGCACATGGTCAACCCAGTCTGCCAACCTGCAGGAGTGCACTTTCCCCCCTTTTTGTCAGTAACCTTGTGTTTGGTAGCTGCAAACCTTGTCAGCACCAATGCAAAAATAACATGGTTTGATAGAAATCAATATAGACAACATCATGGCAAAGCTTTGTTGAAATCTGTCCATAACTTTTCGAAAACTGTCAGTGTTAATTCAGACATCATCATCATTCGCCTCTGTTGACCATTCTTTTAGAACAGAAAATGAAATGTTTATTCCAAAATAACAAATAAACCACCATTTTTTTCGCCGTCCAAATTACAATATTTCCTGATGTTGGCACAAAAACGTTTTAATAAATGTGCTAAGCAGACATCTCAGAAAAAATACTTGATATAACTTAGATAGTTTGTCCAAACCACTGGAGCGCTTTCAAATGGCTATTATTGCTGTGCTGCAGTTTTATAGTGGCTACATCATGCAAATTCGAACAGTGCCGAATTGTGATTTCATTCCAGTTTGACGCTTTATTACACAACAGCCATGTACACTGATATCATGGAACTTACATATTCAAAGAGTATAAGTTGTGTATATTCAGAACACCCATTTGTAACCAGATGTATTCATTGTGTATAATATTGTTGGCTTTAAAATTTGGAAGATATCTTATTTTGTCAGGTGTGTAGAAACGTTGCAACTAGAAACCGCAATATCTCAAGAACTATTAAAGACAGAGACTTCATTCTGATTGCGTTTTGTATGTGTTTTTTTTTTCATACACTTTGCAGTGACACAGTCTTAAGTATGAAAAACAATGTGCTCATTTTGGCTGCTGGTACTTACTGAAAGCCACAGACAAAGCAAGACCCATCCGTGAGAGCACGACGAGAGACCATACAATGAGCTTCCTGTCTTTGAAGAAGGGTCTCAGAAGCTTCAGACACAGCTGGAGGTTTGGGACTGTACAGACACTCGATAGCATAGTGGAATCCACAGCCACGAATCGACAAAGAATATCATTGTTGACATTCTCGGACCTTTGACTGAAACCATAGCCACGATCACAGCCCAAACCACGATCACGACAGGGTAAGCGTTAATGCTGAAAAAAACACAGCACCTTTCTGCTGATGACCTTGTTGAACCATAGCCACGACCACAGCCCAAACCACAATCACGACAGGGTAAGCGTTAATGCTGAAAAAACACAGCACCTTTCTGTTGATGACCTTGTTGCACAAAGAGAGCGGTGTATGCTGCTGGCGTGAGAAAGCCGAGTAGGAAGAGCCACAATTGTAAGATGACTGGCCATCAGAATGTTGGAAAGTTCCGATTTTGCTGGGTGTAGTTGTCCAGGTGTGCGGTTTTACACTGATCAGCAAGATGACATATTTCTTCAGCACTTTCTACAGAACGTTTCTTGAGAAAGACAGCGAGGTCTTTGGTGACACGCTATAAAATTTGTTCCCGGAGAACAAGGTCACAAAGGGAACAGAAATCTTTGTCGGTATCAGATAATTCGACCCAACGATGAAAAAAAAAAAAAAGAGAAGTGCGGAACAAAAAGGCAGAAAAAGATTCATTTGTCTTTAGACACACGGATCTGAATGTTCTCAGAATCCTTCAGTGGTACATTGAAACCTTTTCAAAGGCTATTCTGTAGCTGCTACAGACTGGTAGAGAGTAAGGGCAGTTGCTTTGGAAAGGGACGCAGTGTAGCGGGTCCATTTTTCTTTGGGCCAGCCACACGTATTGGCGTGGGCTTCAACGCGATTGAGGAAAGCATCAATCTCATCCTTAGAATCATCCAAACGGGGAGCTTGGGGTGTAGTAAGTATTTCTGTTGGAAGGGTCTTTGAGGGAATGGAGGTCATGTGTAGGCCTCTCAGAATCAACAGACACTGAGCCTAGGCTTTTCTTAAGATCAAACTCGGCTTGCACCTGGAGATGCTGTAAATCTGTTTCCTGTGCTTTTTCCTCCAAATCCATCTCTATTTGTTTTAGTCTAATGATGCGTTCATGTTCTTTCCTTCTAATTCAAGAGCGTTTTCCTGTAATTGAAGAGTATGTTGCTGCTCCTTTTCTTTTCGCTGTGTCTCTTTGCCTTTTTTTCTGGTCTCCCATTGTCGTGTCCTGTCTCTCTTTGTATTTTTCCTGTCTTTCGTTTTCGAGAGCACGTGCAGCTCTATCTTCACATCCATTAGTGTCGTTAGCGATCATTTCGCTGTCAAAACCAAGTCGCTGCCCTCATACCAAATGCACATTAAATGACTCCATGATTGACTATAAAGAAAGAAACCAATGAGAAAAAAAAAAAAAAAATGTCAGAAATAGAACACTAGGTGGATAAAACTTAGGTTAAACAAAACGGACTAATGGAATATGAACATTTGAACTGAAAAAGAAGAAAGGGTAGAAACGGAAATTTTTGTTCTGAAACCAAGCTGGGAATAGCACAGGCTATTGACAACAGTAAAGAAAAGTAAGTGTAAGTAAAGTACTAAACGATTCAGTGGTAAATAAGCAAAATGATATACAAAAACTACCAAACTAGGTAGCTGAGTACAGCTCACAGCATCAATGTACTGCTTCAAACCAGCAAATCAAAAAAAAAAAAAAAAAAAAAAAAAAAAAAAAGGAAAAGCGGATAACTTTGCGGCAAAACCGAAAAAAAATACAGCACTAAAGTAAAGCCAATCAAACATGTTCACATGTAAGTCATCACATAGTTCTACATAAGGAAAACGAAATGAAAAAGACAAATGCCTAAAACGGGGAAGAAGAAACTAACAGGAACTAGATAGTACGAAACGGAGGGACAACTCTGTCCAACTCTTGCAACCTCTTCCTGCGATTTAGGAAGAGTGGGTGGTAGACCTAGTCGTCTTGGGGTAGGGAAACGAAAAGGACCTAAGTAATCAAATTCAGATAGGGAACAAGATAGTATGAAAGGGAGGGACAACTCTCGCCCAACTCTTGCACCCCCTTCCTGCCACTTAGAGAGAGGAGGTGGACAATTGTCTTTGAGTAGGGAAATGAGAAGTAAACTAACTAATCAAATTCAGACAAGGCACAAATCAATCAAGGTGATCAAACAAATATTACAAAAATAACCAAAACCAAGAAGAAGAACCCTCGCCTACCTAAAACATACTACACACAGGAGAGCGAAGAAAAGGAATTCCCACTTACAGAATATGGAGAGGGGAGACAAATAAAATCTGCCCTACCAGACCCCAAGTCACAGCACAAAATTGTAAATATATTAATATTTCAATACAAAAACTCTCTTTCTTTTAGTGGGGTAACCTGGTACATGACGGTCTCCATCTACACACTCAAATGCATACAAAGACAATCGTGCGTCCTAAACGTAGCCATACATCTAATTCCTTTCTGTCAGTGAAACAAACCAGAATGCTATCTTAAAGTTCTCCCCACTTATTGTTCTTTTTTTTTTTTTCTATCTGGGACTCACTTCTGGTGCCAGGGGCGTTTAATTTTTTTTCTCTTTTTTTCTCTTGGCCAAGATGTAATTTAACGAGACGTCTCTTCGCAAAAAAAAAAAAAAAAAATGCATTCAGTTCACATTAATGTCAGTCCCAACACCCACTGCGCAAGCGTCAGTTTTTTTGTGGGGTTACACCGACATCCAACTTACCCTATGCAAACAAATCACTCTGGGTTCACAGACACCAATACCTGTTATTCAAAATACTACATTCTTCCCATCAAGTAAAAAAAAAAATCCATTTAAGCCGCGGTCATCTTCCATCATCCCAAGGGCTGAGGAGGGGCCGCCATGGCCTATGTGTCCTGCCACCTCCCATGTACAGGCGCTTGCTCTAGAAAGACAAGGCACTGTGTCAGTCGTCTACAGTAATGCCTAACCTGATGATCCATCAAAGGATCCACATCTTACCTACCGTGTGTGTGAACAGGGTAGAATTTGGAAATAATTCCCGATCACGATAAAGCAATAAATGATTCGGAATTAAATTTGAGACTGCGATAAAAAAAAAAAAAACTTGTGTTTGAAAATGATCACTCATTCCATATCCACCCTAAATTCAACAATATTTAGCCATACAAGTAGCTGAGAGTTCAACTCTCTTTCTACTCTATCACACTTCGTCTCCTTCTTCTCCACTTAGCTAACCTTTTTTTCTTTGTCTTCCAATCTTTGTCCTCTAAAGCCTGCTGCTTCCGCCAAAGTGACAGGCAATCTCTTTTTTTCTTCCAAGAGCACAAATCACTATTCAAAAACAAAGAACTTGCCATGGAGGAGCGAGCACCCTGTAAAGGTGAGTTTTCAGCGCGAGTTCAAAGTGCAGTCTTAAAACAAAGAGGAACACTTGTTTCCTTTCGTCTTTCCGGGGCGCATGACACGCTCACATGAAACAAAGGAAAGAGGAAACACTCAGCATGTTCAGTTCTTTCCTTTGGCTGAACTGTTCTGTTCTTTTAGCAGTCTATATCCTCATAATCAAGTTGATCACCCAAATTCCTCTGTCCTCTATATCCTCATAATCAAGTTGATCTCCCTAATTCCTCTGTCCTCTATATCCTCATAATCAAGTTGATCTCCCAAATTCCTCTGTCCTCTATATCCTCATAATCAAGTTGATCTCCCTAATTCCTCTGTCCTCTATATCCTCATAATCAAGTTGATCTCTCTAATTCCTCTGTCCTCTATATATTCTCATAATCAAGTTGATCTCTCTAATTCCTCTGTCCTCTATAGTCTCTGAACCCAAGTTTGATCTCCCTAATTTGGCTGCCTTCCTGTTTGGGAAGTGGCTCGTGGCCCCTCCTGTTTGGGAATACTGGCATTGTGGCTGCCTTCCTGTTGGGAATACTGGCATTGTGGCTGCCTTCCTGTTGGGAATACTGGCATCGTGGCTGCCTTCCTTAGACTGAGTCCACTGGTTTAAGCTCTGCTGCATTTCGCGCTCAGCACTGCAAGGCTTCCTGCCGGGCCTCTTCAACGGGTCTAGCGGTACCAGAGACACCCTCATTAGCTGGAAGTGACTGTCTAGGCCCCAACAGCTTTGACACGCATTCCTGCTGTCTCTCTCTTCTGTCCTTCACACAGGTCAACAATTCTCTGGTCGAGTTTCTTTGACTCTGGTTTGTGGCGAGGTACACTACCTGATTTTAACCATTTCCTGAACAACGACAAACCGAAATATTCTGATTCAGCCAGTTTAATTATTTGTACACACACACACACACACACACACACACACACACACACACACACACACACACACACACCAACAGACAGCCACACACATACGTACACACACACCACACACACACTCACACATACACACATGCGCGCGCGCGCACGCACGCACCCATACATTACGATTTCCAAAAATGTTTTGTTTAGAACTTGCCAATCTTTTTCCAGTTTACCACAATTCAGCAAATGAAATTACCGACATACATGTGCATTATATCACCATGACTATTCTAATCATTCTGCTTCAGATAATGGCATCATATTAACTCATGTTGATTCCCCTACATTACCCCTTGTATAACAGCCCAGATCTGTCCACAAGTCAAAGACTTACTGTCTCGTTATTTCAGTTCAACTCACTGCCCATGAGGTGCAAACCATCTAATAGGCTGAAGTCTACAAAATGAACGTATGACTGATCCTTGGGCGGTGCTTGCAGGCTTGAAGTTAACGCTTGAAGAAGCCAAGAGAACTCATCCTTCACAAGAGAAACTCAAGAGAACTCATCCTTCACATTATCAAAACAAAAGTGCCCAAGGAACTGGAGAACATTCAGCCGCCTCATCGTAAGGGCGAACCAGGCAATGAGTTGGCTGAGCAACTGGCCGAGAATGCCATAAATAGCTGCAACTTCTCTAAGCAGGAGGACTTCAACATGCAGACACATAACTAATCCATCCCAGCCTTGCTGAGCTTTTACCATTTGCCAATAGTGACCGTAAGATAGGACAGTTGTGTAGTGACTGTAAGATAGGACAGTTGTGTAGTGACCGTAAGATAGGACAGTGTAGTGTAGTGACCGCAAGATAGGACAGCTGTGTGCCAGTTACATACAGGTTATACTCCTTGCACCCATGCATACCGTGTATAAGGTGAAAATGCCCCTGGAGCACTCCATGTGGTATATCACTCCCGATAGAGCGTTTGGGCCTCCATGATGTCAGCCATTAACATTTCACAGTACACTCGATAACATTTATGGCAAACTCGATAAAGACCCTCGTCAGTGATCTTCCACCAGGTCAATGTTTGTTTAGTTCCTGAAAAGGGTAAGTATTTTTCATGTGGTTTGCCATTTTACAGAAGAAATCATTAGGAACTACACCAAGAACATTGCAGAAGAAAGCCTGTAGAGAATGAGCAGGGCGGTTTTCATTGCAATACAAGGTTTGGTATCTGCAGTTCATGCTGATCCCCAAAGTTCTCTAACCTTTGCCGGTACCACTGCAAGCCGAAAAGAATCAATGGAAGCTAAAATCAGCAAAAACACAAGGAAATGGCTCTGTGTCCCACCCAGGCTGATCGATGTTACTCTCTACTGTCGACAAACAAAGCAGATGTAACCTCTGCGATTCATCATGGCGGAGCACAAAGTGGGCAGAGCAAGGCTACTAATGATGCTTGAGTACTAGGAAAAACAATGTTGTGAGATGAATCCAGCCCAAGTTAGACTGGTAGAAATGGAAGCTTCAGGAGATCATGGACATGGCAAGGAAAACGTCAGGATCAGGGAAATAACAGCACACCTAGAACAACAGAGACTGGGATCAAAAGTTGGCCAGAGTCAGAATGGAACACACAGAGAAACAAAGCAGTGCAGGGGCTGAAGAGAGAAGAAGACCATCAGAGAATCCAGAGGCAGTCCAATGAGGCCAACCAGGACAGTGGATTACATGGGCAAACATGTTCCAAAGAAGTCCGGCTGAAATGAAAACTGGTATATGGCTCCTCTCATCATCAGCGTCATCCTCTTATCTGTACATGACCTCCTGCCCTAGAATGTGGAGCTGGTGAAACGGGGGGAAATTAGATCATTGCAAGTCCACTCTATTAGGGTAAACATACAGTGGAAGTTACTACATTTATGAAAGCAGAAAATAGGGAAAACTCACATTTGCAACACTGAGAAGTATGCTCTGTCCAGGCAGGAAATCTGGTTTTCAAGCCAAAGAATGAAGGGAGGGGCGGAGGAGAGGAGGGTGTGGGGTGCAGGCTCCTCAGCTCAACATTGTGATATGAAGAAAACATAAAGACGATAGCGGAGGCAGCTGATAAGAGTTGTAGCCAAATCTGGTCGTGAGGGAACCAAAGTGAACTTTAAAAGGTTTCAAGTGTCCCAGATACGAACAGGTGTGCGAAAACTGAAGCGTAGACATCTGTTAAAAAATGCGCCTTGAGACATCCAGCCAACCTGGAGGCGCAGGTTTGAATCGCTGCAGCGCGCCAACAATATCTTGCTTTAGACATAGGAGGGCGTCTTAAAGTCATTTCTGGATGCAGCCCAACCCCCTCAGAGTATAATGAGTTCAGGGTAGAACCACCCAGTGCCTTTTCTCTGAAAGCTGCTGGTGTGAGTATTAGGTTGTCTTCCATAGGACTTTCTTCATACGTTAACAAAATGCGTGTTTAAAAAAAAAAAAAAAGAAAGAAAAAAGATCACGACTGTTTAAGAGATCGAATTTGACGAGATGGTGCTGATAGGGCCCTCATGGTCGGCTGGCCTATGAACTACTGACTGCTTTGAATCATGGGGGAATCCTCCAGGAACTGACACTACGTTGCTGTGAGTTTACTTTGGCAGTCGTGTTCAATCGTGTCTATCGTTATCCGACACACTCAAGACGACAGCAGTTAAATCCCTTGCTTACAAACACTAATCCATTGGTTGCACAGCCAGCATGAGCGAGGAAATCCTTGATATGTTGCTAACACGCCCATTCCAGTGGTGAAGCCAGTGCCATTGCCAGCGCCGGTGACTTTTCACGAAGGTCATAAACAAGAAGTAAATCAAAACTGAAGTGACACGACAGCTGGGCTCTAAAGGCCACGGAATTTGATGACCTTTTTCATGATCAGTGACAGCCGATATGATGAAGATAATGCTGGTGTCCATAGTTCAAGGCAGGGCCGTCCGTACTCCACGCTTCCTTTACGATGTCGTGGTGTCAGCCCGGCCCCACAGACACAGGATTCAAGATGACATGTGGTGGTGTCAGCCCGGCCCCACAGACACAGGATTCACCATGACATGTCGTGGCGTCAACCCGGCCCCACAGACACAGGATTCACCATGACATGTGGTGGTGTCAGCCCGGCCCCACAGACACAGGATTCACCATGACATGTGGTGGTGTCAGCCCGGCCCCACAGACACAGGATTCACCATGACATGTCGTGGCGTCAAACCGGCCCCACAGACACAGGATTCACCATGACATGTGGTGTCAGCCCGGCCCCACAGACACAGGATTCACCATGACATGTCGTGGCGTCAACCCGGCCCCACAGACACAGGATTCACCATGACATGTGGTGGTGTCAGCCCGGCCCCACAGACACAGGATTCACCATGACATGTGGTGTCAGCCCGGCCCCACAGACACAGGATTCACCATGACATGTGGTGGTGTGTCAGCCCGGCCCCACAGATACAGGATTCACCATGACATGTGGTGGTGTCAGCCCGGCCCCACAGATACAGGATTCACCATGACATGTGGTGGTGTCAGCCCGGCCCCACAGACACAAGATTCACCATGACATGTGGTGTCAGCCCGGCCGCACAGACACAGGATTCACCATGACATGTGGTGTCAGCCCGGCCCCACAGACACAGGATTCACCATGACATGTGGTGTCAGCCCGGCCCCACAGACACAGGATTCACCATGACATGTGGTGGTGTCAGCCCGGCCCCACAGATACAGGATTCACCATGACATGTGGTGGTGTCAGCCCGGCCCCACAGATACAGGATTCACCATGACATGTGGTGGTGTCAGCCCGGCCCACAGACACAAGATTCACCATGACATGTGGTGTCAGCCCGGCCGCACAGACACAGGATTCACCATGACATGTGGTGTCAGCCCGGCCCCACAGACACAGGATTCACCATGACATGTGGTGTCAGCCCGGCCCCACAGACAGGATTCACATGACATGTGGTGGTGTCAGCCCGGCCCCACAGACACAGGATTCACCATGACATGTGGTGGTGTCAGCCCGGCCCCACAGACACAGGATTCACCATGACATGTGGTGGTGTCAGCCCGCCCCACAGACACAGGATTCACCATGACATGTGGTGGTGTCAGCCGGGCCCCACAGACACAGGATCACCATGTCATGTGGTGGTGTCAGCCGGGCCCCACAGACACAGGATTCACCATGACAGCGATGCACCTGTTTGGTGGATGAATGTAACCGAGGTTCCCGTCATCCCACATCAGTCCTTAGCACTGTCAACTCTGGATGCAGGATCAGGATAGATCATACCCACAGAGAGGAGAGATAGATAGGCACACACACACACACACACACACACACACACACACACACACACACACACACACACACACATACATACATGCCTGCATGCATGCACGCACGCTCACAGAGAAGCATGAGTGCACATGCATGCGCGCTTGCACGCACGCACAAACACACACATACACAAAGGCGTGCGCGCGCACGCTCGAATGCACGCATGCACACACGCACACGTATGTGCTCCCAAACATATGCTTCTGACAACAAAAGAATCCACGCTCTATCCGGCAGGTCTATCACTCTTTCCACCGCAGCACAGTGAACGGATAGTGTTGGCTTCTCTGTACTGTTCTGTCTTGAACTGGTTCACACACCTGGTGTGGTCCTTGCGGTTGTCTGGGCTGTAAACAAATCTGGCTCGGCATAGCTTCCCCTTCTGAACTGGATAATACTGAGTGAAAGCAATACAACCAATTTGAAACTTGTTCAACTCATTTTTAACACAGAACCCAAAAGCGGGCAAGACCGGCTCTCCCTGCAGCAACGACGCAGATTGTGACAGTAACAGCTGTGAAGGGGGCAAGTGTGGCTGCGGTCAGAAAGAGCCATTCGGAAGAGACTTCTCCTGTAGTAAGTCACTCGTTCTTCGTCTCTGTCTGTTTGTCTGTCTGTCTGTCTCTCTGTTTCTGTTGCTCAATGTGTCTCTGTCTGTCTGTCTTTCCGTCTGTCTGTCTTTCGTCTGTCTGTCTGTCTGTCTGTCTGTCTGTCTCTCTCTCTCTCTCTCTCTCTCTCTCATCTCTCTCTCTCTCTCTCTCCCTCTCTCTCTCTCTCTCTCTCTCTCTCTCTCTCTCTCTCTCTCTCTCTCTCTCTCTCTCTCTCTCTTTTGTCTGCCTGAAAAACGGTCTAAGGTATAGTGGCTTTGCTCTCGTTTGCATAGATGATTCTTCAGATCCCGTGTCCCATCAGATCGGCAAGCTGTAATCCAGTTCTTATCGTTGCCCTTGTCAGCTAATGTGTCTTGTCTGCTCTCTCATTCCCTTCATTTGATGCATGCCCAGGGCAGCACATCCATATCAGTGTCTCCAAAGGATAGTTACGCATTACACCATCCCACGCAGGGCTTCCCATTCCACTTTCGGCTTTCTGTAGTAGGTTCATGGAGTCAGTCAGTATTAGAGCTTTTTGAGTTTTAAACTGGCCTGTGTCTGAAAGCCAGTGGAGTGTTTGTGTCACTGCTTCTACCTCCATTGTTTGACTTAAATTTGTTAAGCTGTATGAGCCATTGCCTTACTGGATAGGTCGGCCATTTTGCTTCAGTGTGTATCTCCAGCCGGACTTACGTTTGATAACAGAACCGTCAGTGCGTATCACAATATCATCTTTTGTGCCAAGGTCTTCTACCTGTATCTGAATTTCTGCGTTGGTTTTGCCTATTGGCCATTTTCAACAATGTCTTCGAGGTGATGGAGCGATGGCTCTTTGGTAGTAGTGTCTGGATACTTTTCCCATTTCAGTTCTGCTAACTGGCACCCAAGCAGGACGTCTCTGCCTGTCCCATCCATGATTTTCCTCGTCTTAGCCGAGTGCCTGTTGTTTCCTTGACCGCCGCATAAGCGGCTTTGGGAGATTTTCAGGAGCTCTGAAATACGCCTTCACGTATTCTAGCTTGTGTCTTGCCTGCATCGAAGAAAGGTCGAACAGGTATCGCACAGTTTCAACCGATGTATCCTTCGTGTTATCCAGGATCAATCTCATTGCTTCATTTTGAATTGTTTCTAATTTAAGAAGGTTGCTGTAAGACAGTGTTGTAAGCCCTAACCCGTAATCAATCACACTGAATACAAGTGCGTGATACAGTCGGTAGAGATAGCGCAGTTAATGCCTTTAGCTGCCATTGCTTTCATGGTAGACAGGCCTTTTTGTACTTAAAACAATATTCTCAACATGCTTTCTAAAGGTTAGCATTCAGTCAGAGCCTATACCCAAATAGCGTAGGCTGTAGGTCGACTCCACTGGTATTCCATTGAAGGAAAGTAATGAGGATACCTGTCCTGGTGTCTTGTTGTTTAGAGTGCAGACCAGTGCGTGTGCTTTTGTAGGGTTGATGGACGATCCAGTTTCCTTACACCTCTGAGCAATGTTGTTCAGCTACTGCTGAACATTTTTTTTCGTTCTTTCTTGGGCATTCTTTGGTGTTTTGTAGATCAAACCGTCATCTGCTAGTGTCAACACTCGAGCAGTTCCCTTTCTGTTCAGGTCTGCAAAGCCTTTAATGTAAATATTGTATAAACAAGAGGGACAGAAGAACCTGGAGGTAATCCCATAGAAAGATTATGAGGCTCAGACGTCCAGTCTCCAAATCGTAGGATGACAGTTCGCTCCTGATCGTAGGATGACGGTTCGCTTCTGATCGTAGGATGACGGTTCGGTCCTGAAGTGTTGCTGCTATCCGTTGTGAAAGTGTGTGTGTGTGTGTGTGTGTGTGTGTGTGTGTGTGTGTGTGTGTGTGTGTGTGTGTGTGTGTGTGTGTGTCAATGCAATCAGATCTTTCAGATTTGAACATCAAGAGAGGAAGACGCCACACATGCAGACTTAAAGGAAGAGGGAAACGTCACCAACCAATCATTTGAATAATCTCCAGACCAACTCTGTGAAGACTCCTAGAGATTGGGGCAAACCCATTCTGGGCCTTTCCAATTACCAGCACAAATGATCAAACACATGTCAACTGAGAAAAGACTTTGAATCTCTCAGAGACACAAGTGTATCCTGTAGACGTGTGTGCGCAGGTGTGTGTTCATCAGTGGGGTGATGCAGGCGTGTAAATTAGAGAGCCTACAGATATGTGTGTGTGTGTGTGTGGGGGGGGGGGGGGGGGGGTGGTGGTGGTGGTGGTGGTGGTTCTTATTGTTATGTACGTGTGTGTGTGTGTGTGTGTGTGTGTGTGTGTGTGTGTGTGTGCTCGCCCTTACTCATACACACATGCACATGGGTCATGCGCGCACGCATACATACATGCACACACACAAACGTGCACGTGCATACACACATGCACATGCATATACGCTCACAAACAAAGGCGCGCACACACATGCATATACGTACACAAACATGTGCAAATAGGTGCGCACGGGAGCAGGCTCACACAAACCCACAAATCACACATGCACTTCTGCACACACACACACACACACACACACACACACACACACACACACACACACACACACACACACAAACACACACGTGCACATACACGCACGCACACACACACACACACACACACACACACACACACACACACACACACACAGCGCGCATGCGCTCACATAGATGCGTATGTGAAAATGCATACACACATCATACGCACGCACAAGCGTTCACACACACAAGCATGGGCCCGTGCCCCACACACACACACACACACACACACACACACACACACACACACACACACACACACACACACACACACACACACACACACACACATGTGTGTGTGTGTACGCTCACCACACACACACACAATAATGATGATAATGGCACCACCAACGTTAGGTAGTCACTCAAGGTCTGACCAGCGCGTTGGGCTGATGTGTGTAGGTCAGACATCCGCTAAGCCCCGGCTACGGTACCTACTTCTTAACTTCTTAAATGTTCTCGTCCATCTTCGTCATTCATTCATTTGGTCATCCGCTTTAAATCCTGCGCGGTGTAGTTCCAAGGCTTAGCGGATGTGATGTAGCGTGCATGAACTAATCTGCATGCAGTGACAGCTCAGCTCCTTGATGAAACTGAAACTGTGTGCCTGTCTGTCGACCCGTCTGTCTACTTGTCTGTCTGTCTACCTTTCTGTCTGCTTGCCTATCTGTCTGTCTGTCTGTCTGTCTGTCTGTCTGTCTGTCTCTCTCTCTCTCTCTCTCTCTCTCTCTCTCTCTCTCTCTCTCTCTCTCTCTCTCTCTCTCTCTGCTATCACTAGTAGTAAATTTCGTTATGCCTTAACTAGATTAAAACTTGGAATGTGTGATCTGAATATAAATAACAGATATAATGAAAAAAATCAAAGAAATTTCCGTTTTGTAATAGGATGGAAAGCGAACTTCATTTTTGTAAGAATGTCAAACATATACATTTCAAAGAGAAAAATGTTTCTCAAAGTACTAACAACATACATTCATTACTGAAGAATGGTTAGTTCGAATGTTACAAATCTGAAGACGTCATGCTCTTAAGAAATTTAGCAGTGTATATAGTTTATGCAATTAAGACTAGATATATGCATT
Source organism: Conus betulinus (assembly GCA_016801955.1). NCBI lineage: Eukaryota > Metazoa > Mollusca > Gastropoda > Neogastropoda > Conidae > Conus > Conus betulinus. The sequence goes on from JADBJO010001888.1 coordinate 45,798, forward strand.
TGAATAAGAAGTAAAGCTGCACTCTTGTGATTGAATGGCTGTCTTAATGCTTTTGTCTGCGTAATTTCACATGCCACTGTAAACTCCTTGACTTTAGTTTGATTTTGATGTGGGATGTTATACTTATTTTTGCGTGTTGTCCTTATGTTATTTGCTTTGATTCACTCATGAGAACGTGTATCCGGTGGCCTTATAATTAAAGTTTCCGAGTTCTCTCTCTCTCTCTCTCTCTCTCTCTCTCTCTCTCTCTCTCTCTCTCTCTCTCTCTCTCTCTCTGTCTCTCTCTCTGTGTCTCTCTCTCTCTCTCTCTCTCTCTCTCTCTCTCTCTCTCTCTCTCTCTCTCTCTCAGTTGACCCATTTTTTTTCTCTCCAGGACAAAACGCAGGAACAGCCTGTGATCCCAGCAGTAGTGCTGATGCCGATAGCTGTGCTTCTGAACTTGTCTGTGAAAACAACAAATGCAGTGAGTAGTAGTAGCAGTGATAATAGTCGTGACAGTAGTGGTAGTGGTGGTAGTAGTAGTAGTAGTAGTAGTAGTAGTAGTAGTAGTAGTGGTAGTTGTTGTTGTTGTTGTAATAATAGCAGTTGTTGTTGATGTTGTTTTCGATGTAGCAGAAACAGCAGTAGTAGTAGTGTTAGATATAGTAGTAGTAGTAATTTGGTTGTAGTAGTAGTAGTAGTAGTAGTAGCTGTAGTAGCAATAGTATTGGTAGCGGTAGTAGTACAAGTTACAGCTGGTGTGGTTGTCTATGTAATGGCAGCAGCAGAAACAGTAGTAGCGGCAGCGGTAGTAGTAGTAGTAGTAGTAGTGGCAACAGCACAACCGCATTAACAACAGCAGTAGCAACTGAAGCAGTGGCAGTAGTGGCAGTGGAGATGTTTTTGGTGGTGGAAGAAGCAGCAGCAGCAGCAGCAGCAGCAGAAGGAGGAGGAACAGTAGGTGTAGTACTAGTAGTAGCAGTAACAGGTGTAGTTGTGGTAAAAGGAGCAGCAGAAGCAGCAACACAAACACCGGCGGCAAGAACAGTAGTAGTAGTAGTAGTAGTAGTAGTTGTTGTTGTAGTAGCAGAGTGGTAGTAGGAGTAGTAATAGTTTAGTAATAGTAGTGGTGGTGGTGGTAGTAGTAGTAGTGGTGGTGGTGGTGGTGGTGGTAGTAGTAGTGGTGAGGGAGGTAGTATTAGCAGCAGCAGGTGTTTCGTTCAGTTCTCATTCATTGCAGCGCAATCGACCACACAGGCAATGTCGGAGCTAAGTCGGAGAGAAAGAAACCAAAGAGAAAGAGAACTAAGAACAACTATCTAGCCCCACCGTCGCAGTGTTTAGCACCGCGGACTTGGGAGGCAATAGGTTCAGTTCCCACCAGAGGCATTCACTGATGGAATGTCCGGACCCAGACACTTACTCATACCCAGATTGAAATGTGCAGTGGGTTCAAACGGGCAGACTGGAATCAGACAGACGAGCTTCATCCACTGAATGGGTGCAAGGCAGCAGAGAGAGAGAGAGAGAGAGAGAGAGAGAGAGAGAGAGAGAGAGAGAGAGAGAGATGCACACATTTCCTGACCAACGCTGCAGGTGTCTCTCGACCTGCTACTTAATGCCAGAATATGTTATCAAAAAAGAAGTATAAAATCTGGCACTATCAAGCAGTCTCACACAAAACGGTAGACCATAGTGTCACGTTATGTAAGTATCCTCGTCATACAAAATGTTTCACATTCTGTGTCCTTTATGGGCTGCTTTCGATTCATAGTGACTTTCTGGTCTTATGTCCATCCACGTTCCACGGCTGGCGTGCTGACTTCCTGTCGAAGCTGCCAACATCAGCATGGTTCACGGCGACCGTCGCTGGATGGAGGTCAAAGCGCCCTCAGGAGGAAGACGCTCTCTCACTCTGGCCCTGCAGGGGTCCTTTACTTCTCTGTCCCTGCAGGGCGGTCCTTTACTTCTCTGTCCCTGCAGGGCGGGTCCTTTACTTCTCTGTCCCTGCAGGGCTGTCCCTGGTCGGTCCTTACTTCTCTGTCCCTGCAGGGGTCCTTTACTTCTCTGTCCCTGCAGGGGTCCTTTACTTCTCTGTCCCTGCAGGGCGGTCCTTTACTTCTCTGTCCCTGCAGGGCGGTCCTTTACTTCTTCTGTCCCTGCAGGGCGGTCCTTACTTCTCTGTCCCTGCAGGGGTCCTTGCAGGGCGGTCCTTTACTCTCTGTCCCTGCAGTGCGATCCTTTAGTGGTCCTTTCTCTGTCCCTGCAGGGCGGTCCTTTACTTCTCTGTCCCTGCAGGGGGTCCTTTACCTCTCTCTCTGTCCCTGCAGGGCGGTCCTTTACTTCTCTGTCCCTGCAGGGCGGTCCTTTGCCTCTCTGTCTCTGCAGGGGTCCTTTACCTCCCTGTCCCTGCAGGGCGGTCCTTTCACTTCTGTTTGGCATTCTTCTGTTTTACGTCATGCTTTCCGTTTTGCCTTTTATCATCGGTGGAAAAGGAATCCAGGAGATGACAGACTCTATGCTCGGAACCCAGTCTTTCAGCATCAGAACCAGAGCATTCAGACTAGATGACACAGACAGAGCTATCAGAACAAATGTGTTATGAAAGGGCTTATTTGAAGCCGCAGAAGACAGACGTTGCGACACCTTGGTTGGATTTGAGTTCTGTTGTAAACAAAATATATGGAGACCAACAACAACTGGTCAAGGCCATGCAAAGAAGGGTCTGTAAACCGTATACTAGAGGCGTCTGTATCCTGGATGGGAGCAAGTTAAAAACGGACCTGAAAGGTTAAAAAAAAAAAAAAATTAGACGTGTCCTGGGGGGAGTTGGAGGATCAGATGAAAATGGCGCCGTCATTTCCATTGGAGATACGGTTATCGCCTTTCAGTTTATAAAACCAACAGACCTAGAGGGCAGATATGTGATTTAAGGTGCACGACAGGATACCAATTAGGGATACCGACGGTCTGTATTTGAGATGCGCCGTTTTAATCCATGACTTCACATTTTCTCTCTCTGATTAAAGTGTTAAGCTGACTAGTCTGGCAAAATTGCTTTGGTGTGCCCACCACCAGCGTCTGTCACATGCAAAAGGTGAAGTTACACTCGTTGAACGTGGACTCTTACACAGATGATCTCCTATGCAGGTTCACAAGCATCGTCCATTTGGAGAGGTCTGAAATAACTCTTGAGATCCGAGTCTCCATTTTTCTGTGTGTGAGGACATGGATTTCAAGACTAGAAATGCGGTAGTGTCCCCCCCCCCCCCCCCCCTCAAAGTTTACTTTTAAATGTAGGGATGCAGACACAGTTCCGACCGCCTGCAGCACAGGCAGCAGGTAGCCAGCATAGGAGCAGCAGCATTACGAGTCATGGAATGGAGGCATCTGAAGTTATTTTTGGAGGGGCGGTAGTACGACATTTCTGCTGGACATTATCCACCGCTCACGCACGCCCACTTTACTTTTTTCTGCGTGTATTTATGTTTAATGTGTTTGTGCGCGCGCGCGTGTGCGTCTCTCTCTCTCTCTCTCTCTCTCTCTCTCTCTCTCTCTCTCTCTCTCTCTCTCTCTCTCTCTCTCTCTCTCTCTCTCTCTCTCTCTTTTTCTGTGAGTGTATGTTTACGTGTGTGCATGCGTGCGTACGTGTGTGTGTGTGTGTGTGTGTGTGTGTGTGTGTGTGTGTGTGTGTGTGTGTGTGTGTGCATTGTATGAACGTTTTTACTTTCCTCGTCCGCTTTAATTCGTAAAAGCCATCACTAACATTGATTTTGATGAAAAACAGAAACCTGATCATTGATCATATATTTTGTCCTTCCAAAGAATTGATTGAAGGACACAACTGCTACGGCAACGAAAACAAACTGCAAGTCTGGACTGACATGTGACCGTAATTTGTGTAGTGAGTATGCGGACATGATTTGTTTACGCTCTGTGATGTATGTGATATGCTTATGGATCTTCTGCTGTGATATATGAAGTATGGGGCATGATTTGCGTATGCACTTCCATGTATGTAGGATATTTGTGGACATCATCTGTTCTTCCCTTTGATGTGTTCATCTGTCTATTATCTGTGATGTGTAAAATAATCTGTATGGAGACGTTATTGGTATATTTTGTTGAATCAGTTTTTTTTTTATGTTATTTGTCTATTCTTTGTGATGTACGTGGTATGTTTGTGGTCATTGTCTTTCCATTTTTCTTTGATATGCTTAGCATGTCTGTGCGTGGAAATTGTCTGCATATTCTCTCTCTCTCTCTCTCTCTCTCTCTCTCTCTCTCTCTCTCTCTCTCTCTCTCTCTCTCTCTCTCTCTCTCTCTCTCTCTCTCTCTGTGTGTGGTGTGTGTGTGTGTGTGTGTGTGTGTGTGTGTGTGTGTGTGTGTGCGTGCATTTGTGAGTGTGTGTGTGTGTGTGTGTGTGTGTGTGTGTGTGTGAATTATCTATCTGTTCTGTTGAATGTATGTGGTAAATTTTGAGAAATAATCTGTCATCTGTGATTATCCAGTATATTTGTAGATTAATTTTGTGTATTCTCTGCGTGATGTATAAGGTAGTATGTTGAACATCATCTGTCCGTTCACCGTGATGTATGCAGTATCTTGTAAATCGCTTGTCTGTTCTGTGTGATGTGTGTATAGTGTGTTGAAGTTGAACATCATTCAGTCTTTTCTCAGTGATGTGTGTAGTGTCTTTGTGGACATCATGATTATGTCTGTTCTTGTAATACATGCAATATGATGTATGTAGTATGATTGTAGGTATTATCTGTCTATTCTTTGTGATGTCTATAGTATGTATATGGATATCATCTCTCTCTTCTCCGCAATGCAAATTGTGTAGTCTATGTATGTAGTACGATTGTGGACATCATGTGTCTATTTTCTGTGACGTATGTTGTGTGATAGTGAACGTCATCTGTGTAATGTCTGTGATGAGCGGAGATGTCATCTGTCTACTGTCTATGATGCATGTGCTATAACTGTGGACATTATTTGTCTATTCTCTGAAGTGTCTTTGTGGATACCATCTGTCTGTTCTCTGTTCTGTATGTAGTATGAGTGTGGATATCATTTGTCTCTTCTTTGCGATGTATGTTGTATGATTGCGCACATCGTTTGTCTGTTCTCTGCAATGCATGCAGCTGACCGCTAGCATGATCTCTGAATTATCTGTGTTATGTGTCGTAGGACTGTGGACGATATCTATCCGTTCTCTGCGATGTATGATTGTGTGAAAATCGTCTGTCTCCAGGGATCTGTGTTGTATGATTGTAAAAATGGTCTGTCCTCTTGGATCAGTTTAGGAAGATGGTAAAAATTGTCTGTCATTTCCCTGAAATTTGTGTTGTATGATTGTGAAAGTCATCTGTCTCTGGGATCTGGGTAGTGTAATTGTGAAAATCGTCTGTCTTCTTGGATCTGTGTAGTATAATTGTGAAAATCGTCTGTCTTCTTGGATCTGTGTAGTAAGATCGTGAAAATTGTCTGTGACTTCCCTGGGATCTATGTGGTGTGATTGTGAAAATCGTCTGTCTGCCCTCTTGCATGTAGTATGATTGTGAAGATCACCAGTCTGTTCTCTGTGATCTATGCAGTGTTAGTGATTGTGAATATTCTCTGTCTGTCCTTTGTGATGTTTGTATTAGGATTGTGAACGTCATGTGTCTATTCTCTTCGACGCATGAAGTATGACTGTTGACATCATCAGTCTATTCTCTGCAATGTGTGTAGTACGATTGTAGACATCATCTGTCTCTGTTCTGTGTGATGTATGTACAATGATCATGGATACCATCTGTCTATTGTGTTATTTGTATATGAGGTCTGCTGATAGGACATCATCTGTCTATTCTGTGTAATGTGTTTAGTATTCTGGTAAATGTCACGTCTGTACTCTCAGATATAATTCGTCTTTTTTGGAGTGGAAACAATCTGAGTGTTCCATCGTTGTCTGTTTTCCTGTTTGAGTCAAGCAGTACCCCTATGACTCGCCAGATTCGATCAATGCAAGTAAAAGTACCATCGTGAATATGACATTCAGCAATTCACGCCTTGAAGACTACGGTAACGCCTGTGGTGTAGGTCGTCAACGCGACTGTCATTATAGCAGGCGCGTAGACTGTTGTCCCTGCCCACGCCTATCATTTTACCTTCAGGCTGCAAACACTACTCATTCAGGCTGAAAAACAATTACACTATTACCATTGATTTGAACCGACTTCTGCCAGGCTGTAGATTATTTCAGAGTAGTGTCCCTTAAATTTATCACCTTCAGAAACCAAACGGAACTGCTTGTGAACAACGCGCTTGAAGAAATCTCTCTCTCTCTCTCTCTCTCTCTCTCTATATATATATATATATATATATTTGTGTGTGTGTTTTTTTGTTTATTTTTCTACCCTTTAAAGGCTGCTTTGGGGTGCTGCTGAATTCTTTTTTTTTTTTGAACCCTTGGTGGTGACAACCCCACAGACCTATGGACTGTGGTGTATCTCCCTTTCATGCCAAGGGGGAGCAGAGACAGTGGACCGTGTCTCCCTAATGGATCCAGTGAAGTGGACGACAGGCCTCAGAGCAGGCGATATGAAGAGATCTGTCTTCGAGAGGGATGCCAATGGTTCCCACAGGCAGCTAGTGAAGGGATTCACAGTTCAAATGTATAGTTTCCTAATGTTATGTTCTCGCTGCACTCTTCTCCCTCCCGCCACACCCTCTCACTCCCCCCCTTTTTTTTTTTTCTTCTTTTATTGAAATCTTTGCCAAGCCATTAATATGATTACAGAAGAATTGTTAGCCCACACTTTCCCCCACTACTAAATATTGTTCAGCATATTATATATATATATATATATATATATAAGTGTGTGCGTTCGCGCGCGTTTATGCGGTGTGTGTGTATATATATATATATATATATATAATGCTGAACAATTAAGTAGTGGGGGAAAACAAGTGCAGGTTAACAATTCTTCCATCATTATAGTAATGACTTGGCAAAGATTTGAAATTGAGAAAAAAAAAAATTTTTTGAAGATGAAGTAAATGGAAAAAATGTATATCATGAATATGAAAACCCTTCACTAGCTGCATGGGGAAACTATCGCAATCCCTCTCGAAGGCAGATCTATATGTATCGCCTGCTCCGAAGAAACTATCGCAATCCCTCTCGAAGGCAGATCTATATGTATCGCCTGCTCCGAGGCTTTTCGTCCGCTGGATCAGACTCATCAGGGAGACACGGCTGATTGTGTCTCTGCTCTTGGCGTCAGATAGAGACACACCACAGTCCATAATTCTGTGGTGTTCCGACCTAAGGGTTCGAAAAAGAATCCAACAGCACCCCCAAAGCAGCCAGCGAAAGGTAGTAGAATTAAACAAAACGAAAGAGTGGAGAGGAAAAAATTGTTGTTGAAAACTAAAAACGTTACGCAAAAAACAGTATAAAATGTAAGGGACAATCTTTGAGCCTATGCTTGAGGATCCACTTAAGGATACAAGGGAGATCAAAAGATACGGAACAGTCTGAGTGGTCAGCTCTGCTGTTCAACAACCCAAGCATTGTCAGCGGCTAAGAACTGCGCAGAACAACCTTTCCTGTGTGTGTGTGTGTGTGTGTGTGTGTGTGTGTGTGTTTGTGTTTGTGTGTGTGTGTCAATGCAATCAGATCTTTCAGATTTGAGCATCAAGAGAGGAAGTCGCCACACATCCAGACTTAAAGGAAGAGCAGGAAACATCACCAACCAATCATTTGAATAATCTCCAGACCAACTCTGTGAAGACTCCTAGAGATTGGGGCAAACCCATACTGGGCCTTTCCAATTACCAACACAAATGATCAAACACATGTCAGCTGAGAAAAGACTTTGAATCTCTCAGAGACACAAGTGTGTATACTGTAGACGTGTGTGCGCAGATGTGTGTTCATCAGTGGGGTGATGGAGGCGTGTAAATTAGAGAGCCTACAGATGTTTGTGTATGTGTGTGTGTGTGTGTGTGTGTGTGTGTGTGTGTGTGTGTGTGTGTGTGTGTGTGTGTGAGCGTGTGGGGTGGTAGTGGTGGTGGTGATGGTGGTTCTTATTGTTATGTACGTGTGTGTGTGTGTGTGTGTGTGTGTGTGTGTGTGTGTGTGTGCGCTCGCTCCTTACTCATACACACATGCACATGGGTGCATGCGCGCACGCATACATACGTGCACACACAAACTCGCACGTGCATACACACATGCACATGCATGTACGCTCACAAACAAAGGCGCGCACACACATGCATATACGTACACAAACATGTGCAAATAGGTGCGCACGGGAGCAGGCTCACACAAACCCACAAATCACACATGCACTTGCACATGCACTTCTGCAACACACACACACACACACACACACACACACACACACACACACACACACACACACACACACACACATACACACACGTACGTGCACACACATTTTGCAGTCACAAAAGTTGGTCTTTGGGGGCTGCAAAATGTGTGGTAACCTCATATTAATATACAAGTGTGTGTTGCACGGTTCTTAGCTTTTTGTGTCCAGAGTAATCTGTAAAACAGCAAAATGTGGCAGCCATGTATCTATGCTTATGAGACTGTAAGACCACCAGTTACATGCATGCAAACAGTGTTATTGAAAAGAAATCCCCATTATAGTTTCAGTGGAGTTCTTGTCTCTATTTATATTTAAAATATTACCATAAAAAGTGTTTACCACTAGCCTTTTGTTTTTCAGAATCCACGTTGTAATAACATTGTTTACGCAATGAAACAATCTAAGCAGGAATCCGAACAAAACACTGCCACACGAATTACAGTGTCTTTAATATTATCTTGATTCTGATTAATCTGATTAATAATAAATAAATAAATAAATAAAACTGTTTTCACGGTCGAAGTACCACACGCAGTGCCGGCATGTGCATCAGCAGTTGGATAGTACGACACAGCAGTGCAAAGAATTAAAATCATCAACTTCATGAGTCCAAAGCTTCAAGAAAACACCATTTGTCCGAGTCACTCAGGCTGCTGTTAGGCGGTTGGCAAGGTGAAGGTAGACACTGCCATTGGTATCTTCAGCCATGCTGACAAGTTGTTTGAAGATGTATGAACAAACTATTTTCATTGCGTGAAAACTGTTTTCACTGACTTATAGTACAATACAACCAGAGTTTACTTTGGCATGAATGGTTTCGATTATCATTGGATGTGATATTCTCAAATTACTGTGGTATCATAGAAGCTATATGTATATTTCACTGTACATAGACTGACACACACTTGTTTTGGTTAATGTACAACCGATGTGTAGTATATCAGTAGCAGCAACGAAAACAATGACAGTAGTAACCGTAACACAGTGATTATAACGATTCCAGCCAGTAATGTAAGAAGCAGCCATGAGAAAGAGGTAGAATACTGCATTTTACACTTATATCTATATTAAAACTTTTTTTCTCTAATACAGTAGCAACTGTAATTCTGTTAGAATTAGTGATAAAAACTGTGATGTTTGAGTCTCGTAGTTAAATACATCAATACATCAGAGCCACACGACCATGTGAAAGAATGACAATGTAAGTTTTCTGGTTTGCATTAAAAACCTCCTTTTCCTTTGCTTGAATACTTCCAGGTTTTTTTTTTTTTCCTGTAAATCATATACACAACAGTAATATTTAATTAGCCAATATCATAATATGTGTATGTGTGTGTACTTGCATGCACATGCATGCATGTGTGTGTGTGTGTGTGTGTGTGTGTGTGTGTGTGTGTGTGTGTGTGTGTGTGTGTGTGTGCGTGCGCATGCGCGCGCACCTGTTCCCCGTTTATTAAATCACAAAATGGAGCACTTTGTAACGTTGACGGTGGTCAAAAGAAACCTTACTCCTCTTTTAAGGGGGGGGGGGGGGGGGGGGGGGGTGGGGGGGGGGGGGGGGGGGGCGGAGTTGGATGGAGGTATGGGATGGTGGTGGGAGGTAGGGGGGATGGGGGGGGGGGAAAGGGGGAGGTGGAGGTGGGAGGAGAAGACAAGTGTCCATCCTGTCTACGTCTTTCAAGTCCGCCGACGACGGTGACTTTAAACGCACAGTAAGTGTGTATGAAAGCACATGACTGAGCGTGCATGGACTTTGTAAACACGGAAGTGCATATCCCATCCCATCCTCTCTCACACACACACACGCGCGCGCGCGCGCGTGTACACACTCTTTCTCTTACGCATATCAGCACTCATGTGTGCCCAAGTATGCACGCACACATAACATGCTCACATTCTCTCTCTTCTTAGCAAGCGCATTCAAGTACTCATGCCAGTGCATGTAACCACCCACCCCACCCCTTCACACACACAGACACACACAGACACACACACACACACACACACACACACACACACACACACACACACACACACACACACACCGAATAAAGAAGCAGTTTTTTCGCCATTTTAAACATAATCATCAAAATGCAAATAAAAAAAGAGAAATTCATGCAGTTATGATTATGATCTAAAGGTATCACAAAAGCTTATGATCTATGAAAGTATTATTAATATAGTAAAAATATCTAAACTGTACTGCTGTTTTCTGGAAAAATGGGAGTGTTTGTGTTTCTGCAATGCTTCAGTCTTTGTGAACAGGAGCAAAAGAGTGAGACTTCACACGCTTAAGTGAAGTTTTCTCATGTGAGAGTAGACTCTGGAGCTCAGCTATGGGCCCACTTCCTGCCAGACTTCAAACACTCCTACTGCAACAACCCAGCAGCTGGGCATGCTGGTTTTTTCCCAAACACAGTTACTTTCCTTTTCTTGGTGGAATCTCACCAAAATACACTCATCTCCAGACAAGTGGTGGCTTACTCGTCCAGTTGTACAAGATACGGGATTCTGACAGTCACTGTGTGTGAAACGTGTTGCTAATACAATTAGGTTCACCGTGTGTGAAAACTGTTGCTCATACAAATAGGGCAGAACACAGCATGTCGATTTAATGGGTTTTGGGGGGAAAGCTACTTCTACATATGAAGATACTGGGTTTTGATTTTTGATCAATAACTGATCAAAAGTCAATACCATGGCCAGAAAGTGCCATACTAGTATGACACTTGCTACTGTGGTCGTCAGAGAGGAGGGTTGAAAAACATTTAAGCCTCTCCTTTTTCTCTGTAAGGAGCTGACTCCTGATGAAGCCCCGGCGGCGACAATTTGAGAAATAAAGAATGAATGCGGAAGAGACACAAGAGTGGACTGATTGCTTTGAACTATTCTACCTTTATGGGTATCATCACTGTCACCCTGTTGCTGCTAGTTGAGGTGCCAGTAATCTGTGGGGAGAAGAGGGGTCACAGAGATGAGATTTCATTTGTCCATATTAATGAAAAAAAAAATACAAACCAAGCCTGTGGTACGGCAAATTAAGGGTAGTGTTTTGTGCTTGGTTAGCTGATGAAGGGTGCTGACTAAGGTTTTTACCATGTAATGCTAACGGCGTAAAGCAAGGATGTGTTTTGACCCTCACTCTGTTCAGCAGTATGTTCTTTGCAATGCTGACTGATGCCTTCAGGGAAATACACGTAAATATCGACATCAGATTCAGAACAGATGGGAAGTTCTTGAACCTCAAGAGGCTTCAAGCAAAAAAGCAAGGTCGTGAGAGACATACTCTGAGACTTTCTGTTTGCTGATGACTGCTCCCTCAATGCTGGCTCAGAAACTGACATGCAAACTAGCATCAACAAGTTTTCAATAGCCTGCACCCACTTCTGTCTCACCATAAATACAAAGGAGACAGAGGTTTTGCATACAACATCACAGTCAGTGGTGTGAGACTTCCTGGGGGGAGTAGATTCACCCACCTTGGCAGCATGCTGTCGAAGAAAGTCATCATCGACGATGAAGAAAAAATGTCCAACTTCAAAAAACCAAGTGCAGTGTTTGACAGACTACATGCCAATGGTTGGAACAGAAGACCAAGGTAAAGGTGTACACAACATTTCTTGTCCGCATACTCCTCAAAGTACGTGAAACGTGGACAGCGTACCAACAGCATGCCAAAAAGCTGAATCGCGTCCACACAACCTGCCTCAGAAGATTGTTAAACACAGACACAGCAAAAAAAAAAAAATTGACCTAGCAGGCCTGATTACCATCAGCACCATCCTGATGCTGTTTCAGCTTCGATGGGCAGGCCATTTAGCTCGCATGCCAGACCACCGGCTACCCAGGAGACTTCCACGGTGAGCTGCAACAAAGAGTGCGTTCCCATTGAGGTCAGAAGAAACACTCCAAAACAACATCAACCCTGGCACTTGGGAACAAACTGCTTTGGATGGAGATAGATGGCTCATCCCTATCCACAAAGGCCCCATTTTTTGTGAAGAAGGGAGGGCAGCCACAGCGCAGCCAAAGAGACAGGCAAGGAAAGCCCACGCCAACAATCAGGAGGAGGCCTCCCACAATCCCTGTCCAAGCTGTCATTTCGTGCACGCATTGGCTAGACCAGCCACACGCATATCCACAAATTGTCTCACCACCGAAACTCTAAGAAGACTGAAGTGGTTCTCGTCGACACGACAGACGAAAGAACGTTTACAGCTTACACGAAAATTACCATCATAATGCACAGAGCATATGCTGTCAGCACATCAGTATCGTTTGTGACACGGTAGTATTCATATATAGCCTATTACAGCGGCGCTGAATTTGATCACACTCTCTAGCATCAATGGAAGTGTGTCAGTGCCACAGAGAGTAGCGCTTCTTGTTTCTACTGTCACCGACCAAATGGGTCCCGAATTTCGTACATGAATTATAGCATGACATTGTGGGTGCTGGTCACTCTCAGCATAGTTGATGTTGCGTGATTCGTTAAAACGAACATTAAAATGATAGGGCTAACAGTTGAACACACTTATTCTGCATTGTAAAACAGTGCATACTTTTTGTCATTTATGTACGGGGAATGTGAAGAGATGGTGCGAAAACAAAATAAAGGGATTTTTAAGATATGCTAAATGTTCAAGCTTTGGAACTTTCAGTTTTTTAATAGGTTTAAAGTGATAGCATGAAACCAAGTACCTTGTGTACAAAATGTTTGTTCTGAATAACGACGTTGGAACTAATCGAGTTTGTTTCTCACGAAATGGTTTATGCTTATGCATTCACTGATATACTCCAAACTTAACTCCTGCTCTGAGTTAAAAGGAAATCTCCATGTCGTACCGTGTCCATCCCCCACCCCCTCCCGTTTTCCATCTGTCGTAACCCTACTCTCTCTTGCTCCCGTCTCAGATTCGTTTTTCCGTTTAGCACCTTTTTCATTGTCCATAAAGAAAGTATGAAATATCATCTCAGTGTTAAAAACAATTGCTGTTTTTGTACTGCCAGTTCTTATAGAACGGAGAGTACTTTAGAATGGGAACAAAGAAATGCTGTGTGTGTGTGTGTGTGTGTGTGTGTGTGTGTGTGTGTGTGTGTCCGTCCATGCATGCTCAAAACATGTTCCCACTCGCTCCAGACAAAACTACTTGGCCGATCTTTATGAAATTTGTAGGTATGTTCATCATGGGTCACAGATGATGCCCGATGTTTTAGTTTACCGTTATACCCGTTACTAACGGCATGTAATGGTTTTTTGTTCTTTATGGAATATCTCAGAAAGTAATTGTCCGATCTTTTTGAAAATTAGCAGGTATGTTCATTATGGGTCACGGATGATGCCCGATGTTGTAGTTTACTGCTACAGCCATTACTAATGGCCTGTAACGGTTTCTCTTCTTGATGGAATATCTCAGAAAGTACTTCGTAGATCTTTCTGAAAATTTATAGGTATGTTCGTTATGGGTCATGGATGATGCCCGATGTTTTAGTTTTCCACGTTATAGCCGTTACTAATGGCTGTAACGGCCTGTAAAGGTTTTTCTTATCTATAGAATATCTCAGAAAGTACTCGGCCGATCTTCTGAAAATTTGCAGGTATGTTCATTATGAGTCACAAATAATGCCTGATGTTTAAATTTACCGTTATAGCGTTACTAACGGCTGTAACGGACTGAAACGGATTTTCTTCTTTCATTGAATATCTCCAAAAGTACTTGGCCGATCTTTGTGAAATTAGCAGGCACGTTCATTATGGGTCACGAATAATGTCCGATGTTTTATTTTACCGTTATAGCCGTTACTAACGGCTGTAACGGCCTGTAACGTTTTTAATTCTTCATGGAATATCTCAGAAAGTACTTGGCCGATCTGTGTGAAACTTAGCAGATATTTTCATTATCGGTCACGGATGATGCCCGATGTTTTAGTTTACCGTTATAGCGGTCACTAACGGCTGTAACGGCCTGTAACGAGTTTTCTTCTTTATGGAATCTCTCAGAAAGCACATTGTCAACCTTTCTGAAAATTAGCAGGTATGTTCATTATGGGCCACACGGATGATACCCGATGTTTTAGTTTACCGTTATAGCCGTTACTAATTGCTATAACTGCCCATAACGCTTTTCTTTCTTTAGGGAATATCTCAGAAAGTACTTGTCCGATCTTTCTGAAAATTTATAGGCATGTTTAATATGGGCGACGGATGAAGCTCGACATTTTAGTTTACCGTAACGGTTTTTTCTTTTTATGGAATATCTCAGAAAGTACGTCGCCGATCTTTCTGAAAATTTGAAGGTATGTTTATTATGGATCACGGATGATGCCCGATGTTTTATTTTACCGTTATAGCCGTTACTAACGGCTGTAACGGCCTGTAACTTTTTTGTTCTTCATGGAATGTCTCAGAAAGTACTTGGCCGATCTGTATGAAAATTAGTAGGTATGTTCATTATGGGTCACGGGATGTTCATATATGGGTCACGGATGATGCCCGATGTTTTAGTTTACCGTTATAGCTGTTACAAACGGCTGTAACGGGTTTTTCTTCTTTATGGAATCTCTCAGAAAGCACACTGTCGACCTTTCTAAAAATAGCAGGTATGTTCGTTGTGGGTCACGGATGATACCCGATGTTTTAGTTTACCGTTATGGCCGTTACTAATGGTTATAACTGCCCTTAGCGGATTTTCTTCTTTAGGGAATAACTCAAAAAGAACTTAGCTGATCTTTCTAAAAATTGTAGGTATGTTCATTATGGGTGACGGATGATGCTCGACATTTTAGTGTATTATAACGGTTTTCCCCTTTTATATGGAATGTCTCAGAAAGTACTTGGCCGATCTTTCTAGGTATGTTCATCATGGGTCATGGATGATGTCCGACGTTTTAGGTTACCGTTATAGCCGTCACGAACAGCAGGTGTCTCTGTATCTCTCAGACCTGGATGACGCCGGGATACATAATGAAAGGAAACGTAGAGTACAGCCCTGTCAGGCAGTCTCAGACCAAAAAGTAAATCTGTAGCATCATCTCTGTCATCCTCATTCTCATCGATCAGCTTGATAAAAGTCAAGTTCTGTGGCCCTTTATGCCTTGCTGTCACTGTGACCTCAGTTTCCTCTCCACGTCTGTGGCCTTGGTTTGGTTCCGTCAGGGTTACCGGTATTGGCGAGTCCATGGGGACAATCGTTGAACGGACGTGGTGGTGCCCTCCGGAGGGAGAGCTCACCCACGCTGGCTCCGCGACTAAGCAATTATTCAGTAGGGGACTTAGTAGGTGGTGTTCTGCGTATGTCGGATGAGAACAGGCGCCACTGAACACCACCGAATTGACTCGGCAGCAGTGCAGTGTCTCCTCCGGTGGGTTGCCTCTTCACGACTTGACATTGACTGCTCCCTGTGCATTGCCGGTGCAGGGCTGCAGCGGGACTGACCGGGCTGTGGCTGTGGACGGGGTGTCGGAATGAGCGGCGTGGGTGCACTGCCACTGAAGTGGCACAGAGGTTGGGGCAGCAAAAAAAAAAAAAAAGGAAAGATATATACTGTTCTTTATCATCCCCATAGGCCGTCGCCGTGAATGGGTGGTGTTTGCTGATCGATGATACAGTGATCCGCGTGTGATGGTGTATGCTCAAGGTCATCTTTTTGATGTACGCCTCAGGCTTTAGAGTAGATTTACGGCGGGAACCTGTGAACGTCCTAGCCACTGTCGTTCAATGATCCTGACGTGTTGCACCCAGTATATACAAGTTTGGGGATATTTGCAGCCTTAGGATATCACGCACGCATCAGATTAGTCTAGGGTTTTTCTTTCTGAAATAACTCAGGGCAAAATACAAATATCAGCTCCAAAATGGATAGAACTATAGATTTCTTTTCTGTAATGCTTTGCATTAACAAACCTGCAATAATTGTCAAGCATTTTTTTTTATTGCAATAAATTTGAGTGGTGATGGTCGGAGCTAAATTCTTGGACATCAGCATCTGTTTGTGTGTATGAAGGTCAAAGTAGCAAAGAACATGACGAGTTATTCATTGTCATCAGGCCAGCATCTGAAGGGAGCATGGGGACCTTTCTCATTGTCAAACTGTACGAATTGATATAAGCAGCCGTTTACTGCCAACTTTCTTGATAAAACCATTGTTATGTGCACCAGATCAGATGCCTGTTTCAATACTTTCATGTCTTTTTTTTTTTTTTCTCAAATGCAGTCTTCGCCAAATGTTCAGGTTGAATACCCATAGGAGAGTCATGAGGAGATGTAGTGGTAGAGGACAATATTTGGATGAAAGAAAATTTCATGTGGTGTTCGGACAAAGTTTGGTGGGTTAATTCATGAGTCAAGCATGGTTTGAATTTTTTTTTGGGGGGAACTGCATGCAGGGGCAGCGGGCGCACATGCACACACTCATATGCACACACAAATCACGCACTCATGCACACACACACACACACACACACACACACACACACACACACACACACACACACACACACACACACACAATTTTATCTATCCTGAAGTGGTGTTTCTCTTTGACAGAACTGGAAGTTGACCAGAGTTGTTCCCATCACGAAGACTGGTGTAAATGGGGAACCTCTTGCACTTCTGGAAAATGCAGTAAGTGTCATGTATCATGAGAGACAGATGACACACTTGGTTTGTGAGCTGTCAATCAGCATGGGGTAACTTGTCCTATGTGACCTTTGCCCCAGGTCAACGTTCCCAGCTGAAATGCATGTCAGAGAGCTGAAAGCCCTTCAGAGCAAAATGGCCAGGCCTACAGGTTTGAGCAGTCACGCTGCCCTAAAGTGTACAGCAGTTGCCAGTAAGGTCCAAGTGGTTGCTGGGGTCCCTTTTTCTTTGACATTCTTTGTCACTTTGGAATAAACCATTCTCGAATGACGCCATTTCTGTTTTGAAACGTCTGAAGCTGGTCTTCATTTCCTGTCTGGTATTTGATTCTTTATCAAAGTCAACAGTCTGGCAGTAACAGCATTAGCTGACTTGTTTTGTCCGTTCCAAGTAACGATTTCGTCAATCAGTGCGTCATTTTTAACACGTGCGCATCTTTGATATTTTTTTATGCTTTATTAAAGGTAAAATTTATCAAACTGAAAAAGCTGGAAACATAAGGTTACACGTGTATTTTAGTATGCTATTTTGCAGCATCCATAAAAAATAACGACTATAGATGCAGTATACAGCGGAAAACTATTGACAAAAACATGTGTTATGTGTCTTATGTTGTGTTGTCGAGTCTTCTGCTGCCACATGTACCACCCCTAACAGCCTTTTATTTGAGAATGAGCTTTCCGCACTAGGTTGGCCTCTGTGATGGAGGGTTAGGGTGGAGAGGGGACTGAACATTATTTATAACCTTTCTTTTCCCCATGGCTGTTAGTGAGGTCACAAATGCCATGCTGTGGGGTCGTGAACGCAGTACAGCCCTGCATGCCAGTCCACAGTGGAAGGCATGAAAAGCCTGCACCGGCCAGCAGTTCCACACGTGTCGGTTTCTTCTCCAATGGGCTCATCTGCTCCTTCTCCAATGGGCTCATCTGCTCCTTCTCCAATGGGCCCATCTGCTCCTTCTCCAATGGGCCCATCTGCTCCTTCTCCAAGGCCCATCTGCTCCTTCTCCAATGGGCTGCTCCTCTCCAATGGGCTCATCTGCTCCTTCTCCAATGGGCTCATCTGCTCCTTCTCCAATGGGCTCATCTGCTCTGTTTCTCGTTGTCTTTCTTTCTGCAGTTGTTGCCTTTTAAGCTAAAATAAGAGTCCCTGACTTCATTCGTAAGAGGCTGGATGTTCAGTGACAACTCCGCAATGGTTGCCATCAGCAGAAAGCAAAACAGTTACTGCCAAAAGGAAGACAATCTCTGTTTTAGACTTTTGATATTTGTCTTGGCAGAACAATTTCCGGAACGCATACGCCTCCTAAGAATATCAGCCTAGGGACATGTTTTGAAGGGAGCGCTTGTGATGAGAAGTGAGAGGGAGACTTTTTTTCTCCTAATTAAAGCAGTTTCTAATTATGTAAGTCTCAAGTACATCTGTAGGATGAGAGACTGTCCATTGAAAAGTACTACTAGAAATGTGTCAGTTTGCTCTGAACTGCAACACGCCTTCTCATCTAAGATGGTCTGTGAATAAAAATACGAATACCTTTAATTAGGGCAAATGGATAAGCTTACAGCTCTTCGATGCATGCCGTCAAAATTAAAACAAAATGAACAGAAACCAAAATAATGAAACGAATCAAATACAACTGAATTATAGAATCAAAATAACTGAAGTCAAAGACAACAAAAAAAAAAAAAGGACTTGCATGCAGCAAATACTCAAGCATGAGCCTGTGCATGCATGTACACACACACGTGCACACGTAAGCACACACACACAGGCACAAACACACGAATTCAAACACACGCATGCACACATGCATCAGTCAAGCAATCAGTCAAGGGTTTGAACGAACTTTTGACTCTGCCTTGACTTTGCGCTTTGCGCTTTAGTACTTGAACCTGTATAGACTGACTGCCTTGTTTTCTGTAAGAAAAACGTGGCAGAGACTCCAGAAGAACACATCAGAGTAAAACCTCCAAATCTATGGTTTATCAAAAAAAAAAAATGGTTTATGGTTTATCAGAGAGGGGCGAAAATCTCAGCCATAGTACCGTGTTTTTGAGAGAGGAGAGACAAACAAAATGTTCAGGACCTTTCAAATCACCTGCAGTGCTCGTTTGTCTCTGATCAAGTTCCACCACCAAAGGAGGGAGGCAGTTAGTGCTGCTCTTGCAGGTTTTTCCTCATCATATGCGGTGAAATATTTGTTTATTTGAGATCACAAGGAGTCGCTGCATTGATCATGCGTGTGTCATCGATCTGCATAGAAATGTGGGAGCGGGGGGGGCTGAAAGAGGAACATCAGAAAAAAAAAGAAAGGAAAATCAAGGCCTGAAGCAACTGCAGATTCCGAATAAGGATTTGCTGCCTTTCTGGAAACAATAAAAGCCAATTCCTTCAGGTGATCTGTAGATCAATCCAGCAACATTGCAGGAAGTTGACAATCCCAGAATGGAGGACTGACTGGTGGAATGTGGGCTTCAGATTGCCTCTGGCCTTGGAAGTCATAACGCTTGATTGGCTGATTGGCTGTTACCAACGACTGTCTTTGATTGTCTTTTACCAATGCTTGATTGTCTTTTTACCAATGCTTGACTGTCTTTTACCAATTTTACCAATGCTTGGTTGTCTTTTACCAATGCTTGGTTGTCTTTTACCAACGCTTGATTGTCTTTTACCAATGCTTGACTGTCTTTTACCAACGCTTGATTGTCTTTTACCAATGCTTGGTTGTCTTTACCAACGCTTGATTGTCTTTTACCAACGCTTGATTGTCTCTTTACCAATGCTTGATTGTCTTTTACCAATGCTTGATTGTCTTTTACCAATGCTTGTTCTCTTTACCAATGCTTTGATTGTCTTTTACCAATGCTTGATTGTCTTTTACCAATGCTTGATTGTCTTTTTACCAATGTCTCAGCTGACTTTTACCACGGCTCAGCTGCCTTTTAAAAATGCTTGATTGCTTTTACTAGTGCTTGACTGTTGTGACAAGTCACATGACAACTCCACCCGGTCAGTCCCAAACTACCTCCTAGACAAACTGTACAAACACACACGCCATTCCCCACCCCCTGCTCCCCTGTTCCCCCCTCTCAAAATCCCCCCACCCCCACCCCTCTCTCTCTCTCTTTCTCCCTGATGTGGTGATAATGACACAGACAAAAAAATTGTCACTTTTGAATACTCTCTCTCTCTCTCTCTCTCTCTCTCTCTCTCTCTCTCTCTCTCTCTCTCTCTCTCTCTCTCTCTCTCTCTCTCTCTCTCCTCCCGCCCCTTCTTCTTTCCACCCCACTCGCAAATCTCATACGCAGTGATCGTGATCGTCTCTGGTTGAGACTTAAGGGTCAGGCTGTTTTCGTTTCCTTCCCTTTTAACTCCACGATAACTGTCATGCATGTGGGTCGTGAATGAAGCAGTTATATAAACAGCGCTTTGTCAGTTGACATGTGCTGATATTGGCAGTGTAAAACAATCCCCACAGTTAAGGAGCAAGCATATTTTCGAATGTTCAAAACTGTTGCCTCCCACAGTAGGAGTCGGGGGATGGCCAGCCCCCCTCCTCTCTCTTTTCTCTGTCTTAAGTGACACAAAGCCAACAGAACAGGAAGCAGAATAGATAGTTTGGCCTGTAAAGTGGGGAAACTAGTTGGAGTGTGTCGGTGGGGTCGTCTAGGGGAAGGACATGGATATTTTCTCTGTGATAATTATATTACAATTTCACCACCACCCTCTCTCTAACTAGTGGTGGAAGGAGCAACTCTCCCGTACTAGTCATCAAAAGAAATTTGTATTTGTACCCGGGACCATTAAAATACTCAATAGTGGCTCTAAGTTTCCTTAAGCTTGTACTCTTAAAAGAACTCGTAGCTCCGAGAGACAGAATTAGAGAGAGAAGTTCAAACCTTCAGTACTGATTGAGCAACAAAGACTTGACGCAAGTAAGTGCACACCTCACATCCAACTTCACTTGCTTACACCCAATGCAGGAGTTGGATACAGTGAGCATCAAAGCACTCAAACGTTAAGTGAAACTGGAAGAATGATATAACTATGGTAGATGTATTTATGGTAGTCTGATCCTTTGTTAGCTGATATCTCACACATTAATGCATGGAAAGCCAGAAGGCAAGTTTGTGAAATCAACCAGCGAGACTCTCAGCTACTTAACTACAGACCAGGTTCTGTTTGTTTTTGAATCTGGGTCCCTACTATCCTGGTAAGACCTGGTAATGAAGAAACACCACCACCCAGCAATTGAACAGTAGGTCCACAGAAGTGGATCAGTCACCAGCAACAAGAGAGAGATCAACTATCCTCTCCAACATATCGGATAAATTCTGATATTCCCAGGACTCCAACTGATCCAGAACTTTCCCTCTCCTAGTGATGAAGCAGTGTTATCCAAAACTCAGCCTGACTGACTCTGTGTGAAATAGATTCGAATATTTCACCCCTTATGTACCTAAGTAAAATTGATGTGTGAAACTGCCATGAACTTGTGTCAGTTCTTGGATTCAATCAGTATTGAATGTTTGAACTGTAATTTTGTCTCTCGGAGCTACAAGTACTTTAAAGAGTACAAGCCTAAAAAACTTGTCCCTGAGCCACTATTGAGTATTTTAACTGTCCAGAGAAAAAAAAAAAAAGAAATCTTTCAATGACTAGTACCGGCAAGTTGCTCCTTTCATAACTAGTAAG
>JADBJO010001888.1:75000-122500 GCA_016801955.1 Conus betulinus
AAGTAGCTTTCCCCCTAAAACCCACTAACTCGACATGCTATGTTCTGCCCAGTTTGTATGAGCAGCACTTTTCACACACAGTGACTGCCAGAACCCCGTATCTTGAACGAAGGGATTCTGGCTGTTAGAAAACACCAGTGATTTGGAAGAGTAAGCTACCACTCATCTGGAGATAAGTGTATTTTGGTGTGATTCCACCAAGAAAAAAGAAAGTAACCGAGCCAGAGAAACCCCAGTGTATCCAGCTGCTGGGCTGTTGCTGTCAGGATTGTTTATAGTTTGGCAGAAAGTGGATCCGTAGCTGGGCTCCAGGGCTCAGGTTTATGACACCTTCTTTGCAGATACGAACTAGTTCGTAAAAAGTTCGTAACACAAAAAATGTGTTTCATGATGTCTGTGCGTAAATGAGTTCGTGACTTTAGTAATGGTCCCCCCCCCCCCCCCCCCCTCCTCCCCCCCCCCCCCCCCCCCCCCCCCACACACACACACACATACACCGCCACCACCACCACCACCACTAACCCTGTTCGTAGCTATGCTAACAGCACAGCTGCTCAGCTTTATCAGCAACCACATTTTCTTCCGCCAAGCAGTCCCTTACACACCATGCATAGTCTGTATGTTCTCCCACAAATGGACACAGTCTTGCTGATTTGAGTGTTTTTGACATTTGATACACAATGTCTTGGTTTGTTAATGTTCTAATGTGTGGTGTACTGGCACTCTCACATTTATAATGTGCTGCTTATGCAAAGAGAACAGACAGACAGACAGACAGGCAGAGGCGGCATCATAGAGTTGTATGTAGGATTTGTTACAAATCGTCCCACCAGTTGGCTAGTCCCCAGCAAGGCCGGGCTCACAGCGAAAAGAAAGAGTCCACGAGGAAGGCATGAGGAAAGCCAAGATGCGTGACAATAGGCGTGAGAGGCTGGTTTGTTAGGTTTTTTTTTTCTCCACCACTTCACCCTCTCCCCCACCGTCGAGCCTACCTCCCCTCCCCTCCCCAAGTCTCCCCCCCCCCCCCCCCCCCCCCCCCCCCCCTTCTTCCTTGAAGAGTTGTAGTATTTGGGATGAAAAGCTTGGGTAATACAGGGACTGTCATTTGATATGATCATTTTGTTACAACTAATTCTTTAAGCTGAAATAAGCGGCTGTCATAACGAAGAAATAGCGTACCAATGATATAAAATATGGTATGTGTATATGCGCATGTGTTCGGCACTTAAGGTTTGTGACTGAGCAACTGAGAGAGACAGATAGAGAGATAGACAGAGAACATAATGCTACTCACTGTCGGACAAAACGGCCTGGTTGGACAAAACGGCCGGCACTAAATAAGCGGCCGTTTTGTCCGATATATATATCACCACCACTGAGGAAGGCAGTAAAGCCGAAAATTTTGGAAATCTTTTTATCTTGTCTGTTGTGGTTTTTAAACTCTCTGTTTTATATATATATATATATATTTTTTTTTTTTTTTTATTGTTCTTTACCCAGTTTCACTGGAAAAGAAGTATAAATTCGTCGCGGTTTTTTTTTTTGTTTGTTTTTTTTTTTTTTGTCTGCCCCAAGGATATCTTCCGAACGGAAAGTTGGAGTCGCGTCAAACTTTGTGTGGTGGTGTGGCACAAGAATGGCAAGAGAGACCTCTCTCTCTCTCTCTCTCTCTCTCTCTCCTCTCTCTCTCTCTCTCTCTCTCTCTTTCCTATAGCCAAGTAAAGAAATCACGAGAATAAGACCCACTCAATAGTCATGGCCCCTGACGGGCCAGTGGTAGCTTGAGACGCCAAATTGGCCACCTGGGGGCACGACGACCGAATGGATATTTTCCATGTGATTTCTTTACTTGGGGGTAGACAGACAGAAAAAAACAACAACAAACAAACAAAAAAAAAAAAAAAACAAAAAAACAAAAAAAAAAAAAAAACCCAGAACGCGATGAATTTGTACTTCGTTGCCAGTCAAATATCAGACAAAAAGGCGGCTTATTTAGAACCGGCCGTTTTCTCCAACCAGACCGTTTTGTCCGACAAAAGATTAAAAGTTGGACAAAACAGCCGGGTTTTAGCCGTTTTGTCCGAGGTTGGACAAACGGCCGGGTCGGACAAAACAATCTCGGTTTCCGGCTACACCCTTTCCATCTCTGTGTTTCATGTTACAGATGTTATCCATTGTCTGTGTTTGCGTGTGGGGGGCAAACGTCCATGCCTAACCCTACGGAACTTCCGTGTTCTCTACGGCAATTAAAAAAAAAAAAAAAAAAAACGAAGTAGTAGCTATTACGGAAGTTTATTTTTCGTTACGGTAAAGACAATTTTTCAACAAAATTTTACTTAAAACGATTGCGAGTTGAAGCAGACGATACTTTTGAAAGCAGAAGAAGAATACCGAATGGTAAAAGGGACGTAAAGCCCTGCCTTCATCAAGCAGACGAGTAGCGTATGTCTCCAACGGCTTCTGCCATAGACTGACGTTAAACTCAGTTATTCAAGCAAACCATGCTTTTGAAAGCGGAAGTACTAAAGCGGATATCGCAAGTAATTGAAGTTTCGAGAAACATGGCGTCTAATAAGCGAAAGCGATGGATGTGCCAACTGGTGATGCCGATGAACCTGCATCGAGAAAGCGTCAGCCGTCACAGAAGTTCCTGGACAAATACGGTTGCAAATTTTCCTTCATTGTGAAATTGGACTGTGACGATTCAAAAGCAAAGTGCGTGATTTGTGACGGTGCATTTTCTGTAAAACATGGCAGTATAGACGACATAAACAGACACATTGAAAGTCCGCGTCACGAAAAGAACGCGGCAGCTTTGGAAAAGAAAACGAAAGAAATCAAAACTCTGAAACCGATGACGGGGGTTTTGTTTGTTTGTTTGTTTGTTTTTTCAGCAAATGTGACGTCGAAAGAAACAAATCATGAACTTGACGTACAAAAGAAAAAAAAAAACGAATGCTACTGATGTTGAGTCCGTGCTACTGAAATTTGAAACCAGTGCTGCTGAAATTTGAAACCAGTGCTACTGAAATTTGAAACCAGTGCTACTGAAATTTGAAACCAGTGCTGCTGAAATTTGAAACCAGTGCTACTGAAATTTGAAAACCAGTGCTGCTGAAATTTGAAACCAGTGCTACTAAAATTTGAAACCAGTGCTGCTGAAATTTGAAACCAGTGCTGCTGAAATTCATTTTTAGGGGTAGGCTTGTGTGGGCAAAAGAGGGTCAGGGGTGTGGAGTGTTGGGTGCATGCGGTGTGAGCAGGGTGCCTCTGTGCATGCGCGTGCATGCGTGTGTGTGTGTGTGTGTGTGTGTGTGTGTGTGTGTGTGTGTGTGTGTGTGTGTGTGTGTTTATCCTGTCGGTGAGCTGACTGGACCGTGTGTGTGTGTGTGTGTGTGTGTGTGTGTGTGTGTGTGTGTGTGTGTGTGTGTGTGTGTGTGTGTGTGTGTGTGTGTGTGTGTGTGTGTGAGTGTGTGTGTGTAATGTGTGTGTGTGTGTGTGTGTGTGTGTGTGTGTGTCTGTGCTGGTATAGTTACACAAATAATCAGTGTGCTGTAAATTTAACCTTGCCTTTTTCAAACGATTGATTTTTTTTTTTTTTTTCAAACGTGCACTGACGCTGCACAAGACACTACAAAATGGTCTTACGAGCCAATGCGCAAAACAAGCTGCAGAAGAATAGTTGCAAAATACTTGTTACTCTTTTCCCAATGCTTGTAAAATTAAGATGTGCAGTCCCCAACACCCAGAATACAAAATGTAAGTGTATCTTTTATTTGTCACGCCGTGTAACAAGAATGGTGTTGGCAGCTGTGACCTCCACACTCAGTTCGCTTACAACTCGTACTGAGCTACTTCATTCTAGAATTTGAAAATTTTTGTGACCAAAAAAAAAATCATATAATCGAAACTGAATTGCAAACGATCATTTAGGCAATTAAAAAGAATGTTGGAAAGAGAAATATCAGAGGGGTTTTTCTCAAATTTCTTCAAAGACTGAGACGTCCAAAATTTGGAGCATTTGGACAAAAATAGTTGAGAATGCCCCAGAAACACTCCCCACCTCACATAGACACACACACACACACACACATACGCGCGCGCGCGCGAGCACGCACACAACACACACACACACACACACACACACACACACACACACACACACACACACACACACACACACACACACACACTTCCAGGCGTCGAAAACCAAGCATCTTAGGCATGTTTTGAATTGTATTGTTTACACTTGGCGCTAGAGATAAATGCCAGTTCAAGAAAATGCTTTCAGCTGAAATGATATTGATTTACTTTGTGTAAAAGTTTTGAGGCGCTCACTTAATTTTGTTTTTGTGCTACAGCAGCTGAAAGTCTAAAAACTCGTGTGCTGTAAACTTTCAGAAAATTGAGATACTTGGTTCTGGCAGTAAGCCCTCGATATGCAAGTCAACTTGACTTCTGATTACTTGTAAATGGTGTCTACTTGAGTTTAAAAAAAAAAGTGAAGTTCAACATGCATTTCTCTTGCGCTTTTGCGTTAGATATAGGGTTTTTTTTTTACCCACTTTTGTATATACCACACACATACTAAAACACACTAAGCGACAACAATTTGATTTGATTAATTAAGAAAACTTTTTTTGTTTACCAGAACAATACCAACCCATTCCATGCCAATGAGGAATGAAAACATTCTGCCAAAAGTAGATATCTGTCTGTACGTAAAACTACTTTTTTGCGCGTGAAGAGAATGATTTTTGCATTTCAGTTGTCGATATTCACTCATAAGTATTTGTTACGTGCATGAGAAAGTGTTCATATGTATATATCGTTAATGTATCATGCAACACCAAAGATTCATAATAGTCTTCATGAATACAGAGAGGCTAAGAGAAGGTAAAGAAAACCTAGTCCTGATCTCTTTCCTCTCTTCAGAGAAAGTACAGCATGCAGGAAAATCCTTTCTTCTACAAGACAGACATGCGTACAAGGAGAAACGAAAAAAAAAAATCATACTCTCCAGTGAGTTCTCTGAACGCTTTATTATGAACACTTTAGGCATGTTACCGCACCCTGGTTACCTTCTGATGACAAGCATGTCCATATAGGAGAAAGAAAACTTACGAAATGTATATATTTTCCTGACTATGCGAAAATAGTCTCCAAATTCCAAACATGGGCAGTCACTGAAGGGAAAGTTGAGAATTTTCGTTCAAACGATTGACTAAGGTATGTTTGACAATCAAAAGGTGGAAATGTTGAAGAAAAAAAAAGGGGGGGGGGGGGGGGGGGGGGGGCGGAGTCTGTATGTTTTTAAAAGTAATACAAAGGAGCATATTGCGTGATAACTGAAACAGCCAATGGCTAACATTTCGAGTCCAAAATTCCTCCGCTTCATTTTTTTAATGTGATAAAGGTACATTTTCCAATGTCATGTGACACTGGATATCATCGACAACGTCACTCAGTGTGTGTGATTAGCTGTAGACGTGTCTTTGTGAAGCAAGCTGGGAGAGGAGTAGGAGCGCTCTTAGTCCCAGAGTCAGTACAAAGGCCATTTACAGACTTCGTCTTTCCACATTGAACAACAAAAGTGGCAGACGGTTCCAGTTTTTTTTTTTTTTTCTCCAGTGAAAATATTACATCTTTTTGCTTTTCTTCTCTCAAGGGATTGGCAAAACGGGCAACTGCGCGACACTGCCTACCATGTGTCTCCATGGTGCCCTGTGCTCCAATGGTCGGTGCAAGTGTAATGACGTTGTGACGGATCCTCAAACAGAAAAATGTGGTATGATATAAGAATTTATGCCGGCATGAATGCGTGTGTATCTCCGATTCGTCGTATTCTTTATACACAGTCTGTTTTGTACTGGGCACATTAGCTTCTCTGCGAGGACACCAAAAGCTTGAGCCACATTGTTGCCGTAGAAAAACAGTTATCACAAAGTTATTCTGAAAGGGGTTTTGACCTTGCATAACACGAGTAACTCTCTCTCTCTCTCTCTCTCTCTCTCTCTCTCTCTCTCTCTCTGTCTGTCTGTCTCTCTCTCTCTCTCCTCCCTCTCTCTCTCTCTCCTCTCTCTCTCTCTCTCTCTCTCTCTGTCTCCCCCTGTCTCCCCCTCTCCCCCTCCCCTCTCTCCCTCCTGTGTGCGCACTGACCTCCTTGACGTGTGTCTGTGTGAAATTGTTCTGTACGTGTTTTCTTGTCCTGACGTAGTTCCATCAGTTGCTGATTTCCCCCCAGCAGTAACTTTAACATGCCACGCTAGACATCAGGTTGGGTTGGCTGCATCACTCCAGACAAGACATCAGTATTTCTAAGGAAAGGAAGAGGAGACTTGCAGTGAAAATCGAAGCCAAATCGGCATCATCATCATCATCATCATCATCATCATCATCATCAACATAACATTATCATCATTAAAAAAAAAAAAAAAAAAAAAACCACTCGGAATGAAAATCAGAATGAACACTTGTAGTCAGTGAAGACCCTTGCAGTGGATGAAGCACCAAGACCCTGTCGTCTTTCCTGCTCACGCAGATACCAAGCCTGGACTGGTGGGTGGGAAGTGCAAGGACAAGCAGGGCAGCGAGGATACAGGCTGTGACTCGGTGGCGGCACACTGTGAAGGAACGTGTGTGTGTGATGTCAGCTTTGCGCCCGACCCCGCTACCTTGGAATGTCGTAAGTATTGAATTGTTGGGGTTTTTTTTAACGAAAATGGCAAAGTCTTCAGTTCGTAGTGCGCATATATATATATATATATATATATATATATATATATATATATATATATATATATATATATATATATATATATATATATGTATATATATGTATATATATATATATATATATATATAATCATGGACTGTGGTGTGTCTCAATTTCACGCCAAGAGCACAGACACAACCAGCCGTGTCTCCCTGATGAGTCTGATCCAGGGGACGAAAGGCCTAGGAGCATGCAATACAATTAGGTCTGTCTTGTGGAGAGATTACAATGGTTCCCTTATACAGCTAGTGAAGGGTTTGTATTATGCGCAGAAGTAATCACTTGTAAAGTAAGCAAAGACCGAAATATCAAAGATGTGAAGGACACGTATATTTAAGATTTGCCCATTTACAGGTGATGCATCTTTTACCTTGAAAGGCCGCAGCAGAAAGTCTTTAAAAAGTTGTTAATAGGCTCCGTGAATTTGAAAACAATGGGTCTGAAACTGAAATATCAACAAAAAAAACAACAACAACAACAAATTGATATATTGTTAAGCAGGGACAGAATTCTGCAGATATATATTTAGCGGATAAAAAAAATGGATTGGAATCCTCCTGAACTTTAAATGTGGGATTGTGGTCTACCAATGATGTCAGAAGTCACAGAAATAAAGTTATCAGAGGAAAACATTTGCTCAAAGTACCATTGCAAAGGACTGTAAAATCATCAAGAAGAATGGCAATACTTAGAATCTCTAATTTCATCAACACTCTCCTGTCTCTTGGACAATGCTTCCAAACGCTCCAAACACTCAGATAAAAAAAAAAAGCACAGAGAATATGTTTTGATTTTGTATGGGACAAGAAAAGGAATCAAACTGAGGGGAAGTACTCTGCGCACAATACAGGAGAAGAGGGCATGCATTCACGAGACTGTGAAAAAAAACTAAATACACCAGTTGACCAGTCAAACGTGTTAAAGAAATTTAAAACAAAATATCAGAAATAATTGAAATGGTAGGGGCCAGAATAGCTCCATGGTAGAGCACCGGACTCCTGATCTTGGTGATCCTAAGGTTGCGGGTTTGAATCTCAGCCAGGCCGTTTTGGTACAGGGGGATGTTTCCCTCGGAGTTAACATTGGTTCTGACTCCATTTTCCATACAGTCCTTTAAATGAGACTATAAACCGAGGTTCTGCGTGTGAACGCACGCATAACATCTTGACCACGCGTAACATCCCATCACCAACTTTCGGAAGAGAAGGCCAGTTTGGCCGTTGGTATGGATGACACGTTACACATAGCATGCGCCTTCCCTGAAGTTGGAGAATGGCTGCCTTAATGGCGGGATAAAAAAAAAAAACAGTCGTACACACAAAGCTCTACTCCCTTTGTTTAGTAGATGGGATTAATCCTTGCCTGTCTATGCAGGGAATGTGTGCAGGACTATCGGCCTGCGTGCGCTGGAAAAAAAAAACTGAAATGGTTTATAATTAAATGTCTTGTGGAAATGGTTTTATATTAAATGTCTTGTAGAATTTTAGTGAAGAATACCGTCGTGGTGACAATTTGAATTGTTAACAGTTACATGTGCAACTGTGTACCCAGGAAGAGGACACAGTGCAACACTATTAAGTAACAGTGATTGTTCTTGTTCTTTTCAGGTGCAGTTACACTGTGCAGCTTGTCACAGGCTGCCATTTATCATTTCACTGATTCTCTTTGGCAGTGGAGATAACACAAAACAGATGATATACATGACCTTATAATTTTACTGGGGAAATGCTAGGTATATAAGTATCGGATGAGAAAACAAGACACACATTGCAAACATCCGAAAGAAACGTTAAGTTATTAAATCGAAAAAATGTGCTCGTAAATGGGAATGAAAAATCTTGATTTTTAAAAGACGGTTTCAGTAGACATATTCATTAGAACCGTTAACAACGGCAGTTATGATCATGAATCGCAATAATGAATAATAATAATAATAATAATGAATACTTATATAGCGGCTATTCTCGGCTAGAGACCAAGCTCTAAGCGCTTTACAATCAACACTCGTTTACACAACGGGCTGCCTACCTGGGTAGTGCCGACTGAAGAGCTGCCAGCTGGCGCTTCATTCAGTCGTTTCCCGTGTCATCCAGTCAGTATCGTTCAATATCGTTCACTCATTTTCCTTGCTTCCTTCATTCTTTCCATTCTTACGCAGGGTGCATGCTATGTGTAACGTGTCATCCATACCAACGGCCAAACTGGCCTACTCTTCCGAATGTTGGTGATGGGATTTTACGTGTGTGCAAGATGTTATGCGTGCGTTCACACACGGAACCTCGGTTTATAGTCTCATTCGAAGGACTGTATGTGAAATGGAGTCAGAACCAATGTTAACTTCGAGGGAAAAATCCCCCTGTACCGAAACGCCCCAGCGGAGATTCGAACCTGCAACCCCAGGATCACCAAGATTACGAGACCGGCGCTCTACCAACTGAGCTATTCCGGCTCAAGAGGTTGAATATCAAGAAGTCAGTGATCCTTAATGATGTGTGTGTGTGTGTGTGTGTGTGTGTGTGTGTGTGTGTGTGTGTGTGTGTGTGTGTGTGTGTGTGTGTGTGTGTGCGCACATACAAAATAGCCTGTTGTGGTGCAACGTCGTTTACCTTTCTACACAACTGGGGCCCAAATTTTGAATGGGGGCCCGGTCTCTGGACCCCCATCTATTTTATTTTATTATTATTTTTTTTTCTTTTGCTGCTTTAGATTCCAAGTGTCTTTATTCATCATTTTTGGCAAGTTTTGGCTCGTACCCCAACGCAAAGAGAAAAAACGTTTTGTGTGTACGTCCGTGTGCATGCATAACCTGGCGATGAAATACCTTGATTTGGGAAAGATATGATTTTAGTAGACATATTTATTAGAACCTTTATTAACGGCAATTATGATCATGAATCGGAATAATGAAAAATAGAGAGGTTGAATATCAAGGTGTCAGTGATCCTTATTATGATTTTTTTTGTTTCAAAAAAAAAAAAAAAAAAAATAGAAGAAAGAAAGAAACGAAGAAAAAAGGGGAAATTAGGTATTATACTTAAGGAAAAGCAACAAAAGACAAAAAAAAAAAAAACAACAAAAACAAAAAGACGGCAACAAAACCTTGAGTCAGGAAAAGACAGTTCAAGGTCTGCTTCATGTTGAGAAAAGGATTGGGTTCAATTTGGGGTTGAGGTTAGTTTAAGATCGTAATAAAATCGTCCCAAGAACTGGGTTAAGGTCAGTAAAAAAAAGGTGAAATATAGTTAGCATGGATTAAAGTGACATTCTGAAACAAGTTTTAGGTTAAGGTCAGGTTCAAGTTAAGGAGTTTTAGAGCTGAAGTCACCTCAGGGTCGAATAAACATTGTGTATAGGTCTTGCTAAGCATCTGTCTGAGTATAGGTCTCCACTGAATAGACGTCTTTCTCTTGTATTGCATTGTATTGTATTGCACTGTTTTGTACTGTGTTGTTTTACAATGCATTATGTTCTATTAAAAAAAAAACTATTATGATGGTAATGGTGACAACAACAATAACAACAACAATAATGATAATAGTGATGATAATCATAACAATCATAATAATAAAGTGTAAAGTAAATGGATCATGTGGTGCAGGTTTCTAAAGAATTACTCGTAGTAGTAATATATGCAACTACTGCAGATTCATCTTGCGTGTTGTGTGTCACACACACACACACACACACACACACACACACACACACACACACACACACACACACACACACACACACACACACACACACACACACACACACACACACACACACACACACACACACACACACACACACACACACACACACACACACACACACACACACACACACACACACACACACACACACACACACACACCACACACACACACACACACACATCCTCACTCATTCTGCTGGTGTCATTGGCATTGCACACACATCAGCGAAAACAAAAACTGAATCCAAAACAAAAACCTTTCTTAGTGTCCATGACTTTTAATTAAAATATTACAGTTTTGACACAGTATATAGCAAGTATGACAAGCCTAATGGTAGTTTTGTTTTATTTTTTTTTTCAATTATATATTATTATTTTTATAATACTGTTTTGAGGCGTCCCTTACGCCGCCGCAGTTCTGTCCCTCAGAGGCTTCCTGTGGCTGTGCCCTCAAGTTTTTTATTTATACAGGGAGGGAGACGTTCACCTTCGATAACTTCAATGCTGGGGACTTTTACTGTCATGGAACAGGTGGTCTCTAAGCTCATGGATCGCCTGTCTGATACTAGCCATATTGTGTACACAGATTCTTTTTACACATCACCAAATGTTGTCAGACAGCTGAAGACCCTCAACATCGGTCATGGTGGAACTGTAAGGCCAGGCCGCAGGAAACTGCCACCACACTTCAGCAGCCATGACATGCCACTTGAGAAGGGGATGACCCAGTTTTTATGCATCTACCTCTGACATCGTGGCCTGTGCATGGCGTGATGTGAAATTCGTTGTCTTCCTCTCCTCGGTGCACTCAGACAACACCATTGACAAGAGGATGAAGTCTGGGAAACACACTGGTGGATTCCGTTGGCTTGAGAAGCCTGTCATTGCAGAGGATTACCATCAGAACATGGGTGGTGTGGACCTGACGGATCAGCGTTTGGGGACTTATGCCTACCCGCATAAGTCTCCAAATGATACCATGCTGTCTACCACCACCGCCTTTGAGAGGTGCCATGGACAAACGGCTACATCATTGACAAAAAGACAACTCCCAGACCTCGCCCTCCAGCAGGGTTTTCAGGGAGAAGGTCTGTTGAAAGACTGCAGGCCTTTAGTTCAGACCAGAGGTCAGAGGGAGATGCCCAGACCAGCACGCTTGACAAAGCAACATTTTTGGGAGAAAAAAAAAAAGAATGATGATGGCAGCTGCCCTTACTGCACAGTCTGTAGCTCCAGGACTCAGAGAGGGTGGAAGAGAGTGCAGACCAGGTTCAAATGCAGACACTGTGAGCTGCCTATGTGCCCGACTTTGTGCTTTGAACTTTATCATGCATGGCAAGATTTCCAGAAGGCCACCGGTCAGCTGATCCCTAGGCTGGACTAATGCCTTTGTGCAGTCAGCATGGGTAAGCACAGACAGTAGAAATAGTGTCATTTTGTAGTAATAGATTTTTCTTATTCTCTCTGAAAACGGAACCCTAGACACACTCACAAACTTGATTCTTGCCTGTCTATTGTGCACTGCCATCACCAGTTTTCTGATTTGGAGTATGTAGTTTTGAGGCTGTATTTTTCATTCTTCTGATGGATATTACATACTGTCTGGCCTTCATTTGGTGAGCGGAGTATTTTCCCTTCCTTGTTCAGAGTTTGTTGGCATGCTTGCTTCTTTTTTATGTTGAATTAATAGACAGCATTCAACATTTTATTTTTTTTTTTTTTACTTCAAATTACAGGGAAAAAATGAATTGTTCTTGACTAACCATTACTTTTACATGTACCCGCATAATTTCCAAAATATAAAAGCCACGATTTTGAAATTGGGAACAGATTTAATTCATTATCTTGTTCCAACGTACATTGAATTTCATTGGGATCGAATGAACGGTTGTTGATTTACAGACAATTAAACAGAGGATGGGTCGAAATCAAAGTTCGCAAAATCTGTTCAGTTCACAAAATCATTTCAATAGTGGGTGTGGCCACCGCCATTGGCGAGACATTCCACGCAGCGACTCCTCATCGAGTTGACCAGTGTTCTGATGACCCTCTGAGGGATTCTCTGCCATTCCAGTTGCAGCATTTGGAAGAGATCCTGGCGGTCTCTGGGAGGTGGATGGTTCTCCTTCACACGTCTCCCCAACTCATCCCACATATGCTCGATGGGATTTGAGGTCGGGACTATACGCCGGGGAAGATCATCCTGTTGATGCCGGCCTGCACAATGAAGTTTTCGGCCACCCGGGCCCTATGTGGCCGAGCATTGTCGTCTTGGAAGACTGCCATGGGTCCTATCCGTTGCATGGTCGGAACAACGAAAGGCGCCAGGATTTCATCCCGATAGCGGATGCCTGTGAGGTTTCCATCAATATGGTAGAGTGGTGTCTTGTGGTGGAGGCTGAAGGCCCCCATACCATAACAGATCCTCCCCCAAAGGCCCTGGTCTGGCGAACAGCTGCATCAATGTAACGTTCACCAACACGCCTCCAAACTCTAGTTCGGCCGTCATTGTGTTCAAGACTAAACCGCGACTCATCTGAAAAGAGGACCTGGGACCACTGTTGTTGGTTCCATCTCACATGACGATGGCAGAAAGCTCGGCGAGCCAGCCTATGGGCTGCTAGCAGTCGTGGTCGAACAGCTGGGCGACGTGATCTGAGGCCGAAGTGGTGAAGACGGTTTCGTATGGCTTGACGCTGCTGAGGATGGTTATTTGCCATACGAAGCTGCCTTTGGATGCTGGTGGAAGTGGTATCCCGCTGCAATAGGGCCTGCCTCTCGATGAAACGATCTTCTCTGGGAGTAGTCTGCCTAGGCCGACCTGACCGTGGCCTCTCTTCAACGCTGTTGGTCGCCCTAAAACGCTGATTCAGTCTAACAATAACTGAATGATGCACACCAAGTCGTCGCGCCACTTCAGCCTTTGCAATGCCATCTTGTATCCACGCAATCGCCCTGGTTTTGTCAAAGGTGCTAAGTTTTCTTCGTGGTGGCATGGTGAAAAGGGCTGACAGTAACCACCCCCCGCGCTTAAACAGCCAAAAGAAGGGGCATAAAACTCACTTGAGAGACTGCTCTTGCACGGGAAAAAAGAATTTTTCATTTTACACATCTTGTGTCGCCAGCAAGCTTGATGCAAAACAGGCACAGTTTAACGCAACTTTGCACACTTTTTTTTATCCCGCGCGGTAACGAGGTCACCAAGACCCCCGTGCGCACTACCAGTTGACACAGGCTGGATTACACACTGCTGTGTGAGATTCCATCATTGGTTGCCGCATAACAAAAAAAAAACAATGTTTTTTGAAGGGATGAATCAACCCCCTGTGTGGTTCTTGACAAACCATTACTTATATATATAAAAAAAAATACAGTTTTTCTCCTTCATTTGAAAAAAAAAAAAAGAAAATGGATTGATCAGTTCCTGAGATATCTGCGTTTCAAACATGCTGGTATGAAATGATAGTTTTTCTCAAAATATGGCTGGCTATGGGAATTCATGCAAAGCAGAACGTCTGGCGGTGAAAGGGTTGTAATAAATTTCCAATTATTTAGTACTCGTAAAATGCTTGTTTATCATACTCTAAATGTGTGTACCGACATTTGGTAACAACAAAAAAGTAAAAATTTGAAACTGATTTGAGAGCATCGAATACGAGGATAATCTAGTGTTGGGCTTCATGGTTTGAAACACCAAGCAGCACATTTGGATCCTTTCATTTTTCAAAATCGAATTTGGTAAAAGTTGTACCTCAAATAGTCGTGAGGAAAAGCAAGAGCAAGCTAACAATTTCTCCATCATTAATGACTTTCAAAGATTTCTTTTTTTTAAGGGTGGGGAGGATACGGAGATGGTGATGCGGGAATAAAGAAAATGGGAATTAAAACTCGTGGAAATAGACTACAAATTACAGGAATGGGGACCAATATAATCCATCTTGAAGACAGAACCAGTTCTATCGCTTGCTCTGAGCCAATGTAATCATCTTGAAGACAGACCATTTCCAGGATCGGGGATCAGTCTAATCCATCGTGAAGACAGAACCATTTCTATCGCTTGCTCTGAGCCTTTCGTCAGGGAGGCATGGCTGAGTGTGTCTGTGTTTCCTTGGCATTAAATGAAGATATACAAAGTCTGTAATTGTGTGTGTGTGTGTGTGTGTGTGTGTGTGTGTGTGTGTGTGTGTACGCGCACGCCTTTTTCCTTAAGGCCTTATTCCTGGTTCCCGTTGCTCAACAAATGACACGTCTGTTGGGTGCACTAACGGAGCAGTGTGTGACGCTGGAGGTGTCTGTTGTGAGTATGATTTCATGGATGACAGTTGTGATTCGTGATGAGTACAGTGCAGCTTTTCTAGGTTGTTTACAACAATAGTCGTATGTGTTATGTGTTTGAGGCCAATAATGTCTGTAAATGTAACTTGCAACAGCAGTCGTTAATGTTTGAGGTCAATAACGTGTACCAATATAGTTTACAACAATAGTCGTTTGTGTTTGACACTAGGAATGCCTGTCATTGTGGTTAACATTAATTGTTTTTGTTTGTAATGATTAATGCCTGTCAGGAGAGCTTACAGTGATGTTTGTTTGTTTGTTTGAGGTGGAAAAAAAACCTATCAGAGCTTACAACAATGGTCATTTTCTCAATGGTGGGTCATATCTATCAAAATGGCTTGCAACAGTAGCAATGGCCGTGTTGATGGTGTGTGCCTCTTTTCAACATGCCAGTCAGCAATCGTAACTGTGATCAAGGTGAAATGGTCTGTTCAACATTGCTTCAACAGTGGTTATTGTGTCCATGACAAATTTGGTCTGTCAAATAAGGTTTTAGGGTCGTTCAGGGTGACAGGGAATGTCAAGTTTGGTGCAGGTGCCCAAGAAGACAGGAAGAATTTCGGCAGCCTTTATTAAAATTTGCCAGCGATGATGTTTAATGCTTGCAAAATATTCGGTAAGCGTAACGCTTCACAACAATGGGCATGACGCGCTTCACAAATGGTCAGGACATAGCAGAAAGACTTTGAAGAACTGGTATAGGTCAATGGGCATGACGCTTCACAAATGGTCAGGGCCATAGCAGAGAGACTTTGAAGAACTGGTATAGGTCTGGCATCAACAGAGCTTGAACAAAGACATTTTCAGGAGCTAACGTTGAAAGGGACCACGACCTTATCATGAAGAACTGTATGTTTCAAGGATACACAGGGAATAAAAAAAAAAACCCTGCCATCTCAAATTCACATAACAGATCCTGACATTTCTGAAGCGGGCCACGGGGGGGGGGGGGGGGGGGGGGGGGGATTCGCACCACTACTTGTCCTAGGAAGACCTTGGAGCCCAAGCAAACAATTTCAACCAAATGATGACTGAATCAGCAACAAAAGTCTTTGGAATGGTCAGCTGAAAAATCAAAACTGCGGATATCAAGCAGCACCTTGGACACGTGTGACACTAGAAAATACCTTAAAACCATTCGCGATGACCGAAGAGGAGAAAATACAAAGCTGTTAACAAGAGAATCAGTGAAGACATGGAGAACGGAAAGAAAAGCTTGTTAGAACATCTGTGTGACAACAAAACCACACAGAAAAGCAAAAACAGAGTTACTGAGCTGCCAAACGAACGATCAAACAAATTACAAAACAGAAACAGCACGTTGAGAGGACCCAAGGTGGTGAGAGGATCCAGCTGCAGAATCTGCCTCCTCTACTTCCAGTCCATTGAATAGTTGGAGTTTGTCACCCTCACTACAGTTTGCACCCAGATCGAACAGATAGTGATTATCCGTCCTCTGTTGCCATTGACAGCGTTGTTTGAGTTTATCCGTCCTCTGTTGCCATTGACAGCGTTGTTTGAGTTTATCCGTCCTCTGTTGCCATTGACTTAGCGTTTATCCGTCCTCTGTTGCCATTGACTTAGCTGCCTGAAGAAGACCCAGTACGTCAAAACGCGTGGCGTCTTTTTCATTTTATTTATTTTTTATTTTATTTTTTTTGTTGTTGTTCCCTCGTTTAGCGACACAGTAATTCTGTTTTTGCTCACTGTTTCAATTTGCACTTGTTGTCGCTTTGAAAACTACGCTAAAAAGTTCCCAAGATTGAGAAGAACCTGAGCAAACAGAAGTCAAGTCGGCACCATTCAAGACAAAGACAGCAAATGTCTCACTTAGAAAGAAGACGCCATCAACAGTGAACTGAATATTGCTTTGAACTATACAACACACACAGCACAGAAGACCCAATCGTGCTTACAGCACAGGATTTATCAATTGAGGATGACTTCCATGAAGAAGTCATCGCCGCAGTGATATCGCTGAGATATCAACAGGAAACAGGCATCAATATAATCCCTGCAGAAGTCTTGAAACAGATGGAGACGCAGAACTTGATATCTACAGTATCATCTGAAACAAAATCTGGTGGCGTGTTCCGTACCATGGACTCATTCATTAAGCGTCACCCTTCCCAAGAAACGAAATTTCCTACACTGTCAGGACTATTGCAGTTTCCTTGATCGGCCATACCAGCCAATTGATGCTCAGAATCTTTCTAAATAGACAGCACTGCAAGCAGGTGCCCACCACTGCTGAAGAAAACTCTGGATCCCGATAAGACAGAAGTAAAATCAAAAACGAATTTCACTTACGTACCCTTTGAAAAACAATATCACCTCCAGCTTCAGAAGGAGTATTAACACGTCTTCGTAAACCTCAAGAAGCTGTTTGACAGAGTCTGGCAGAAGGCTGTATGGACCACAAGAAAGAAATTTAGCAACATGCAGAGAAAAAGCTACCAACACCACCCAGGATCTGTACCCCAAAGCGATTAGTGCGGTGTTTATTCAGGTGCCATCCTTGCTTCAGGGCTGCTTAGCCTCTCTCACGTTTTACCATATTCCTGGAACACATCAGCACTGACGCACTTCAAAAGATCATGTCAGCATATACAGCATTGGAGGGAAGAGCATTACAAGAACATCACAAGAACCAAATCTTCCATTTGCAGATGACATCATGGACAGGCAGGCAGTAAACAGAACTTCGTCAAGTTTGTTAACAGCTTGATGAAATGTCAAAAAACTATGGCATGGAAATCAGCACAGAGAAGACCAAGCTGATGGCCAGCCACAACACCAGCATTACTAGTGATGCCACTAAGTCAGAAGCTAGAATCTCTTCAACGATTCACTTAGCTGGGAACCAAAGCAAAGTGAGGGATTCAAACAAAAGAAAAAGCCTTTCAAGAGCAGTAACGACAAACCACAGCGCTGGCCAGAGTAAAACGTGTATGGAACGGTAACAACACCTCCACGAACAGAAGATCAGACTGCTACGTACACTGCTATATATTTCATCTTCCTGTACGCATGTAAACACGGACCCTTACAGCAGACCTGGATAAAGAATGTAAGCCATGGAGCGAAGATGAGATGTTCCAGCAAAATACTAAACATCGGACCCATTGATCACATCACTGATCACAAGTGCATCAGACAGCACAAAGGACCAGAACGAATATTTACTGACATCAGTCAAGAAAGAAGGCTATGTTGGTATGATCATGTAAAAAGATCCAATAGCCTTGCTGAAACAGTCCTTCAGAGAACTGTTGAAGGAGAGATAAAGGGGGCGGGATGGAAAACAGAAAAAAACAACAGAAAATGGAGGGACTGATATTGTGAAGTGGACAAGGAAAATTAGCTGAGACCCAGGCCCTGGCTCAGAATGGACAGAAGTGAAGAATCTGGTGAAATGTTCTTCATAAAAACATGGACATTCGTGCTTTTCATTGCTTCTCCTGGTCACCACGACTTACAATACCAGTTTATCTACCTGTGGTATATACGGCCATTCGACATAAAGCTTGCCTCTTGGGCAGGATCAGGAGTCGGTTGCATACATAAGGAAAAGAAACCAGTGAATTAAGATCGTGTATTGTCTATGTAACCATAAAAAAAACAGCTGACAGGCGCGCTCAAATGATTGATTCATTATTGGTGTGTGGTTAATGGTGATTTGAATGCCGAAGAATCAGTGTTTAAAAATGGGAAATTGGATAAAAATAATAATAATAATAATGAATACTTATATAGCGCCTATTCTCAGCTAGAGACCAAACTCTAAGCGCTTCACAATCAACACTCGTTTTACACAACGGGCTGCCTACCTGGGTAGTGCTGACTGAAGAGCTGCCAGCTGGTGCTTCATTCAGTCGTTTCCCGTGTCATCCAGTCAGTATCGTTCAATATCGTTCACTCTCAATTTGCTTACTTCCTTTTTTCTTTCTGTTTCTCACTCAGGGTGCATGCTATGTGTAACGTGTCACCCATACCAACGGCCAAACTTGGCCTACTCTTCCGAATGTTGGTGATGGGATTTTACGTGTGTGCAAGATGTTATGCGTGCGTTCACACACGGAACCTCGGTTTATAGTCTCATTCGAAGGACTGTATGGGAAATGGAGTCCCCCTGTACCGAAAACGCCCGGCGGAGGTTCGAACCCGCAACCCCAGGATCACCAAGATTACGAGTCCGGCGCTCTACCAACTGAGCTATTCCGGTTCCCAAAATGAGGAATACCTTCTTCTATTAACTTTAAAATCCTGTGGGTTTGAAAAATAAATCCAGGTATAAAAAAGGACCCTGTTTTCAATGGGAGACAGTTACGTGGAAATGTTCGAATAAAATGTAAACTTGGCGTTTTATTCTTTTTAAAAAAAAAAAAAAAAAAAAAAAATTCAGAAGGAACTCTCTTTTGTCATACAAAACGAAATGCTTTTGTACCTAATGTGTCCCTTTTTGAGAACGTCGTAAGCAACACAAGTCTCTCTCCTCTCTCTCTCTCTCTCTCTCTCTCTCTCTCTCTCTCTCTCTCCTCTCTCTCTCTCTCTCTCTCTGTTGTGTGTGTGTGTGTGTGTGTGTGTGTGTGTGTGTGTGTGTGTGTGTGTGTGTGTGTGTGTGTGTGTATGCTTTCCCCTCTTTTTTCCTATTTCTTTTGAAGATGCATCATTCGAGTTTTCTGACAAAATTATACTTTTTTGATGTTTTCGTATCGTTTTTTTTTTCAGTGTTAAAAGTCAAAGAATCATGTTACGGAGACCGAGGTGGTTGGTGTATGACTGGAGCAGTCTGTGATACCGATTGGACGTGCCGTAAGTAAACAAAACATCAGGTACAGTAACAATGATAAGAAGACATTACATCTACTTCAGCTTCTGCTGCTGTGCTGCTACTACAAAACAATTTCTACTTCTACTGCTATTCCAGCTGCCGCTACTACTACTACAAAAATAAGCATGATATTTCAAGGGAAAGAAGACTAAACTAGTCATTGTCCAAATAGAGTAATGTAGGAAAAGAAAAGCACTATTGCAAATGAGAAAGCATAGTTTACTTGTGATAATAATTTGTGAATATATTAGTAAAAAAATGAACAAATTAAACTCTCTCTCTCTCTCTCTCTCTCTCTCTCTCTCTCTCTCTCTCTCTCTCTCTCTCTCTCTCTCTCTCTCTCTCTCTCGTTCATATTACATAGGTCTTGTTTGCCGGCATTTTCAATCTCCATCTATTTTCTTTCCAAAACTGTTTATTTGTTACACACACACACACACACACACACACACACACACACACACACACACTTGCAGGCGCGCACGCACGCACACACACGCACACACACACACACACACACACACACACACACAGCCATGTGTTTATATTTGCCAAGCAGGGACACATCCACATTGTCTGATCGTGTGATAAAATATGGCCATTAGTACCACAAAGAAATGACAGCCAAACCATCACAGAAGGTCCAGTAGAGAGAGTGGGATAGGTGGAGCTGAATAGAGGTATGTAACTCTACACGGAAAAAAACTGAAAAATGCTCTCTAAACTTAAGCTGTGGCAAAGAGCAAAGTTGGAAACTTTGGTGTATTTATAGAACAGCTTTATAAGAACAGCAAGGTGTTGGAATCCTCAGATTATTTGAAAATTCTATATTACAGCTTTATGCAACAGCAAGGTGTTGAAAATTTCGGATTATTTTCTGAACAGATTTATAAGAACAGCAAGGTGTTGGAAACCTCAGATTATTGTCTGAACAGCTTTATGAGAACAGCAAGGTGTTGAAAATTTCATATTATTTTCTGAACAGATCTATAAGAACAGCAAGGTGTTGGAAACCTCAGATTATTGTTGAACAGCTATGAACAGCATATTATTTTCTGAACAGACAGCAAGGTGTTGGAAACCTCAGGTTATTGTCTGAACAGCTTTATGAGAATAGCAGGTGTTGAAAATCTCATATTATTTTCTGGTGTTGGAAACATCAGGTTATTTTCTCTGAACAGCTTTATGAGGACAGCAAGGTGTTGGAAACATCAGGTTATTTTCTGAACAGCTTTATGGGAACAGCAGGGTGTTTGAAACATCAGGTTATTTTCTCTGAACAGCTTGATGGGAACAGCAAGGTGTTGGAAACATCAGGATATTTTCTGAACAGCTTTATGAGAACAGCAAGGTGTTGGAAAAACATCAGGATATTTTCTGAACAGCTTGATGGGAATAGCAAGGTGTTGGAAACATCGGGATATTTTCTGAACAGCTTTATAGGAGTCGTGCCCGTTTTTTTTTTTCCAGGCCAGTGAATGACTTTCCCATGCCTTCCAGAGGGACATGTGTAATGACAACTGATGCAGTCATGGAGTAGGATAACTGCATTTCATCTTCCATAGCCATGGATGATGGGAGCAAGTGGTCAAACATTTCACAACATCATCCTTTAAAATAGTCGTTCTGATAATGTACCCAGAGTAATAAGTTGTGGTACTCGTGGTGAA
Source organism: Conus betulinus (assembly GCA_016801955.1). Taxonomy (NCBI): domain Eukaryota; kingdom Metazoa; phylum Mollusca; class Gastropoda; order Neogastropoda; family Conidae; genus Conus; species Conus betulinus. The sequence continues at coordinate 96,315 of JADBJO010001888.1, forward strand.
AATATATTTAAAAAAGCGTAGGGAGGTTCCAAAACGAACGTTTTAATCGATAGTGTATACCTTATGCATATATACAGCTTAGATAGGAGGAACCGCTAACACAAACTCAAATGGTAGGTACAAGACAGGATACCCTTTCCACCTCAACCACATTACAGAGGGTATGTGTAGCCACTACACATTAACTGAGGTACGTACGCGATGTTTTCTGGTTTGTTTACATACATTTGTTCGTCCTTCAAAACCAGAAGACAATCCAATGGAACTTTATGGATATGGTCAATCATCATAACGCACTGTAATAGCTGGCACACTGTGAAGACGCCCTACACCTCAAAGACAAATAAACAAAGACATGGGAAGGGACCAGAGCGACAACCGTCTCCCCGCATCAACCCCTCAGAAATGTCGCTGCTTCTAACTGCCAGAGTATAGTAGTCTGTACTTCAGTCAGTTAGTCAAAGTCCTCATTTTACATACAACATAACATCATATAGGCTGCAAACACCTTTGATCAGGGTGACATTCCTGCTTAGATCATTTGTCAATAGGTATACCATGTGTAATTGAATGCAAGTCGCAGTAGGGTGCTCTGTACGCGTTTATTCTTTATCCTCCTCAGTGGGATGGAGGGGTGGTGGTAGGTATAATGCATGACTGCAGGCAAGGCAAGCCACTAAACAGTGGTTTTGTTTTTTTCAACTAGGTCCTCCACAATAAGGCTATTGCAGAACAGCATTTATAACATGTAAAGGCGCTCACTTACATCTCAGAGTGTCCACAATGGGGAAACAAGCTTATAACTGCAGACTTCCCGAATCCTGCACAACGAGAGGACAGTGTATAACTACAGGCATCGTAGACCATCCACAAAGGGTAAACAATGTATAGCTCCAGACATCATAGACCATCCACAGAAGCTAACAATGTATAGTTCCAGGCAGTGTAGACCACCCACAAAGGCTAACAATGTATAGCTCCAGGCAGTATAGACCTTCCACAAAGGCTGACAGTGTATAGCTCCAGGCAGTGTAGACCGTCCACAAAGGCTAACAGTGTATAGCTCCAGGCAACATAGATCATCCACAAAGTCTAACAATGTATAGCTCCAGGCAGTGTAGACCATCCACAAAGGCTAACAGTGTATAGCTCCAGGCACCATAGACCGTCCACAAAGGCTAAGAATGTATTGTTCCAGGCACCATAGACCCTCCACAAAGGCTAAGAATGTATTGCTCCAGGCACCATAGACCCTCCACAAAGGCTAAGAATGTATTGCTCCAGGCACCATAGACCCTCCACAAAGGCTGAGAATGTATTACTCCAGGCACCCATAGACCCTCCACAAAGGCTAACAGTGTATAGCTCCAGGCATCGTAGACCCTCCACAAAGGCTAACAGTGTATAGCTCCAGGCATCATAGACCATCCACAAAGGCTAACGGTGTACAGCTCCAGGCATCATAGACCTCCACAGAGACTAACAATGTATTTCTCCAGGCATCATAGACCCCCCACAAAGGCTAACAGTGTATAGCTCCAGGCATCATAGACCGTCCACAAAGACTAACAATGTATTGCTTCAGGCTGCAGCGTACATGCAGACTAAAAGTAATCCAGTTTAACCCCAGCGAGTGCTTAGATTCACCTGAAGTCTTTGGCAATGGTGGCACAGCCAGCAATTTTACCCACGGCCGGTAATCGCACTGGAGGAGAGATCTGGTACCTCCTTTATAATTGCGGTACAGTGCTGTAATGCCTCGCTTTATATGGAACTATGGACACGTGAGGATACCGTGCTCACATGTGATAAAGCAAGCAGTGGACTTTTTGTGTAGGCAGTACTCTTCAGGCTCAGCAACCCTGGTTGCTAGCTGCAGACTGAATCTCCAACAGGAGCAAAAATCTGCTGCTAACAGACTGATTGATGTTTTATTTGCTGTCGTTCCCCAGGTCACGACATTCATCAGAGCTGTGCAGATGATGTGACTGGTTGTAGGAATGGCACCGCCTGTGATGCACTGAGAAGATGCAGTGAGTGTGTGTGTGTGTGTGTTTACTCCTGTCCGTCTACCTGTGCCTGTGTCTGTCTGCCTGCCTGCCTGTCTGTATGTCTGTCAAAAACTATCCGTCTTCCTCCTCCTCCTCCTCCTCCTCTCTCCCTCTCTCTCTCTCTCTCTCTCTCTCTCTCTCTCTCTCTCTCTCTCCTCCCTGAAGCCTCGCATAGGTAATATGGAACTGGAAATGGAACGAGTTCTAGCAAGATATGGTGTTATGCCTGTCCGGAAACTCTATTTGGATTAAATCTAAACTGAAAAGCTGTTTCAGCGATAGACAACCATGGAAAAATCAATCCAGTCGGGCCAAGCAGTGGTCGTAGATTTGAATGATGACAGCTACAGTCAGGAAACAAATTGGAAATGGTTTCGGGAGACGCAAGTCTATGTTATTAAAACGGTACTACCTACCAATGCCCGTCAAATAGACCCTTACCTCTGGAAAACAGAGGTACTAAGTGAAGTTCGTTAGGAAAACAATGGAGAAGCTCGAACTGAAGAATGACACAGGGCCTGCTTCAGCCGCAGAGATCGAAAGCAAACACATGACCATCGCGTTGACTACCTCGTCCACAAGAACACTGTGATGGGTCGCCAGTCTCGTGTCGATTACCTTTAAACAAGTTTTTGCCCCAATATCAGTTTCTGTTTCATCAAGAATAAGTAATTGCTTGCAGACAGGGTCATATACACCACGTATGCGAAACTAGGAAACCAGGAAGGTACAGATGGGTGATAAATACTAATGTAAGATGGTTTTAAGACGAGAGTCGTGGCGGCACTTGTTAGCAGATGCTTAATCTGCGCATTAGTCCAGCACAGTTGTCAGACCTTGGGTACCTACCAACCATTGTCTGCACTGCTTCTACGTGTGTGTATGTGTGTGTGTGTGTGTGTGTGTGTGTGTGTGTGTGTGTGTGTGTGTGTGTTTACTTGTTTGAGAATGGCTGTTCAGATGATGATGATAATGATAATAGTAATAGTAATAATATTGATGATAATAATCCTTTTCAATTGCTGCTGGGTTGCTTTCGATCTTTCGTGGGAATTCTTTTGTAGATCAGTTAGTCATCTGCTGGTGTCAACGCTCGAGCGATTCCGTTTTTGTCGAGGTCGGAAAGGCCTTTAGTGTTAACAAATGTGAAAAACGTGAGACCGAGGAGAACCTTGAGATTACACTATAGACAATGTATGAGTTTCAGAAGTGTAGTCTCCAATCGTAAGATGACGGTTCGCCTCTGAAGTGCTACTGTAGTGCACCTTGCTGGGGCCAGGCTGACTTCATACTGAAGGAGTGTTTCCTTGAGAAGCGAAACGTGGACTTTGTTGCAGGCATCTCCCATGTGTGTTGAGACTGTCAGTGTGTTTTCCGCTTCTTTGCGGCTGTTTTACACACTTCACTGACAAACATGGCCGTATTTTCCCATGTACTTTACCTCCTCCTTTCTTTCACCCTTTTTTTTTTTCTTTAATATTTTCCCCTTTTCCCATCAACAAGGTCATGTCCAACTTCTGTGGAAGGGAAAAAATATGAATGCTTTCAGCAGCTGATCTGCTTGCATGCTCATTTAAAACAAAGCCCTCATTCCGGAAGAGCTATGACTGGATGGATTATCCTTAGTTCTTCCACACCACATCTTTGACCCTCCCCCCCCCCCCCCCAATTCCCATTGCTTTTCCAGTAAAGCAAGGGATTGTTTTTCTCTCCTCTCCTCACCCCTACCCCCACTACCCTCCCTATACTCCACTGTGTACAACATGTGAAGTTAAGAAACAAAGAAAGCCATTGGAGGCAGTGTGTCTGGTTGGTGGACATTCCTGCAAAGTGCACGGCCCAATAAAGATACAGTTTTCTGGCTGAAGTAAACATGGTAAAGTGAGGAGAAAGCAAATGCAGGCTCAGCTACACATGTAGTCAAGTGTGTCTTCAGGCTCAGCCAAACATGTAGTCAGTGTCGGGAAAAGAAAGCACTTCAGGCTCAGCTACACATGTAGTCAAGTGTCGGGAAAAGCACTTCAGGCTCAGCTACACATGTAGTCAAGTGTAGGGAAAAGCACTTCAGGCTCAGCTACACATGTGTCAAGTGTAGGGAAAAGTACCTCCGTCTGAACGAGACTGGTAAAAAAAAAAAAAAAAGCAATTAGAGGCAGCTCTAGCTGAAGCAGATGTGCAGTTACAATGAAGGGAATCATAGGCTTGGCTCAACGGTACGTGTAAAAAGAAGGGATGAGTAGTTCTGTCTGAGCAAAATTGGTAACTGAAGGTAGATGGCGGGAGTTCCAGCTGAGCTAGACGTGCCGATAAAATGAAGGGAATCATAGGCTTGGCTCAACGGTACGTGTAAAAAGAAGGGAACAGTAGTTCTGTCTGAACAAAATGGTAACTAAAGGTAGGTGGCGGGGGTTCCAGTTGAGCTAGACGTAGTATCGTTTAAACGAGACATGCAGTAAACGAAGAAGAAAGTGGAGAATATAATGCTGATTGTGAATGCATGTTGGTGAGAGCAGCGCTGTTTTGAAATTTGCATTATGTATGTGCATTAGAAAAGTGACGTTTCTTCCACTCGCCATCGGGATGAGGACACACGGTGATGTTTTCGAACCTCGATTTTTCTTGATCATGTATGAATTAGATACAGCAATTCAGTTAACATGATTCGAATTGTACACATGAAGTCCCCCCCCCCCCCCCCCCCCCCCCCCCCCATCCCCCTCCCCCCCCCCCCCCCCCCCCCTTCGCTTTTCCTTCCCCTGAATAAATTGATGAAATGTTAAGGCGTCAGCTTAGGATCAGTTCATGATTATTTTCGTAGGGAAATGACTATCTTAAAGGCAAAATATGGAACCTGAAATCAGTAAGCAAGATGTCGATTAAGCTTCAGTTTAAAGAAATCCGTTCGTGAACCTATATATAGCTGCTATTTATTTAAGATCTTTGAGTGATATGTTGTAATCCACGCTTGTTCACCTTGGCTTAAGACAGTCAGACCATTGACTTAGGCTAGAACGCCAAGCCGGTTTCAAAATGTTGTTATGCTAAGCATAGTTATGCGGGGATTCTTCAGTCATGACAAGCTCCCAGCATAACACCATCAGTCTCCAAAATCCCTCAAAGCTGGATTGTGGCTGCCCACGTGGCGGGGTAATCCAACGGTCCCACACGTAATGTTCTCATCCCTTGCAGATGCATTTGTACAATAATGTTCAAGTGCTTCGGCTGTTCGGATGATCCCTGGAGTCTTTTAGCCTGGGTACGACAACAACAACAATCCATGCTTGTTGAAATTTTTTTTTTTTTTTTTTTTTTTTTTTTTTTTTTTTTTTTTTTTTTGCTGTCCCAACTTCTGCGCCACCTCAGAGGCAGTGCACCCACGCCGCTCATTCCGACACCCTGTCCACAGCCACAGCCCGGCTGGTCCCGCCGCAGCCCCGGCACTGGCAATCCACAGTCAATGTCAAGTCGTCAAGAGGCAACCCACCGGAGGAGACACTGCACTGTTGCCGAGTCACTTCGGTGGTGTTCAGTGGCGCCTGTTCTGATCTAACATACGCAGGACGCCACCTACTAAGCCCCCCCTACTGACGACAATAATTGCTTAGTCGCGGAGCCGGCGTGAGTGAGCTCTCCCTCCGGAGGGCGCCACCACGTCCGTCCAACGACAGCCCCCATGGACTCGCCGATACCGGTGACCCCAAGGAACCAAAGCAAGGCCACAGACGTGGAGAAGACATCGAAACTGAGGTCACCATGAGAGCAGGGCATGAAGGGCCACAGAATTTGAGACTTTTTTTTTTTTTTAATGCTGATCGATGAGAATGAGGATGATGAAGATGATGCTACGGATTTCCATTTCGGTCTGAGACTACATGACAGGGCTGTACTCTACGCTTCCTTTCATAATATATCCCGGCGTCAACCAGGCCCGAGAGATACAGGCACCTGCAGTGTTGGTCAGGAAATTTGAGCAACACTCTCAGAAACGCATCCATTAAGTGGATGAAACTCGACTGTGTGGTCCCAGTCTTCCTAACTGAGTCCGCAGCAAACTCAACTCTGGGTAGGAGCCGGTCAGGGCAGAAAAATCCACATGACTCTGATGGGATTCGAACCACGACCTCCCAGCCGGGAGTTCGCGACGCTAGCCACTTCGCCACGGCGGCTGAAAAAATATTCTGTTACGTATTGATTCTATGCTATTTTGAATATGTTTCTTCGATTTCTGTCAACTACAATCAACTAAACGTCAATTAAGAAATGCTTGCATGTGCTTTAACAAAGGTAAACCCTCGATTTGATCTTTTGCCAACATCTAATTCATACTGTGCTTGAAACAATATTCTGTAGTAATTTCAACAATTGACGAACGCGCTTTACAGTAAATTTACGTGCCTCTGTTATCAATCAATTTCAGCATAGATCACGGGGGATGGAGAGAGAGAGAGAGAGAGAGAGAGAGAGAGAGAGAGAGAGAGAGAGAGAGAGAGAGAGAGAGAGCCATACTACAACTATATATTTTTTTTCAAATTCAGAGAAAATAATCTTGATACGCTGAAGACACTCCAAGCCCAAGATGTAGAGAGGACGGAGAATGTATGGTGGATCTCACTTAACATAACCAGAACATTGTGAGCCAGTATACAGCGGGCGTTTATGTGCTTGCTGGCAGCATTGGTGGTAAGAAGGCAGCAGAGAGAGAGAGAGAATGAGAGAAAAAGAGAGAGGACAAATTTATGATTATATTTTTTTTTTCTCCAAAAGCCAAAGAATACTCTGAGAAAACAATCTTTGATACACAGAATACACTCAAGGCCAACCGTGTAGAGAGGACGGAGACTGTATGGCTGGATCTCACTGTGACGACAGCGATGTGTGCCAGTGTACAAAGGACGTCACCGCGCTTGCTGGTGGCATTTGTGGTAAGAAGGCGGAGAGTGTGTCTGTGTGTGTGGACGGAAGAGGGAGGGAGGGGTAGGTGTATGTGAATTTACGTGTTTAGTGTCATGGGCAGTCTTATTACGTGGCTTTACTGGATGGTCACATAATCATAAGTTAAGGTTGCTTTTCATCCCCCCCCCCCCCCCCCCCCCTCCCCCTTCTAGACGGTCGATTCATAACATAAAAATCAACACTTTACAATTACATTTTTTTTGAGAAAAAAAATGCCGAAGCGTTTTAAAAGTCGTGGAAATATTAGTGTCACGTCAGATCTAAAGGTTCCCCCCAAAGGCTGTCTCCTGCACCTGCGGACGCGCCCAACAGCAGACGACGAACTATTTCACATTCACACTTCTTTTATTTTTTCAAACAAATAATTACATATATAGATGGCGGGACGACCTAGTTACCCCTAACAAATGGAAAGATTCCCGACTACACCCCCGTCGACTTTCCCAACCTAACTCCCACTAAGCCCGGGACGAAGGATATATGGTGGAGGGGCTTGAAAAGAGAGGAACTAAAACATGGATGATGAGGAAGAGAAAGCAAACAAAAGGATAGACAAATGAAAGACAAAAGAGGGAAACGAAAGTATAAAGATTCCATCACACACCCTTCTGCCACACAAACATAGCACTTATCTGTCCCTCAGGATAAGTGACATGGTACAGTTTTGGAATAGTTCAGGAACTTCGTGTCCAATTGCTACAGCTGGTGCATGGAGAGTCGTCACCCATCGTCTCTGGCTGGCAGTGGGTCACAGCCCTGTGGCCCTGGCACCCTGGCTGCCCGCTGGGACCTGGAGGAAAGACGGTCGCAGTTCCGTGGCCCTGGTGTCCTGGCTGCCGGCTGGGACCCAAAGGAACAACGGTCAGAGTCGCGCGGCCTGGAGTCCTGGCTACTCCCTTGGACCTGGGAAACCGAGCTGAACGAGGAGACTGGTTCTCTAGTCCCTTGATATTCTGAGGAAGATGATTGGGGCCGCCGAGAGGCCAGTCACACTCAGAAGCTCACACACAGGCGCTCACAGAACCACCACACAAGGTGACGACAGTCAGAGAACCCCCCTTCCTCTGGCACTCCCAAAGATCAAAATCTCAATGCCAGAGGGAGGGTCAGAGGAGTGAAGAAAAGTAGAGAACAGCGCATTGATAGAATGGCTCCACACAAAGACTCACATACACACCACCTCCCCTGCCCCCAGGAGAAACGCAAGGAGGTGAAGGACCACATTCCTTGCTAAAAGGTTCCACACACACTAAGATTTCTGACTGCTCTTCCCTTTCCTCTTAAAGAATGTTTTTTTTCTCTCTTTTCTTTCTTCACTGCGCTTTCCCTACAGAGGATAACCTTACATTCACATTTGCTTATTCTCCGACCATATCGACATTGTAAATTGGTGAAAACCTAAACAACCATTATAAAAGTGAGGTTGAAAACAATCAATACAAAAAATGTAGCTGTTAGCGGGCTGCTCACTACGACCTTAGTAATAATTCATACCTCATCAGCTCATGTAGTCGGGACGACCAGCAGGATCAGCAGCGCTCCCACACCGAAGGGGAGCTGTCCAAAATGGGGTAACAGCCCCCGTCACTTAATGAAAAGTGAGCTGGTGGCCTGGGCAATGAAGCTCTCTCCACGACCCATCGAAGATGAGTGGAGTCGGGTCACGGGGGCGGCCAACTCACCGGACAGCTGCTCTTGGTTCTGTGTCTCAGCCCCTTGTGTCTCTCAGTGGGATTCTTCTTTAGGGCCCCCTCTTTCCCTTCTACCCTTCAAATATCGGCGCGGCCAAACCAATGGTCGAGTCCATTTCGCTAGGTGGAAGGCCCCCCATTGTCTGACCACGGGCCGTACTTATATGTCGTGGGTAACGGGGAAGTTACCTACTACCTCGTTGTAAGCTCGAAGGTCCGTTACTTGCAGATCCATGTGTCGAGAGTAACCTTTAACTTCGTGGTTTGCGGTGGGTGAGGGGAGGTTAACGTACAACGAGGATAGGGCATGAGTTCGCTGTGTGTTAGATCAAAAGAAAGCCATTGGACACGTTCAGTGATCACGAACTTCACGCAAAGTTAAGATTTCGTCGTCACATCTTCCAGCTGACAGGCACTCCCAGAGAGGACATTGAATTTGATTTGCACAGACTGAGACACAGAACTCGGCCCCCCTGCTCTACAAGTGTGTCTGTAGCTCCCAAGTTCGTCTGCTACGATGGTTGGCTTAGCTCTTGGTGTGTGTGTGTGTGTGTGTTTGTGTGTGTGTGTGTGTGTGTGTGTGTGTGTGTGTGAAATCTGTGCCTGTGTGTGTCACTGTTACTTTGTGTCAGTGTGTGTATGTGTGTGTTGCGTGTGAGTGTGACTTCATCATGTTTATGGCCTTTTAATAGTTTTATAAAACTTGTTTTTGTTAAGCTGCTTTTTTGTACTCCCAGTTCTTTAGAGATAGGGAGTACTTTAGAATGCGAACGAAGAAATGCTGTCTGTGTGTCTGTCTGTGTGTGTGTCTGTGTGTACATGGTTAAAAATGTGTTCCACTTGCTCCAGACAAAACTACTAGGCCAATCTTTCTGAAAATTTATAGGTATGTTCATTATGGGCCACGAATGATGCCCAATGCTTTAGTGTACCGCTATAGCCATTACTAATGGCTGTAACAGCCTGTAACGGTTTTTTCTTCTTTATGGAATATCTCAGAAAGTACTTGGCTGATCTTTGTAATAATGAGCAGGTACGTTCATTATGGGCCATGGATGATGCCCGTTGTTTTAGTTTACCTCGTTATAGCCATTTCTAATGGCCTTAATGGCCTGTAACGGTTTTTCTTCTTTATGGAATATCTCAGGAAGTACTTGGCCGATCTTCCTGAAAATTTGTAGGCATTGTTCATTATGGGTCACGAATAATTCCGGATGTTTGTGTTTACCGTTATAACCGTTACTAACGGCTTAAACGGCCTGTACCAGGTTTTTCTTCTTTATGGAATATCTCAGAAAGTACTCGGCCGACCTTCATGAAAATTAGATGGTATGTTCATTAAGTGTCACAGATGATGCCTAATGTTTTAGTTTACCCCGTCATAGCCGTTACTAACGGCTGTAACGGCCTGTAACGTTTTTTTTCTTCTTTATGGAATATCTCAGAAAGTACTTGGTCGATCTTTCTGTAAGTTTGTATGTATGGTCATTAATGGTCATGGATGATGCTCGATGTTTTAATTTACCCTGTTAGGGCCATTAATAAACAGCTGTAATGGCCTGTAACGGTTTTCTTCTTTATGGAATATCTCAGAAAGTATGTGGCCGATTTTTCTGAAAATTTGTAGATATGTTCATTTTGGGTCACTAATAATGAGCGATGTTTTTTTGTTTACCGTTATACTGTTACTTATGGCTGTAATGACCTGTAACGGTTTTTCTTCTTTATGGCATGTCTCAGAAAATACTTGGCCAGTCTTTGTGAAAACTAGCAGGTATGTTCATTATGGGTCACGGATGATGCCCGATGTTTTAGTTTAATGTTATAGCCATTACTAACGGCTGTAACGGCCTCTAACGGTTTTTTTTCTTTATGGAATATCTCAGAAAGTACGTGGCCGATCTTTGTGAAAATTAGCATGTATGTTCACTATGGCTTACGGATGATGCCCGATGTTTCAGTTTACCATTATAGCTGCTACTAACGGCTATATCGGCTCATAATGTTTTTTTCTTCTTCTTTATCGAATATCTCCGAAAGTGCTTGGCGAACTTTCTGAAAATTTGTAGGTATGTCCATTATGGGCGACAGATGATGCCCGACATTTTAGTTTACCATTGTAGTCATTACTGATGGCTGTAATAGCCCATAATAGTTTTCTTTTTTATGGAATATCTCAGAAAGTACTTGGCTGATCTTTCTGAAAATTTGTAGCTTTGTTCATTATGGGTCACGGATCATGCCGGATGTTTAATCTACCATTATGGCCGTTACTAACGGCTATAACGACCCATAACGGTTTTTTTTATGGAATATCTCAGAAAGTAAGAGGCCAATCTTTCTGAAAATTTGTAGGCGTGTTCATTATGGGTCACACAGATGCCCGGTGGTGTTTAAGTTTACCGTTATAGCCGTTACTAACGGCCCATAATGGTTTTCTTCTTGATGGAAAATCTCAGAAGGTTATTGGCTGATCTTTCTGAAAATTTGGAAGTATGTTCATTATAGGTCACAGATGATGGCCGATGTTTACCAGAATAGCCATTACTAACGGTTACACACCAGCCCAAGACGGTTTTTACTCTTTATGGAATATATCACGTGTATTCGGTATAAACTGGGAGTACATTTATATGCTTTGCATCTTGTTCAGTCTTTGTGTGTGTCTGTGTCAGCGTGTTTGTGGGCATGTGCAGAAGATTCGGGGTTATTCAAGACATGTGCAGAAGGAGGGAATCCCTCTTTTTATCTGACCTTCACCCTTTACTTTCTGAACACTTCGTGGGTAGAAACCAAGACAAAACCCAGAGGATATAGCTACGAAAGTAGAATGCGCTGAACCCACAGGGTTTGTACCCAGGAGTTAATCTCATTGTAGAAGTAAGTTTACCAACGACATATAAGTAGTACGGCCCCACGAGAGCTCATGGGGCTGGGCACTAGCCCCACGTGGATGGCGAGACCGTATGGCACGAATATACGTGCTTACCTGAGATGTGAGACGCGCTCTCACCCAAACGGGTCGTAACTGCATAAGCTAGGGAGGGGAAAGAGGGGAAAAAAATAGTCTTGCCATACAGGTGTGCTTTTCTTATTCAGTTAGGAAGGAGAGAGAGAAAAAAAAAAAAAAAAAAAAAAAATTAAGTCACGGTCGAACCTGACCAGTGACAATTAGTTTCGCTGAAACGAAGGAAATTAGGGCCACAATGGCTTCTGTTTGCTCACGTGAGTGTGTGTGTGTGTGTGTGTGTGTGTGTGTGTGTGTGTGTCTAAAGTACAGCATTCTTAGATATGCATGTGAAAAGTCTATAAACCGAGTTGGGCAGTGTGTGTGGGAGAGGAAGGGGTGTGAATATATGTGTGTGTGTGTGTGTGTGTGTGTGTGTGTGTGTGTGTGTGTGTGTGTGTGAGTGCTCGCGCACGCGCATGTGCGTATTATGAACTAAGCGTGTTGATATTCTATGTTTGCTGTATGGAAAATACATTTCAAATGACAAGAACATCCAGCGATGGTCTCAGTGAATGTTTCTGTACTGTGTGTTGTATTTATTAAGTATAAGCACACAAAGGTGTGCTTATACCAGGCACTGAAGACTGCAGTCATGTATGGAACTTCATTTGATGGTCGTGCTCGGGTGTGTGTCATGTTTAGTGCGTCCCATGCAGATAACGTTTCCTGACCCCCCACCCCCTTTTCTCTCGACTGACCACCCCTCTCCCCGCTCCACTGTGTCAAGTTCCAGAAGAAGGTGTCGTGGGAGGCAAATGTCGAGGTTCAGGCTGTGATGATCCTCTTGCTGTCTGCAACTCTGACAGCCTGTGCGAGTGCCAGAAGGGATACGTCAGTGAACCCAGGAAGCTGTCTTGCTGTGAGTTAATGCTTTCCATTGCATCATGTTATGCTATCATATATTATGTCACATTGCACTGCATTATATCATACATTACATTGCACTGCATTATATTATGTTACATTACATTATAGTATTTCATATCATATATCATACTACATTATCATATCATGTTATACTATGTTATGCCATGGCACATCATATCATATCATATCATACATTACATTATACTGTTATATCATAGTACATTATGTTACACACCATATGATGTTATAATGTATCATATCATAATGCGTTATATTTATTATAGAATGTTATGTTGTAAAACGCTTGTATCAGGTTAGATTTCGATAAGACTGGGTGAGATCAGATCAGATGGGAGTGTGTTACATGGTACCGTCCTACACAATTTTATTCTGTATTCTATTACCAGTAGTTTATTATAATCTATCCAATTTTGATACAGATTGTTTGCATTATCGTATGGTATTATATTTCGTTGCATTGTATTGCATTTCTTTCACCTAGCAAACATAGAATTTTTTTTTTTTTTTTTGCCTCCAGACATAACTGCAACAGACAGCACGCAATGCCCAGTTAAAAGCAGTTTGTAGGGGACAGTTCTGGTACTTGTGTTTGGGACATCTCCTCAATATGTCTAGTGAGGATATTTGGAATGTTTATTCAAGGGGTTCCCACATGTGCTGGGAATGTTTTTTTTTTTCAAATACCCTCCTAATCATTACTTTCAAAAAAAGTATCCGGACACACATACTGCACACACGCATGCACCCCTACCAGAGAGAGAAAGAGAGAGAGTTTCTGTTTCATCACGGAGGTGTCACTGCGTGTAGACTATTCCGTAGACGCTACACCACATCTGCTCAGTTCCAAGACACGATTTAAAGTGGATGAATAAATGAGTTTATGAATAATATGAAAAAAACATACAAAGAGGGTCTCATGCTTGCAACTTAGCTGTTGTCTGACCTGCGCGATAACCCAACGCGCAGGTTGTCAGACCTGCGCGATAACCCAAACGCGCAGGTTGTCAGACCTGCACGATAACCCAACGCGCAGGTTGTCAGACCTGCTCGATAACCCAACGCGCAGGTTGTCAGACCTGCTCGATAACCCAACGCGCAGGTTGTCAGACCTGCTCGATAACCCCAGCGCGCAGGGGATACCCACCCAACACTGTCTCTGCCATTATTGTCATGTGTGTGTGTGCGCGCACTCGTGTGTGTGTGTGTGTGTGTGTGTGTGTGTGTGTGTGTGTGTGTGTGTGTGTGTGCGCGCGCGCGCGCGCGCGCGCGAGCGTGTGTGTGCGTGCGTGCGTGTGGGTGCGTGCGTGTGTGTGTGTGTGTGTGTGTGTGTGTGTGTGTGTGTGTGTGTGTGTGTTTGATTAGTTGTGGGGGGGGAAATGTTCAGAGGATGAGGATGACATTGTTATTACATATTAGTTACAGCACACACACACACACACACACACACACACAACGATCTTATTTACAGACGCTCTACTTTACACGCTTGCATTCGTTCATTGATGCTTACGTACCAATGCACATACGTTCACAGTAAAAAAAAAAAAAAATGGGGGCTTGTGAGATTCAAAAGTCTTTCCTCAGTTGACGTGTTTGGTCATTTGGGCCCAATTTGGGTCTTTGGTCATGTGGGGCCCAGTTGGGCTCTGTCCCATTCTTTAGAAGTCTTCGCAGTGTTGACCTTAAGATTACTCCAATATTTATTCGGTTGGTGATGTTTCTTGCTCTTCCTTTAATTCTGTATGAACGGCCAGTCCCTTTCTTGATGCTGAGCTCTGAAATATGTTCTATGGTATAGTGGCTTTGGTCTAATTGATTTTTTCTCATATGAGATCGGTTAAGCTGTGTGCCTGCTCCCTCAAGTCCTATGGCAACTGAATGTGTCCTAGGCAGTACATCGATATGAGTCTCTCCAATGGGAGGTTGCGTATTACTTCATACCGAACAGGGCTTCCCATTCCTCTTCCATTTGATGAAGCCAGTCATGGAGTCAGTCAGCATTATGGTTTGTTGAATTATACACTGGTCTGGGGATGAGACCTTGGAGAGCTTCAGTCACTGCGTCTGCCTCCATTGTTAGACTTTAGATTGTTAAATTCAACTCACAATTATTGTCCTCCTGTGTAGTTCGGCCATGTTTCTTTACTGTCTGTCCCCAGCCTGGCTTACCTTTGGTAATGGAACCGTCAGTGTGTATAACTACATCTGATTTTATGCCGGAGTTTTCCACCAGCAGCTGCATTTCTGCGTTGGTTTTGCTTTCTGGACACTCTTGATAGTCTTTTTCAGGGCTCCAGAGCGACAGCAATTCTGTAGAAGTATTTGAAGCATGGTCTGGACATTTTTGCCATTCCTTCATTTCTTCGAGTCCTGATAACTGCCACACAAAGTTGTATATTTTCTTCTGACTGTATCATCCATGATTTTTCACGTCTTGTGCGAGTGTCTTTTGCTTCCTCAGCGTGTGCATATTGTGTGTTTTTATGTATTTTCAAGTACTCGAAAATATACTGACACATGTTCTAGCTTCTGTCTAATCTGCACTGAAGGAAGATCAAGCATGTATTTCAATGTTTTGATTGGTGTGTCCTTCGAAATTTCCAAGATCCGTCTCGTGCTTCATCTTGAATTCTGTTTTATTTTAAAAGACTGCTTTAGGACAGAGTTAAAAGCTCTAATCCATAATCATTACACTTAGTACAACCGTGTGATACAGTCGGCAAAAACATGTTCAGTGCCTTTAGCTGCCTTTGCACTAAGGTATGCTGGCCCTTTTTTGTGTTTAAGTACAATATTCTCAACATGTTTTCTGAAGGTCAGAATACCATTGTAGCCGATACCCAAATAGTGTAGGGTGTCAGTGGATTCAATTTGTGTTCCGCTGAAGGAAACTGATCAGGGCAGTTGTTGTTCTGATATCTTGTTGTTCAGAGTGTATACCAGTGTCGGGGCTTCTGTGGGCTGATGGAAGTTCCAGTTTCTTGATAACACTGAGCAGTGTTGTTCAGCTGCTGCAATACTGCGTCTGTTCTTTCTTGAACATTCTTTGATGTTTTGGAGATCAGTCTGTCAGGTGCTAGTGTCAACACGAGCAATTCCGTTTGTGTTGAGGTCTGCAAGGACATTTAGTGTGTATGTTACATGAAGCCGGGGAGAAAGGTGATCCTTGAGGTAATCCCATGGAGAGTTTATGAGGTTCAAACATCCAATCTGCAAATCGTATGACAGTTAACTCCAGAAGTGTTGCTGCAGTTCATCGTATAAACGTCCTGCTGACACCGTAGGTACGGAGTAGCTCCATCAGAAGCGAGGACTAGACTTTGTTGAATGCATCTTCCAGGTCTGTTCGCGACTGACAGTGCATCTTCCTTTCTTTGGAATAATATTTGCTTACAGCACTTCCACATTTTCTGTTGCTTCCTGGACTGGGAGGAGCATTTGTCAACTTGAAAGGTCTCTTGTGAGTTTTCTTGCTATGATTCATTTTCTATGAGTTTTCCTATTGTATTTTGAATAGTGAGCATGCGGTGTCAACTTAGCTGATGGTGACCTTTTTCTGATTTTGTCAGAGCTCTCATGTAACTGTCAGGTGTCAGTTTTCTGGGACATAGCCTTTATCAAAACTGTCCTGTTAGAGAAGAAGATGGGTTTGGTCCTCTTCTGAGGGCTGTTCATTATGTGGATAACGTACTGCGGACCTGGAGCACTATCTTTAGTGTATTAGCGATTGCTTCATCCAATTCAAATGCTGTAGTTTTATCATCAATGCCAGTTAGAGCTGGATGTAAATTTGACATGGTCAAATAATTCTTCTTTCACTCCAAAATTCTCTGATCACTGTATTCTATGAAAAACGTTTCAACAGAGCCTACCCTTTCTCCTATCTTGAACTTTGTGGTCCCATCAGAATCTAGGATACCTTGTGTGGCATTTGTACAATCTTTTCCTTCCATGCAGTGATAAAACTGCCAAACTATTATGAAATCTTCCAGATGTAATGTGTTTTTGTGGGGGTACTTCTAGTTTCTGCTAGCAGACACAGAACATCAAAGTCATATGCTAGGTCTGAATTGTTGAGATCCTTCTTCTAGCTCTGCGGCTGTTCCAAGTAGAGATCCTGAGGTATCTCTTGGACAGCCTTTCAGCTTGTGTTCATTCCCCCACGCGCCTGTCTTATTCAACTAACTCTTTTGCTTTGCCGACTGTAGTTTTGAGGAGATATAGTCTTAAGTCCCAATTGACCCAATGATCCCCATGATCTTTCTTTTTTTAGAATCCATGAAAAACGAATTCTTAGGGTTGAGGGATCACAAGCAGTAGCCCTGACAGACCCTCGTATCAGGGAGCGGCAACGGATGGTCCATACATGCAGGAAATGCCCGCACATATGACGTCCGTCAGCCTGATGTCAGCTTAGGGCCAGACTGCATACAGTTCCAGAGTGTTTAACCCAGAAGCCATTCATCCCATCAGTACTTATGAAGGCCTTTGGACTTGGAGAGATCGACTCCCAGAAGGAAGGTGACGCAGTGAACAATGGTTAAAAGGTGTCCATCCTTAAGATGTAACTGGTGTTTATATTGGACTCTGCCTTTGTATATCCCTTGAGACTTTTTTGTTTTAAGCTGTGTATGGAACAAACCGGCTAAATAAAGATGTAAACATGCCGAAAATTGTGACATTGTGTTCCAATTGGTGTACGCAGGCTGGCTGATAATCACAGATTTTGATCTGACTTGCGATCGACAAGCTGAAACTGGATCATATTGTTCTCCGTGAGAAGTCGGAAATGTCTTCAGACTGGAAAATTCTCACTGGCTAAGGGGCCTGCTGATTTAAACACATTTGGAATAAATCTGCGCATTTTATTTTTTCACATAACAAATGACTGTATCTTATCATGTCATGTCTAAGGATAATGGAAGGTTAGTGATACTGATGTTATTTTGTAATTTTCTATATTGTTATTAATTTTGTGTGCATGTCAAGACCAACGTTAACTCTGTGTGAAAGAAACCGGCCAGATAAAGACTAGGAACATGCCGAACATTTACATCACATACCTGTCTCCCATTTTTGTTCAAATCGGTCTGTGTGGGCCAGAGCTATTTGACCAAAAGCACACAAAGATGAGAGACAGGTATGTGATCAAAATTGTCGGCACTTATTAATCTGTATTTGGCCAGTCTGTTCCACAGATTTCTTGAGAGAGAGAGAGAGAGAGAGAGAGAGAGATTCAGAGCGCGCTTGCACGCGCGCTTGCATGAGCACGCACGTACACATATACTTGCATACACACATATACATGCACGCACGCACACTTGAATAGACAGGCGCACTCTCTCTCTCTCTCTCTCTCTCTCTCTCTCTCTCTCTCTCTCTCTCTCTCTCTATCTATCTATCTATCTCGCACACACACGTACATAAGACAAACATAGCAATTTACCATTACAGCAAAGGCAGAGGGACAAATGTGCGAGGAGGACAGCGACTGCTCCACAGGACTGATCTGTGACGACGTAACCCACACGTGTCGTGAGTCTCTCTCTCTCTCTCTCTCTCTCTCTCTCTCTCTGATTTTTCTCGGGGGCGAGTTCAAGCTCATGTTCGAGGCAATTGCACTTTGTTTAGTGTCTGCAATTAACTGCGAATTATTCGAGTTTCATTACATTTCTAGTTTCAGAAATGAGCAAGATTAGTGCTTTTGGTACCATCCATCACGCCTGCAAGTTTCATGGAGTTCCGTTCTCGCAGTGGTGTGTTTCACTTGACTGTTTTGGCTCGAACATTGAAGAGACTCAACCACTGCGTGTCAAAGGTCACAGGAATACTTCTTCCTCGTGGCTTTGAGATGCACAGCAGAGGTCAACACAACTTTCACACAGACTATGCATCCCTGTATTTCTCACTCGGCTGGTTTTCTCGTCACGCTCTACCCCGTGCTGAGGCAAGATTCGAATGTATGACAGCTTCTTTCGTGGGTATTCACCTACCCATACTGTGGCTGCTGCGACAATGGACAAATTGAATGGTTTCCTGTCCAGTGGAATTGTCTCAGCCGACCGTTCCTCCGTTCTAGACCCTTGAATACGTGGTACTCCGACAATGTGGAAAATCCGTTTTTATCTCAGCCCTTGTTTCAGTCCCAGTAGTCTTCTTTAGTTAGTGACCAGTCCCCTGCCTGTTCTTTTTTTTAGTCGTCGGGTTTCTTACAAAAAACGAAACCCCAGTCAAATCACCATGCCACCCACCTCAAACCCGAAGCAGGTCTAAATGTCGCCAGACACACCTGGCAGACACATTCACTTCCACAGGGCCTAGAAACACTCCTCGTGAAGCCCCCCCCGCCCCCTTCAGTAGCTAATAATTCGGCCCTGCCTGTGTATAAAAAATCACCCCACGGCTCAACAATCTGGCATTTTAAAAGATGCAAAAACATTACGGTTCCTGACTTATAATGTGAAAGGTTTGTCAACGGTATATGATCATGAGGTTCGCTCTTTTGTATCAGTTTATGATTCCATTCTTTTGTTGAAACTTTTTCAGATTCCTTCCCAAGTCACTTGTTTCCTTATCAGAATGTATATATTTCACCTGGTATTCAAGTGTTTGATTCCGATACCGCTAGACTGTCTAGTGGAATTGCACTTCTGGTAAAGAAAAGGCTGACTAGATTTATTACACATATCACAATTGAATATGACAACTGCTTGGTTCTCAAGATATCGAAACTACTAACGGTTTTTTTTTTTTTTTTTTTTATTCTGACAGTTTGTCACGGACAAAGAAAAACCAAAATGCTGTAGTCGTGGCCAGTCGCCTGCCAGTTCAATTGGACATAAGTTCCAAACTCAAACATCCTGGTTTCCAGGCAAACGACTTCATGTGTCGCGCAGCCAATTAGGCACGGCGAGGAGGCTATCTTTTTAGTTCTTCACGGAGACGGCACCGTCCTGCAGACAGACTGAGTGGCTTGACCAACTTCTCAGTAGGTCTGGCCAAACGGATCTCTGCGTCTAGATAGAGCTCATTTACAAGACCAGTGCCCACAGTTAAGTCAGACGTCGCCCTGGTTAAATTAGGAAAGGGGGAGGTAGTGTGTAGTGGGGGTGAAACTAAGTTAATTAATTAACTGACCCATTGACCATCACAGAGAGCAAGGCGGGAGATGTTACGGAAGACTTTGATTATTTGCATGTCCAATGAAATTAGAGGGAGGTAACCTCGGACAAGGTGGGAAAATACTGACTAATGGTACTCGCCCTTTTGACAGGTGGGAAGAGAATAAGAAAGCTATGTGAGTGAGAGAAAAAAAAAAAAGAAGGAAAATAGAAGAGAGGACAGAGAGAGAGGTTCGCTGAGTAGGCTGTGCACGAACGAAAGAAAGCAGAGAGAGATGAGAGGAGGGGTGACGAGAGCCGAGTTGAAGCAGTAGCACCAGATAGAGTCTGCAGAGGAAGGACTAAGGAGAGATGTTGAGAGAGGAGAGTTGCTAACTGATGAGAAAAAAAAAAAAAAAAAAAAAAAAGAAAAGGAAGAAAAGAAGCAACTATGTCCATTTGGTAGAGCAGACCAGAAGAGAGCGAGAGAGTGCAAGGTGTTAGTGCAGGAAGGAAAAAAGGAGAACAGATTAATGTCTGTTTGTTAGCAGTAGAAGAAGTAGGCAGGCATCTGGTAACACGACACAAAGCGACTGGTAGTAATCGCAGTCCATTGATGGGCAGAACTTCCTATGTTGTGATATTGATGCACTAACGCGCCCACTGATGCTCTGCAGTGCTTCGGACAGTAGTGACTATTTTATTTGAACCGGGGTTCGACCTCATACCTGGCAGCGCCACTTCCATCAAGCAGAACCATAGGCCAACGCCAGTAACCTGACCAGTGCCAGCAGTCTAACCTGACCAGTGCCAGCGATTCAACCTGACCAGTGCCAGCGGTCCAACCTGACCGGTGCCAGCTGTTGTGTTGTGACTGGTGCTTGTGAAAAAGTGACAGTGAAAAAAAAAAAAGAGAAGAGGAAAGACCATGAGTCGTGAATAGCTTAAGATCACCTGGCCAGGTAAAGTAGAAAGTTTATTTATACCCGGGTTAGTTATGATGATTTAGATAAATGTTTTTTTTTTGAAGAAAAAAAATTTGTGAAGTTTCAAGGAAAGAGAGAATGTTTTATTTTTTGACTCCATGCGCATTGATGTTTTCCATGACTATGTGTAGTAAAGTTACAGACTTTACCAGTGGTTTGATGTGACGAATGCATGATATATGAATGAGATTGTAAGCGAACTGTGAGTGTGTCTGGGCTGTGCGCTAGTCCTTCCTCCACTGACATACCCCGAGGTTGACACAGTTTCTTGACTGGTTTGTATATCCCATCTTCAAATGGTGTTTGTTATGCTGAAATTGATAATGGTTTATGTTTTTTTTTTTTTTTTTTGTAACTATATTGCTGATTTATTTGAAGAATGTGGCGAACTACCTCTCATTGTTTTTGGAGATTTGAATACCAGAACAGGCAATGGTAATGTTTCTGGCTACTCCATAGTCGATTTTATTGGTGAAAATGCAGATGATTCGAAGCAGTGTACAAGATTTCGTAAGGAGTCAAAGAATGGTGTTACAAATGAATTGGTAAATAGTGACTTCAAATATGTGATCAGTATAACCTGATTACAATGAACGGACTTGTTTTGGGTGATGAGGCGGGAAACTTCACTCACATTGCCTATGACGAGTGTATGTTATTGATTACTTTATTGTATCTGAATGTATGTTTCCTGCAGGTTCACATTTAAAGTTTATTCCCAGAATTGAATCAAAACATATGCCTGTAGAGATGTTTCTTAAAGTACCAAGGCCGTTGAATTGAAACCCTCCTTGACCCATTCTATGATAAGTAAAGTTGCTACGTTTTTGTGTGGAATAATGAAAGAAAAAATGATTATCCAGCAATGTTTAATGATGGTGATGTTAAGCAACTCATTCAAGATGCTTGTACTTTAATAGATCTTGATATTGATGCCTCATTAGCTTCCTTCATTTGTGGTGTCAAGACGGCTGGAAAAAGAATGTTAAAAAGATGTTTAGGGTTGGTAGTTTGAGACAAAAAGCTGTGGTTTGACTGAGATTGTGCATAAAAAGACATGAAGTACATGAAGGTTTGCGAACATTTCGCAGAGCTTGCGACAATATTGTAAAAAAAAAATGATGTTGACAATGATAGTAAAAAGCTACAAATGATATATTACAGATATATTTTATGTAATTTTAAGGAGAGAGTTTAAACATCTGCTTAGCGCTAATAGGTCCGAACATAAACACTCAATTCTAGACACGCTTGTGAATAGTGGTGGCGATCCTAAATTTTTCTGGGAAATGTTAAATCTGTTCTTAGATCTAAAGAATTGAAGCATATTTCGATCACTTCTGGTGAATGGTTTGATCATTTCACAATGGTTTTTGATAGTGATCCATCTAACGAAACTGATTTCACAGATTTTGAAGATACTTTTTAAACTAACTTGCCAGTAGACATAAACTTGGACTGTGTTTCACTAGACAGAGCAATAGAACAATGGGAAATTCAGGATGCTATTAAAGCTTTGAAATATGGAAAAGCCTCTGGTTCTGTTAGATCAAAAAACCCCTTGAGTGCCAGCGTCTGTGTAAAAAGAGTGCTTTCCCCGTGCCAAGGGTTTTGGGGAGTTTTTGCGTAAACAAAAATTCATAGGTCCTCATCCAGCTACGAAAACCCCATAAAACTGTACATTTTAGGAATCTGCGTTATCCCTCTATGTATTGACATCAAAATCAAACAGAAATCTTTATCCAGGGTGTGAGCACCATGCTGTTATATAAACAAATGTGGAAAAAAAAGGACCAAAAAATTTGTTAGACAAATATTTGTAAAATATCAACATGCAGCTGGAAGTTTTCGTCAGTTGGAACTTTTATCCCCGGGTTTCCACTAAATGCAGTGTTGCTGGGCAATAAAAATTTGGCAGTGTGAAACCTGAAACCTAGCTGTCCTAGTTCGAGTTGCAGCTGCTGATTGTCTGCACGCCCCCTTGACACACCCCTCTACCTCTCCCTCTGCCGTGAACCCTCCTCCTCACTTCATAGGTCCGTCTTCTCTTTCGCCCCGCCCAGACTGAAAGCAGATCTTCTTCGTGTGTGTGTCAGTTTCAAGCCGCCGAGAATCACACACGCTGGCTGGCTCACTCGGCGACCCGACGCTTGTGACAGCTGGGTCAACTTGACCCATCAACGATGCATGCACGAAATCGTCGTCACATTCCCATGTGTCGAGCGAATCGACTGAATCAAGATTTGAATCGCCCTCTTGTAGAATAATATTTGCTGTTTTGAGAGCAGGAAAGGTTTTTCGAGTCGATTGTAGGCCGCAAAGTCCGGATTTTGCGTCGTCTGCTACTGTTGGTGAGTGAAAACTGCTCAGAGCCTGTAGGGTCTTCACTTTCAATGGACTGGGCAAACAGTATGTGTATACGTCATGAAATATGATTTGACTGGCCACTGGACGGGATCCTAAACCTTTGTCATACACAAATAAGTCCGTGAAATCGCTAGGGTTTTCCAGCTAAAAATAGCGAAAGGTCACCAACCGAAATTTCGGTCGCTGGCACTTAAGTGGAAGTATTTCATGGACCGAAATATCGGGTATAAAAACCCATCTCAAGATGTCATTTTATTTTTAATTCAGTACTTCAAAAGACAGTTTGCTTCAGGTAGTTTTCCAAAACGTTTGTCTCAGTCTATTATTCTTCCTGTGTATAAAAAGGGTGATCTTGATTGTACTGACAATTACAGGGGTATTTCCTTGCTAGATATTGCAGGCAAGTTGTACAGTTATATCCATAATAACAGACTTACCGAATGGGTTGAAGATAATGATTTAATTGATTCATCTCATGCTGGTTGTAGACAAAATCATAGTACAATTGATCATGTGTTTACCCTTTTGGCACTAGTTCAAAAGCAGTTACTCAGTTGGAGCAAGCTATATATTGCTTTCATTGATTTCAAAAAGGCCTTCAACTTAGTTAACAGGCAGTACCTTTGGATTATATTAAAGAAGAAAGGAATCAGAGGGAAAATGTACAAATCTGTCAGAGGCATGCATGAAACTGTCAAAGCTAGAGTATAAGTGAACAACCAGTGCACTGAACCATTCTTGTGGACTCGTGGGTTGAGACAAAGGAGAAAATTGCGGTCCAGTTTTATTCTCGCTATTTATTAATGAACTTGCAATGGACGTAATCCGTAATGGTAAGCACAGTGCAAAGCTATCCCCAGATTTATTGGAAATTTTGATACTATTTTTTGCTGATGATGTTCTGTTACTTTCTTTCTCGGTTTTTGGTCTGCAACGACAGCTGAATATTTTGGGAGATGCCTCACATAGAATGAGTTTGTCAGTTTATTAAGATAAAACTAAAGTGGTTGTCTTTCACGAAGGCAGTTACATTGCAGCGAGAGAAAGTCTTTGGCAGAATAAGCTAGAAGTGGTCAATCAGTATAATATACCTTCGCCTACGCTATGGAAGATAGAACCGCGAAAGCAAAGGGAGGAGTTGTATGTATCTTAAAACTGCTGTGGTCTCTCGGTGAAAAGCATCCAAAAGTTTTTTTTTTTTTTTTTAATTAATTGATTGTCAAAAATTACCAATGCTAACATACAGCGCCAAAGTTTGGGGATTGGTTGCAAACCAGAATTTGATTGAAAAAGTACACCTGTTTGCGTTGAAAAAATTGTGAAATGCTAACGTTAAGACGCCTAATTCCTCGTGTATGGGATTGTGGCAGATATCCTCTTTGTTTTCATACATGAACAAGATGTGTTAAATATTGGTTGAAACTGTGTTTAGAATGTCTGATGATCGTGTGTCTGAAAAAATCTTATAAAATGCTGTTAGCTTTTCATTATAATAATCAGAACAGTTGGGTTTCTGTAGCATGCTTTACTTTACACAAATATGGGGTTCGGTCATGTATGATAACACCAAGGTGTGAAAAAATATCCATCTTTTTTCCTACAGAATTCAAGCAAAGGCTAATCGGAGAGAAATGCAGTTGACTTTCTCTGACTCCAATTTCACTCGCAGTATTACGTGATTCCCCGCATTCAACCTTTCTTCTTTTTGGGAGACAGTTTGCTGGTGGGACTTCTTATATATTTTAACTTTTTTTTTTGTTAAAAATATTTATAATAATGCTTCAATCGTTTCTTCGGAAATTTTTGTTCACCACTCTCTCTCTCTCTCTCTCTCTCTCTCTCTCTCTCTCTCTCTCTCTCTCTCTCTCTCACACACACACACACACACACACACACACACACACACACACACACACACACACACACACACACACCATTTCATGAAAAGATTAGTCAGCACACACTAATCAATATAACAAGCCCCGGGCTACAACCTTGGACAACAACACTTTCAAAACACTTTAACAGCCACGACCAACACAGTCACACAAAAAAACATCATCTTCAAACTGGCCACCAGACCACACTATTTCCAAACAACCAATATTGCCTTTCAAGGCCACAAGTAAGTAGTTATAGCCTTCCACTGTCAAACCATCCCAGTCTAACCAAGACCGCACTCGATCACAATTTGTTTCATACATTTTCTTTCAGTTTACACTTCCACTGTCTGACACTTATTTATTCTTTTAATTTTTGTCACATAGGGGACTTGCGGGAACAAACTAATTTGGAGGAGAAAAATCCCTGCAACAGAAATAACCGAGACTTTTTATTGATAATCATTTACAACTCTCAGATAATATTTCTTTCTACTCACTTTTGGTGCTTCCAAAATCATCAGGAAACCTATGTATTTTTTATGCTTGCCTTTTCCTTTCCACGTTTAGGTCTACACTGACAACTCAGTGCCTTGATTTATGATTAACCTTTTTTCTATAGAGGTGAGGATAACTCCCACATAGCACCTCTGAAACACAGCCCCTATTAAATATTAGCACAGTTGAAGCCAGTCCCTCTCTTGAACACCTGCTGACACTGACTACTATCTTAGCCAGCTAGCCCAGCAACAGCCAGTTAGCAATGGCATCCTAATACAAGCAAAAATCCTGCTTTTCTTGCAGTCGAGCCAAAATCAGGCTTTGCCTGCAGTCAGTTATTTCTTCACTTCTCATTCATTATCATCATCATTATCATCTTCTTCATCATCATCATCATGACCATCATCATCATCACTGTCATCATCATCATCATCATCATCATCATCATCATCATCATTTATCATCATTTGTTTCACTTCTTATCATCATCATCATCATCATCATCATCATCATCTTCATCGTCGTCATCGTCGTCGTCGTCGTCATCACTTTTTGTAATTGAAACAAATCTCAGCAATTCTTCATTTTCCCTCATGAAATTTGTAGCTCAGCTGAAAGTGAGATTTTACTTTAATGTAAAATTTTGAGTACTATCAGAGAGTATGTAAGAACAGGTGAGTTCATTGTAGTGTGTGTTGTTATGTAATGATTCATTAAACTTATGTCTTGACGTGGGACAACATAAAAATGTGCTGTGTG